>AZLU01000001.1:163328-391825 GCA_002224055.1 Pezizomycotina sp. ARF18 | reverse complement strand
CATAGTAACTACACTACACCTCGACAGTGGCACGCGGATAATATTGACTATATCTAGGTTACACCGTGGAGTAATAATGAGGGCCTTACCGTTAACGGAAGGGGTACTGGAACCGCGTACTGGTCAATAAACTACAACACTCGCTTCGGAGTGTACCTGACGATGACACTGGGATATCAACGGTGATCACGACTTGATTCTGTCTGACTTAATACTGAACCTTATCTAATGCATGTTTTTGGTAAATTATTATTAGGTTTCAACTTCTTTTCTCATCTCCTTTCAGTCGCTTAGACTTTAGTTAGCTTGTAAATATAATTTTCTTGGATTAATCATCTACCTCGGCTCGCCCTCAATGTGAAACGAGGAGCCTCCAGGAATAGGAGCCAGCAATCTCAATTCAGGTAGGACAACGGAATGTACATCTTGCTGGCGCAGATGTATGGTATGATATCTAATAATGTAGGATGGGATCGAACTTGTGGATTTGACTATAGAACTAACTAGACTAACTGAGGGAATACACGATACTATATATAATAAACTAATAATACTATAATCTTAATATAATGTATATAGTCTACCTCGACGGCTCGTAGAGCCTTATCGTCGTAATCTCCTTAACATCTATAGCTAAGATCTTAATATCTCTAGCTAAAGTTCCTTATTCCTTAGCTATATAAGTATTATCTCGATATCTATAGACTTATTATACCTCTTTAGTATACCTAATAGCTAGTACCTCCCTTTATCGATAATACTAATAATCTTATCCTATCTTCTTATACCTATAGCCTTTATAGCGCTATCGTAAGATATCTTTATAAGCGGTTTAGTAAATATATCCGCGATATTATTCTCTAATCTTATATATTAAGGCTCAATTATTCCTTCTTAAACTAGTTCCCTTATAAAGTAATATTATATATCAATATACTTAGTTCTACTATAGTATTTAAGATCCTTTATAATACTAATAGCGCTTTATTATCTATATATATCTCAATACTATTAGAAGCCTTAAACTTAAAGGCTCACTATATATCCTTTAATATCCAAAGTACCTAGAGAGTTTCTCATAAAGCCTTCCCTATAACTATATATTTTACCTTAGTACTATTAGTAGCTATAGTACGTTACTTCTTTAAATAGTATAAGATAGCTATTTTATTAAACGTTACTATATAGCCAGTAGTAGATCTACGAGTAAGCTTATATCTAGCCTAGTCAGCGTCTATATAGATACGTAAATCTAATATCTTATCCTCTATCTTATAAGTATAGTACGTAAGCGTACGATCAAAAAATCCTTCCTAATATCGTAATACTCTTCTTACTACCTTTTTATAAGTTTAGTTTACTTCGCTAACGTATTACTCTAACGTCGAGATAGCGAAGGTATTAGTTAGCCTAGTAAATAGAGTATAGATTAAACTTTCTACTATCTATCGATACTATACTATTAGTATAGTATCCTAATTCTCCGTTTAAGAGATACCTTCCTTTTCTATAAAAATATTAATCCTAAGGATATCCTCGAGCCTAAATCTCTTAAAAAGTAATCGTATATATACGGACTAATATAGTACTAGGCGACGTTAATTTTTAGACCTAGTCTATTCTACCTATATATCTAAGAAATAGGCTACTAGCTCTATATCCTTTATTTTAAAGTATAAACTAAGATCTTACTTAAGTATCTTAACTTTATATTTATTAAATCTAGCTATAATAGATTATCGACGTAGATAATTATTATTAGCTAACGATCTTTACTAATAAATAAACTATTATTAAGCTAATAAACTTTAAACTTTAGTAATTTAAAAACTAAGATAAGTTCTCCGTACTATTTTTAAGATAACTATTTAAGGCCGTATAGAGTCTTTATTAACTAAACTAATCTATTATTCTACTCCCTTCTAAAGGCCTAACGATAATTCTCTACTTTAGTTTAGGTATAAGAAAACCGTTATTATATTTATCTACTTATATTTAAGATCGAGCTAGGCTACTAATATAAAGAATAGCCTTACTATTAATATCTTAGCTACCGGTATATATATCTTATTATAATTAATTTTTTATTTCTATATAAAGCCTCGAGTAATTAGTCTTAACTTAAGTATCGTAATCTAACTAGTAGTATCGCGCTTATACTTAAATACCTATTTACTATTAACGATATTATCTTTTGGGAGGAGATTTTAAGAATCTATAAGTTTCTATACGTCTTATTTTTTAATCGAGGATAGTTTTTCGATCTATTAATATACGCTATTTCTTATAGTTTATAGAGCTTATAGCCTTTTTATAGGTAAGTAGCTCTAGTTTATCGATATATACTATTAATTTTATAGGTCTTCTCTCTAAGACGTATAGCTATTAGATCTTTATTAACGTATCCTAGCCTATAGGTATCTTTATAATTTAACTATTAGATCTTATCTTTAGCGATTCTAAAAATACGCCTATTATTTTTAATTAATCGTTATAGATTTATCTTATAGTATCTACGTAACTTCCTTTATGAGAGCGAGTATCTTAAATCTTAGCTATAGATTAGCGTTATCGAGATCTTCGCTCTTATCTTTATAATTTAACTAATTAGGCTACTCTAGCGTAATTATCTTATAGATATTTAATTAACGATCGGAAGTTAAGTTTTAATTATAATCTAGCGCCGTCGCTATTTTATTCTTAGACTAAACCTATTCTAAGGTATCTTTAACGTATTTAAGAGAATCTTTATTATCCTTTACGAAGTTACGTACTTTAAAGGTTAATTTAATTAAAAATCTAATATCTCTACGGATTAATACTTTATAAATAATAAAATCTTAGACTCGATAGATATTATAAGCCTCTAGGCCTATAAATATATCTTTTTAGTAGTATTATCTAGCTTCTTCTAAGTTTATTATCGATATATACGTAATATGGTTTATTAAATATTCTAAAGTTTAAGATATTAGGAATTCTACCTTTCTATTTTCCCTATAATATTATCTATTTACTATTTTTTAGTACCTTAAGCGGCCTAATAGCGTATAGTTATAGATTAGATTATAATAATTTACCGCTTTTATCTATAGCTACGGCGGTAATTTTAACGCGGCTAATATTATCTTTAATCTATCGATAAGAATCTAATTAAGCTTTTTAGGTACGCTTATTTTATTAAGATACGTATATAGCTAAGGTACGGACTACGATTCTTACTTCGTTATAGCGTCTATCGATTAAGGTATATTCTTTACCTCCGTCGTATTATAGTTTAACTAACGTTTAGCTATCTTAAGAGTACTATTAAAGTATAAAAGTATCGTCTCTACCTTTTTATCTTTTATAAAGTAGATTTAGGACTTCTAACTATTTCCTTTAAGGAAGGTAATAAACTCTATATAATCTTTAAGGCTCTTTATATACCTATTAGTAGAAATCTAAAAAGATTATCTCTATTAGCTTATACTTACCTAATTAAGGTTTCTCGAGTTAGTATTACTTTAATTTAGTAAGTCTATAGGCTCGTAGTTAATATAGCTCTATAGATCTCTACCGTCTTTAGTAATATTAGTAACGCTTTTATACTTATTACTTAATATAATCTTATTAATATATTTAAGCCGTTTATATACTTCTTATATAGTAGCGAGAGCTAAACTCTTCTTTATAGATATTATAATCTTATCTAAGATCTTTATATTTTAATTTTATAGTAGCTTTAATTTTAGCCTTAGTTTAGTTATCGTATATTTATCTTATTAGATCGTTATTATATATTCTACCTTATCTATATAAAGAGATCGAGAATAGGCTATACTTTATTTTTAGAGCGTATAACGTATTCTTAAGTTTAATAAGACTATCGCCATACTTCCTACTAAGCCTTATAAATACTAAGCTAGTACTAATAGCCTATAATACTTCTCTATTACTAATCATAATATTCTATAGCTTTGAGAAAAATTTATAGGTAGAAAATACTTCTCTTATTATTATATATAAGAAGATACGCCTAAGTTAAAAAATTACTAGATTATTCTCTAAGAGCTAGTATCTTATACTAAGGTTTATACTATAAAGCCTAATACCCGTTATTACCGCTATCTTTTTTATCCTTTATATACTTTTTATAGTCGGCCCTCTTATATCTAACCTTATTATAGTAATAATATTTACCCTTAAACTTATAAACCTTCTTATCGTTTCTTTAGATTTTACCTCGCTATTTCTTCTAAATAGCGCCTTATTATCCTTAAAGCTAACGTCTCCGGTATATCGTATTCTATACTTTACCTCTTTAACGAGTAGCGCCTTTTCAAGTATATCGAGGGTTAGTTCCTTTACTATTAAATCCATTATTCTACTAAAAGTTTATAATAAATATCTTCTAGTCGCTACTAAGATTACTATAGACGAGATTAATAGCCTCTACTATAGCTATATTATTTTTAAGCCTATACCTAGCTCCATTTTCCGCTATCTCCGCCTTAGTCTTCTCTATTAAGATCGAGCCTAATATCTTATTATATATTTTAATAAGATCTCGATACTTCTATATAAATCCTTAAATATTAACTTTATTCTTAAGTTAAATCTACCTTAGTTATTTCTAATATAAGGCTTACTAATAACGGTAATAGCGATATACGCTAAACTAAAGTATCCTATACCTTATTCGCGCTACTATTAGTAGATCGTAGATAAGTACGTTAAGTCTCTACCTCGTAGTAAGCTTTAATAATAGTATACGCCTTTAAATCGTTATCTTAATTATTAGTACTTAGCTCTACGTCGGCTACCGTAGCCTTAAGCGGTTTACTAGTAACATCCCAGACTTTATTATACTTAAGGAACGTAATCATATATATACTCTAATCGAGGTAGTTCGTAAGATTAGCCTTTAGCTTTACCTCGTTAAACTTTAGTAAGAGAGATATCGTAAGATATATCGTTTAGGAAGATTAAAAAGTAAGTTAGTTTATTAAGATATATACTAACCGGGCTTATAACCTACTAGCGTAGATATATAGTATAATATCTAATAATATAGGATAGGATCGAACTTATAGATTTAACTATAGAACTAACTAGACTAACTAAGGGAATACACGATACTATATATAATAAACTAATAATACTATAATCTTAATATAATATATACAGTCTGCCTCGACGGCTCGCAGAGCCTTGTCGTCGTAATCTCCTTGACATCTACAGCTGAGATCTTGATATCTCCAGCTGAAGTTCCTTGTTCCTCAGCTATACAAGCATCATCTCGATGCCTATAGACTTGTCATGCCTCTTTGGCATGCCCAATAGCTAGCACATCTAAAAAAAAAAAAACATCACAAAACAATTAAGTGAACTACCCGAGATTAGATTAGAACTCCTCCGTGATCAAAGCAGATCCCCTCCAGGTTGACTGCTCGCCATCCATTTTAGAAGTTGTGCTTGGTTGACTTATCAGACTGTTCTAAAGAAATCTTTGTCTGCTCAGAGGAGATCACAGTATAGGAACTCAGTACTCCGAGTCGGTGAAAATTTTCCCTAATAAAATTATATTTTAGAACAGGACAACTTGTTGAATACACCTCAAACTCCGTCGTATTGGTCGCGTCGCGATGGATAATATTCGTTCCAGGCTAGGCCTTATCAGCAAGGGTTTCTCGCTGGGCTCTCTCATTTGACGACCGGGATTCTTCTAGTTCTTCAAGCTCTTCCACCAGTGGAGATGTCAACAAACGCGCGATTAACGATTGAAATTGCTCACGACCCCGTCAAAACAGGAAGGAATCGAAGGAGGCTGTGTCAAGCGTTGCGGGAATCGGCAGATAGGGCCAAGAATAGCAACGGATTGGGGCAGTTGTGCCATTTCAAGCAACTTCGCCGGTATTACCGTATTGCTCTTTTACCAATCCTTGCTGCTGACTTTTTCTTCACTGTTTTACTTTTCGCCTTCTGAAATCGGGATGCAACCGTGTGTTCTCATGTCAACAGAGACCATGTTATAAATCATTCGCTTTCCGGGTCGCTGTCAAGAGAGCCTCTTTTGCATCATTTTCTTGGCCTCCGATATAAGCCTTAGAGATTTCAAAAACTTTGAAGAAAGTTGGAATGGCTTATTAAAGATAGGTCATCAAGATCCAGCAGAGTCTAAAGCAGGCTGAGCAATTGCGAGGATGAATACCGAACCTAAGACGATAGTATGCTCAGCGACATCGTCGGCCGCTTCATCCATTCGCTCGGAACGAGGAGCCCCAGAGGGAGGAATTCGACCATGTATCTCGAGTTACTTTTCAGCAATAGCATCCTCGTGGTTTCGATTTCTGGGGTATACCGAGGTCTGGTAGGACGTACCGGACGACCGTTCTTTCCCAAGCCTTCCTTTCCTTCTTGGTTCTTTTGGTCAACCTCACAGTCCTCATTGTCAGCACAACTAAATATCCCGTCGATCACGATGGACCGGAACGGTATACGTCGGCAACTGCCAGAAGATACAGAGAGCAAACTCCGCGGCACACATTATAATCAACTTGCTCTCTACGACGGTGCTATCGGCGTCAAATTATTGCATGCAGTGCGTGGTAGCGCCCAGTCGGCATGAAATCAACAAAGCCCACGGCATGCGCCGCCTGATGGACATCGGTGTGCATTCGCTTAGGAATCTGGGCTCATTCCTCGCCCTCGCGTCATTGTATGGGCGCTTCTCGCTCTAAGTAGCGTGCCTCTCCATCTCTTGTACAATTCTGCCGTCTTCAAGACAGAAGCTGGCATTCAGTACGACTACGTGCTCGTCAGGGAAGAATTCTTCGACCAACGGGATCTAAACTCCACAGGTGGAAATAATCTCGCCCTCAACGTGCCTCTTCCAGTTAAGTATCGCGGCATTGGCTCTTCGCTGTTTAAGAACGCAACCGGCGTGGCGGCTTGGTCCAAAGAGATGCAAAGGTTTGCAGACGAGGGGCCAAAGTGGCACAACCTGACAGTCAGACAGTGTATGAATCAATACGGACGAGACTTTGTCACGAACTACTCCACGTTACTCCTGGTGACCAAGACGCCGTCGCCCTTCAACCAGTCAGTAGCGAACGGAACGTGGCTATACTGGATCAAGGTTATCAAAAACCCCGTTCGTACTCCTGGATGTGCGGTATAGCCCCCAGGCGACCTGGAGCGCGCAATGTGACCCCGAGTCGGTACTGAGAGAAATATGGCCGTTCACTCTTAATCTGGATAAATTCAACGGGTCGTTCCCTTTGGATCCCGTGTACGACAATAGCTCGAATGGTACACATACAAAGTGCCCTTCGAGGTTGATTACTGCCTGGCGGAACCGGTTACTACTGACCAGCAGTACTGCGAGCTCAAGTACAGCCGGTTCATCCTTATCACTGTTTGCGTGATGAACACATTCAAAGGTTTGCATGGTCTACATAGCATTGGCAGGATGGCATCAGGAGCCTCTGCTCACGGTCGGGATGCTGTCTCCTCATTTCTTGAAGAGAAAGACCCGCACACGAAGGGCCTGCACGATTGGTCTAAGAGGGATTTTCGGAAATGGGCGAAGAATGAATCCCTTGACCCAAATTTAATCCGAAAGAAGAAACAGAAGTATTCGAGGCGATGGATCCACGGCGCCTCGAAGGGAATGGATTACCTGCATGTTCCTGTCATCAACAGTCATAGGTGCTGCTGGAGGCTTGTTTGGCAGCGCAGTCGAAGACTTTTACACCGATGTCCCTAAGGATGATCGGTGGAAAACAACGTAATGCCAAAAACTCTCACTCCTCTCTGTAAAAACCAAATTAATCAAATAAATAATGTTCCGAGATTAATAACGCTAACTATTATGAGACAGCTGGCGAACAGGAATTGGAAACTTCAATCCCAGCAGTACTATCACGGGCTCAACTTCACCGATACACCAATCTGGGCCGTCGTTATTTCCAACTTACCACAGCTCATCCTCTCTTTTCTATATCTTCAGTACAACTCGATTTTCACGTCGATGCTGGCCGAAGCCGAATGGACGACCTTCAGCCAAAAGCCCGCGCGATTGAGGGTTACCTTCCCAAGCCAGGCAGAAAAGAACCGAATGGCTCGAGCTTCCATTCCAATGGGGCTCCCGCTTGCCCTCCTGAGTTTCCTGCTCCATTGGCTCGTTTCCGAAGCCATCTTTTTCGCTCAGATGACGATCAGGTTAGGCGATATCACAATGCTCTTCCGACGGACATGAGGGCGATTTTTTCGCATATTCGTCCGCAAATTCCATCACACATGTCCAGACCAGCGATGATACGTCGGGCTCGCGGTGAGCGCCGTCGGGTATAATATCGTGGGATAGCGCTCAGTATCATTGTCGGCTGCCTCGCTCTCGTGTCGCGTTACTTATCGGGATATTAAGATATATTCTAGTGGCCTTCCAATAGGAGAACCTGTTCCGCTGTGATATCTGCCGCTTGTCATGCTCCGAGACTTGTGAAGTCGCCGGAGCGGCCTGTCTGCCCGTCCAGTGGGGCGATGTCGTCCATTCCGATGGAACACACGGGAAAGGATTTTTCGCTCTTACTGAGGAAGAGTATAGCATCCAGCGAGAGCTGGCCAGCAGAGGAACACTCCGCCACAAAACGAAAACTTGGATAACGGAAAGGAAAGTGTCATGGAGGAGCATGACGTTCCGTAAATGATGCCTCGTGGCCCAACAACGATCAGGGCGCAAGGCTAGTTCTACGGCGTGGTTACACCGGCGTCGCCGTCGAAGTTCAGTTCACTCGCCTCGATTGTCTCATTATCGCTTCTTAGATGTAAACTCAGGGTCGATCTTTCTTTTCTAGACGCATTCAGATTAGATGGTTCCCTACTCAAATCCAGGTATCCAGCATCACCGCATAGGGAAAGCCGTATGGGCAGATCTAGAGAGCGAGATCCATCCAAATCCGGTGGCGCTTTGTAAGGCTAGATGTTTCATGATTCCCCAACGGCCAAGATAGAAGAACCTCACCACGCCTTAACGCCCAATTTCTCGCTATCTTAAGATCCTTCCCCCTTTTATTGTCCCTGTTTCTCCCGAGTCAGCATGCACGGATGTTTTCAAGCTTGAGGGAATCCGTTATATTAATCTCAACACCGCTTCTTTTAACAAACTTCTCATTAGAATCTCACGAGCGTTGTTCCTCACCCACCAGCAGTCACAAAGGCCGTTACTAAATACGTCTCCAAGATCATATTTAATATGAAATTTTCCGCGTTCACTCTCAGCACCGCTACTGCATTGTCCATTTACTGGACGCCGTGAGGGCAGAATTATATCAGAACGGGCCGCGTCATCGTCATGTCAATCCCAAAGGTCGCACAAGTGTGTTGGCAGCCGAACTTCCAGAGGACAAGTTGGAAGATGCGTCGATTGAGTCTTTCCTTGGAGACAAGAGCAACCTGCGTGTCCCTGAGGAATACTTTCGGCGGTGGTGCGGTAGAGCAACAATTTGGCCCTAATCGACGTCCACGGGGTCTCAGTCACCCAAGTCATACCCTTACCTTTTCGTCCCGGCTGTCGATTTAAGCAATATAGCCTACATTATGGACCTTACTTCCGTATATCCCTCTATTAACTTCGCAATCCTCATTAGCCCCAGCGCCGGCCCGACCACCGCGAACCGCCTCTCAACACAATAAAAGCAAAGTCTGGCACGGCTGAGCTCTCGGCGGAACGTCAAGATACTAGGCTATATCCAAACCGACCACCAAACCCGGAATAAATAGCTAGTCATCAACGACGCACGAACGTACAGCTGTTGAACCACCAAATGATATCAACCGCCGGGCACCAAACCCTCTATATCTTTGGGAATCTATGACTTATACTTCGCAGAACTTGCGCAGGGAATTCCAGTGACACATTCCAGCTTTATTCGAACATCATTCAGACCGCTCGGAAAAGTCGCTGGTCCTCATCCTCTCACATTCTTGGAGACGGCATGGGTACAGATCCTGACGCATGATACTTGAACCTCTTTGATTTCTTTTCACGATTTACACGATTTACAGCCAGCGTCGACCATACCGGGTCGATTGTTCGACCGGTACTTGCCCCGCTTCAATCAGATGACACCAGATCAGCGGCAGAGATCTGGTTTCGTCATGATGGATATCACGGCGGTGTCTGACGAGATGGCAATGCCTGCGGTCTATCGGAACCTGAGGAAAGCTTTCCAAACCAACAGGTGGTTCGTGACTGGGAGGACATTCATTCACCTATCTAGCATCGAAATTTAGCATAACTCTTTTAAAGGCGTTTCTGGACATTGTTAAGGCGTATGAATAGATAAGTCTTTTCGCATTAGATAGTCATTACGATGTAAATAGTTAGAGCGCCAGCTCTGGTACAAAGATTTAATTCTGAGTCAGTCTAAAATAACCCCAATACACGCCTCTGATCAATCCTAACAACGGGATGTTGGACATCAATTTGCACAAAGATTCGGAAATTGTTTTCTGCAGGGTCACTGAGATCGCGTTAGCTTCAAAGGTTTTTGCCCTGGGATTTCCGCGTCGTGAACCCCCCGGACTAAGTACAATGACATCGAATTATTTTTTTCCATCGATAGAAAAAAAAATTTACCGATTTCCATTACCTACAGGCTGCCTAAGTAAGGCTTTACAGATGTAACAAGCATAAGCCCAATAAGATGTCCTAAAGTCCGGAAAACGAAAGAAGTGCGTGAATCTGAAGAAGAAATGTATCTAAGCCATATATCTTAATCCGATACTCCGTCTACGGGCAGTTGTCAAGAAGCAGACATTGAAGAGCGACCTTTGTGCAATCCTGGTCCGTATACCACTAAGTATTCATACCATTCGCACTAAAGCAACACAGCAAGCCAGGGTGGCCCAGTGAAGGTGTGAGGCGAGAATCATTGATACATTGAAAGAGTTCTTCGAGATTGTCAATTTTGGTGCAACTTGGAAAACAGTGCTTTCACATAGCTCACTATTTCTTCTGATTATTCTTGGGACCAAGCCTTTTGTTTCGGCCCAATAGCCGAACTCCGCCCTTCCCGGACGCCTCTTGCAGATTATCATATCCACAATTTGTTGAGCAGGCGTTTTGCTGCTGGTAAGCCGATCGAATAGTACCGGCTTAAAAAGCAGCGTCGTAAGCACGGCAGTCCTTGGTTGGCCTGCACCCCGATATAGCTATGTCTCGAGTATATCGTAATCTTTTTTTTTTTTGCTTTGATCATTTTAAAGATACACTCTCCCCAATCGGCTCGTCAGTGAATGAACAGCCTATGATTTCTCAGGCTTAGTTTTGATCCTGTATATGCCATTCCAAAATCTTCTCGCCGTAGGCAGATTTACTAGTCCATTTTCACCTCTCCAATTTTAGCCTGTTAAGTGCAGTTGAGCTAGTGCTCCTCACTGCTCACTGCTCACTGCTCACTGCTCACTGCTCACTGCTCACTGCTCACTGCTCACTGCTCACTGCTCACTGCTCACTGCTCACTGCTCACTGCTCACTGCTCACTGCTCACTGCTCACTGCTCACTGCTCACTGCTCACTGCTCACTGCTCACTGCTCACTGCTCACTGCTCACTGCTCACTGCTCACTGCTCACTGCTCACTGCTCACTGCTCACTGCTCACTGCTCACTGCTCACTGCTCACTGCTCACTGCTCACTGCTCACTGCTCACTGCTCACTGCTCACTGCTCACTGCTCACTGCTCACTGCTCACTGCTCACTGCTCACTGCTCACTGCTCACTGCTCACTGCTCATTAGCAAAGAGCTTTAGTGTTGTTTTTAAGTCCAGAAAAGGCGGGAGTTACCCAGCCGGGATGCGGAGTCCAGGATCGGCAAATGGGGTGAACTGAACCTTAAGAGGCGCCTCAACTAGCCCCGTGGCCGAGGACTTTCGTTCAATCTACAATACTAGTATGTATATATAGGACACAATCCCACAAGGTATAGATTCCAAGTCTTGATGCAACCACCAGTCCTTCGTTTTTGTTTTTGTTTAAAGTCGCTACTTTTCGTTGTCGTTAGAAGTTTCTCCCACGTGTAAGGCAAGATGCGATCCTTGCGCCACGCTTTAACGTGTTGCTCCTTTCGGCTTCGTCGTTTAACAGCCCAAGCCTCACGCATCAACCACGGTGTGCGTGGACACTTCGAAACCGGCTTGTTTCGTGCAATAGGCGACCTGCACGTCGGACACAGACTGCTGCTCGAACACGTGCTACCGCGGATCTTGCTACCCGCTCTGCGGCAAGGACGGAGCATCGTGCCGGGGCGACGGTGACTGCTGCTCGAGCGGCTGCGGCGGATCTCTCACCTCGCCAGTTTGTGTGTAAATCAGCATTAGAGGAGCTGAGCCATGCTGGAATCTTTGTATGTTACGGTCGTCGACATCCACTATATCTCACATAATTATAACCACTTTACAATATAATTAAAGGATATTCCTAGTTACCTATAAGCTAGATTTTAGGATATCAATGAAAAAAAAATCATTTAGGCCCCCTTTACATAACCACCACTTGAGGAATACTTGCAGACCGGGCACCAAGTAAGGTTTTACCTTATGATAGGGACAAAGTAATGAACTTGAAGCCGGCGCTGTAACTTGTATCTACTTACAATGGCCTTAATCCTTCGGACTTGTATTTATTTACTTCGAAAATCTTACACCGGCATATGACCGATATGGAGCCTGTTTTTTTATCATCATAACATTCATCTCTTTTATTGGGCAGCCATTCTCCGATCGAAAGGTGTAGTGGACGGCGCAGAAACTGGTATCGACTCGACAAACATCAAGCTAAGAAATACAAGCCATCCTGGACACGACTTCACTACTTGTAACGATATCCAGCTCTTTCGTTTGAAATTGCTCTCAGTGCAGACGCATCATGATGTTCATCAATCTCACGATCCCCTGAGCGAGATTATATTACTCACCTGCTGTTTTCGTTGTGGCGAAGCTATCCCTTCGAGTTCATCGCGGGTGCTGTTTGGATAACAGACAGTGCAAGGACAGCTGTTTTGCATTGAAAATCCAGGTACAAGCTTTGCATGGTATAAAACCCTCGCTCTGAATTCCAGTAACTCGGTCAAGCCCTGCACGCGGCTGTCCCTTGATGTCTTATCCTTACCGTATGATAAAACGCCGCGGCTTTTGGTTATAGTCTTCATATGACCATTGATTCAAGCGCTTATTGATATTGAAGTGCTCTACAGAACTTCTTCACTATCTTTCAGGTTCTATATGGGGCCATCTCCTGAACGTACGCGCAAGATTTACATAGCGTATCGACAACTTTAGTATTGGTCCAAAGCTTGATGCAACGGCGTGGGATCTCTTGATACTGCTTGCAAACTCTTGCCTCTCTGAAGGATTAACCTTTAATAAGGGCATAATGCATCCTACAGGATTCCATCAACTCATCCAATGAGGGTCGCTAGATCTCGATTGCCTGCGCTCCTGACACAATAGCAGCTAGTGATTAAACGGCCCTTATCGGAAGAGCTTCCTGGCTCAGGAAAAAATTTGCATGCAAGAAGATTTCACTGCCACGGCGATCCTGAGCCTGATGCCAATGCCACCTTCGGTCAAGAATGTTCCATACAATTCCCCCTACTGTTTGAAAATCTCGCGTGCTTTTCCGGAGGTACTCGCTCGCCAAAGTGTCCAATCAGCTTATCCGCTTCCCTTGTACGCCTCGAAGGATCCGAGGATCCGAGGATTAATTTATGCAGAGCAAACTCGCCCGATGGCGCCCAAAACAACAACGTCTTGAACCCCCGCGCTTCAAGGTGTTGGGTATCCTTGGTATGACGGAGCGCCAAGTCGTAATGCTGTATTCCTTCATGGCAACAAGTTCAATGAATCACAGCCTTAAAGACTGCGCCGCGCCGC
The DNA here is from genome assembly GCA_002224055.1 of Pezizomycotina sp. ARF18. Lineage (NCBI taxonomy): Eukaryota > Fungi > Ascomycota > Pezizomycotina sp. ARF18. The sequence goes on along the minus strand of AZLU01000001.1, from coordinate 377,906 downwards.
CCGTGCCTTTATCAAGTATACCTCGTGATAATTCAAATCACAAATGGAAAAATCATCAAAGGATAAGTATAGAATAGTGGAATCACGTCGTAGTAAGAAGTACTCAAAAGACACGAGCCTTCATTCAATATCGATTTATATAAAGAGTCCAAATAGTTGTCGTTCAGGTAATGTCTTCAAAACTTTACATCTTCAACAAACAAATCACGCAGAGCTAGAAAACTCAACGATTTTTTTCGATAACCAACTTAAATAAATCTTCTTTACACGGTACTCGTCAATTCCCATCACACGATCAAGATGCAGCGTCGCGACACTGAAACTGGCAACCGCTCCTCCGCGGGCTCCAACAGCTGCCACCGCTTCCGCACCCCCGTCCAAATCGCACTCTTCTTCATCGCTATTATCGAAATCGGACTTTCCGCTACCGTCGACCGAAAGCTCAAAGATCATAACACCCATCCTGCCCAGTCCGAAATTTCCAGGTGGGCATACATCATGACTCTGACTTTCTCCAACATCACCGTCGGTAGCATCTTCTCGGACTGGCTCACCCACAAGGTCTTCCAAGTCCGCCGCTGGCAGTATCAGCCGCTGGTCCTCGACACCCTCCTAGTTGGGCTCTGGATCGCAGCCGTTGCCGCTGTCGGAGCCAAAACCGCAGAGTACGGCGCATTCAAGTGCGAACACGGGCAGGTTTCCTGTGGTCTCCTCAGGGCGCAGTACGCGTTTGTCGTAATCGCGATGTAAGGATTTGATTAAGTTTCTAGCTCATTCTATTACCACCGTCTTTGTCCTGACTCACTCATTTCGTTTACTATTAGGTTCATTGCGGACGTCCTCTTCGGTATCACGATTTCTGCGACTATCAGGGCCAATTAATCAGTCTGAGTCGCTCATGACATATCGAAAGCGGGGAGGATTTTTGAACCAATAAGGGCGAGACGTATGCGGGGTTAGACTTGATAGCCTGAGGAGAATAGTCTTAGCAGTGGGGTTGATGATGGGATGATGATAAGAAGAGGTGGAAATGATTTTTAAAATACTAATCATGTTCCTGATATAAATATCGCTGTACCCTTATAGAAAGTGCGTAATCATAGTAATAATAATAATACTGAAGCGATGGAAATACGTCCAGCATTGTGACGCGGAGGACACGTTTCAAAACAAACTTTCGGATTTCGCCGAGCGGCACGGAATGAACTCTTGTATCTCCGCCCCGCCGCGGCGCATCGATACTCAACTCATCGCACCTTCAACGTTCTCACTCGCCTCGTGACGGTGTTTCGACCCCTTGGTTCTCCACCCGGCCGAGCGGTTGTCACTGGGTACGGAAGTTAGCGAGGACACTGTGACAGTTCATGCTAGATCTCACTTTACGCTTGTTCGCGTCTCGCTCAACGTCTTAAATTGAACCGCACTCGTCGCTAGTTTCTGTATCACATCTTGGCTATTAAACCGGATCATATAGTATACCCAATCTTCGTCAACAACTCGAGTGCAGATAAGGCCCTACTACCACCGGAGTAATACCCTTATCTTATATCACATTATCGGACTAGCTCAAACGCTATGAAAGTGCTCGTCCTCGGCTGCACAGGGAACCTGGGTCGCGCCTTCTCCCCGCATTGCTAGTGCACGGCCACACCGTCGTCGTGTACGTCCGAAACGAAGCCAAGCTGCGCTCCCTCGTCTCCCCCGCCCTCCTCGAGCGCATCGCCTTTGTTATTGGCGACGCCTTCGATTCTGCAGCCATTGAGAAGACGCTGTTGGATCACGATTGCGACGCGTTGGTGAACTCCGCAGGAATCAAGTCAAGCCGCGCGATGAACACATCCTGGTGAAGATAGCCAAATCTGTCTCCGACGCAGCCATCCGCGTCGGAAAGCAAAGAGGCACGCCGCTAAGGCGTGGCAGCTAGCCGCGTTTGGAGTACTCAAAATGCCCGGGACGCAGTACAACTTTGAGGATTAGTTGAGCCCCCCGTTTCCCTGAGACAACACTGTCGTCAACGCATTGCAGCTTGTTAGCCCGGGACAATATGCTAACCACAAACTAGTTTTTTTCAGCTTACCCAAATTTGGAACGGAACAGCATCGAGAGACCGCAGACCACATGCAATCCATTCCAGAAAGCGATCTCCACTGGTCGCTTCTTTGCGTCGCCATGATGACGCCGGCCTCGTATACCATAGACGTCCTGCCGGAACCGAACCACCACAGCTTCATCGTCGCGGCGTGGACTGCTCCGGCTGGCAGAATCGCTGGTGGAGGTACATCCCGTTGATCGGAGGTTTCTTCAACGTATTACTCGGCGTGTGTGAGGATTACGCGACGCAGCTGGAGGACGTGGCGGACTTTATTGCAGAAGACTTGGAAGCGGGTAAGGACGAATGGGTTGGGAAGTTTGTTGGTTTTAGGAACGACCCTGACTCCGAGAAAGGAAAGATCAAGGGTAGCGGATGGTTCCGTATCGTCCTTCGCGCACTTTGGAAGGGGCCCGATGCGGGCGTGGCGGAACACAACAAGCCGCCTCCCTCCTCGGGGAACGTGCACAAGTGAGATGACTGGCGCTCTTCAAATTTTGGTATGCCCCTGAAGTCGTTTTGAGCTCAATTTTAGTCAAAACCCCCATGAGCGACTTATTTCTTCGAGTAGCACGTTGAATGAGCAGGAGAAAATAGTTTAGTCATTTAGAGAACTATTTTGGAAGCCTGTGAAATAAAAATCGTACTTAATTTGTATACTGAAGTAGCGAATTACAAGATTATACCAAATATTAAAGTAAAGCCGATAGAGAAATATTTCAGATAAGTTACCAAGTGAGCGATATACCAGTGCGAACTTTGATTCTCCTAAATACGTCGGAGAGCGGTAGCAGAATGGCAATATCAACCTTCCCCTAATGTGGAGACCTACGGGGTAAGATCGGGATAACTTAGCCAGATAGAACCCGAATCTCCAGAGCTACAAATTCTGTGCGTAACTAGCAATCGTCCATCTGTGCTGCGGCGATCTTTATAGCCGGCCTTCTCAAGGATTTTATCGAGTTTGTCTTTTTTTAAAGATGTAACCGCCCACGACCTGACCGTCTGTCTGTCACTCCTGACAGTAGTGTCATGAATTTCGTGGCCGAGACTTTGCCAAAGGTCAATCCTGTCGATCGTCCCATCTTGACAAGTAGCATACCTTTTTTTGGCTCTTTAAGTTCGCCGGTCCGAAATCGGAAGGTTTTCTGACCGATGCGGATCTCGTTCTTTCCGATCCGGCGGGAGTTCGATATCGGGCTGAGACCCCAATCTACTTCTCTCTTGAACCAATGGCCGACCTGAACTTCACGCCACTTCTCGGCCATATAGCCTGTGGATAAGCGAATATCTCCACGTGTATATTCTGCCGATTCTTCCAGATCTAAACGTATCAAAACCAATAAGTAAGAAGAACAGATAAGATAAAAAAAATACTTTCAAATAAGAAAAAAAAAAAAAAAAACAATAAAAATAAACAGCAATAACAACGACAACAACGACAGCAATAACAATGGTGAGAATACGAGCTGTCTTAAGTTGTAAAGTTCATAAAGACTCTCACCTGATACGCGATATTTACTCGGTCCAACTCTCTTTCGACTCTTTCAAGATCCTCTAACGCTCTCTCGTTCTCTTTGCGGCCGTTCGCCCGACGCGCTTTGCCACGAAGTCTGGCCTTTTTCTCCGACAGGCTCTTTACCTGTGATCCATACTTTAATAAGGAAGCGTTTATCATCTCCTTCGCAGTTCTCAAGTCTGGCACGCTTGGTGATGAAACCTGGTCATTCTTGCTCTTCCAATAACCCTTCTCCGAACAGAAGACATGGCCACATGTTAGAATATAAGGCTTGTCATTCGATGCGTCATAAACGTACATCCCCAAGGTGCCTGTGTTCCCCTTCCTACTAGTACCGATCGAAGCCCAGGTCCGGGGTAATGTCGCAAAAACGGGTTCATGGAGGGGACCTGCTCCTCCGCCTTATTTTCTGACTGAAGCTCCAGCGCATCAGTCGAGTAATCCAGGCATGATTTCGTTCCAGGCTCCCTGTTGCTTGGGTAGTCAGGATTGATCATGCTCCTGTTATATTCATCTTCTAGATCTTGCTTATCTTCATAGCAGACCGTAATAGCAGGCGGCGACTCATCTTCGTCAATAGCATCGCTATCCTCGACTTGCAAGCTTTTATCGGGCGGTCCAAGATCTTCGTTGTCTGATTCTAGTTCGTCGTCTAGAAGCGGTAGCTTAACACAATCTGGACACCTCACTGGCACGCCGGCATCCTCATTCTCGAGCGGCTCTTGTCGTTCTCCACCCGCAGATTCGTTGATCCCTGCTCTCATCAGGAAATCGGTCTTGTTCTGTGACTTATGCGCAGTAAACCTATTGAATTCGAAATGTTGAAGTCTCTGGTTTTAATTGAGTCTAGTCACGGTGGTAGGTGCAGGTTCTAGGGAACGGGGACTAGAAATGGGGGCCACTTTGAGCTTACTATGTCCAGTACACTGGCATACTTAAGTACACACAGCATCTTAGCTACCTTGATTTATTTTTCAGGTGCTCTCTGTTCTAAAGATATTTCCGTATCTCATATTTGATATCAATCCTCATTCCATGGTATATTTTGATGCCCGACATCCCGGAATCCGAGGCAAATATGAAAGGACCTGCCAACTAAACGTCAAGTATTGAATTGAACTTAATCCCTGAAAAGGCCGTGAAACATATATAACAGAAAACTTGCTATTGAACTTTCGTGCTGAAAGTAAGTTGATTCTCCGCGCTATTTACTAGCATTGATACAATTTGGTTTCCAAGAAGCACAAAATGAGCTGTCTAAAAGGCTACGAGCGCTACAACCACCAACGAGTGGCGCGGAAAGTGGCGTTGTTATATATAGAAAACCTGAGATCAATACCGCTTCCAATCCTTGGTGAGAGCTCTATTCACAACCAAAACGTCATGGACCATCTACGTTCTCCGGCGAACCCCGCCAATACAAGTCTCCTACGTCTGCTCCCGAGTCTACGATGGTCCCGGAAGCGGAGGATTTACTGGCTATCCCGCGCGAATAGGCCATGGATCTCTCTCCCTCTTTGACCTTAAATCGGCGGCTTCCGATGGTCTCGACCCCCAGAACTCGCCTCTGCCGTTCAAGAATGGCTCTTCTTCGGCTTCCTCATCGAGTTTCTCGGGGTGAAAATCAACCAGGAAGACTTTGTCCATCATACGTCGGACGCAAAGCTCGTAACAACCGCGAAGCTGCCGCACTACCTAAACGAGTGGAAATCCCGCATGGACGCCCTCCCAGACGAGTCCCTCAAGCAACGCCTCGCAGAGTTAGATGAGCTACTCTCGCAAGCGAAACGCGTCGGTCGCATCCTCGGCAACGCTGACTCCGACAAAATATCCATACCACCGTCCATCGCAATATCAATCCTGGTCCTGGCGAAGACCTTAGATTCAGCGAAGCGCATCGTTTCTATTTCCCGCTTCAAGTATACACCGAAGCGGCCCTCGACCAGTGGGGCAACAGCATCCTCCTGCAGCGGGAGATGTTATCGCAGGGCTGGTGCGCGCGGAGATGCACTCGTTATCGTTCATGGGAAATGCCGCGATGATGCACTACGCCCGGCAACTCCATCGGGTGAATTTGTGGAGACATAAAGAGTGCACGGAGGAGAGTTGTACCGGCGATAACGTTGATATGAAAAACTACCAGACGAAGCACGTTAAGGACGACTGCCAGTGCGAATTCATCGCAGCGGAAGCGCGGCTCTTAGAAGGGTTGTTGAATGATGGAGAAATACCAGTTCTGGAGCTGCTAAAGTCTGAAGACGAGAACAACACTATTCAACTCCGAATAGTGCCAGCGGGTCACCTAGAGTATGTCGCCATCTCGCACGTCTGGCGCGACGGCTTGGGGAATATCAACGGAAACGCCCTTCCAAATTGCCAACTCCACCGCCTCCACAATCTAGTCACCCAGATAATCCCAAACTACACACCGACGAAGTCAATACACGTCTGGATAGACACGATATGTGTCCCTGTCTCTTCCAAACCCGCGAAGGCAAAAGCAATCCAGCGCATGGCAAAAACCTACGAAGACGCAAAATCCGTCGTCGTTCTCGACAGTGAACTCCTGAACTCCTCCCTCAGCCAAGCATCAAAAATAGAAACCCTTCTCAAAATCCGTTGCTCCGGCTGGATGAAGCGCGTCTGGACGTACGAAGAAGCCGTCCTAACGGCCCCTGGTTCGCTACGTATTCAATTCTCCGACGGCGTTTTTCCGCTCGATTTTGAGGTTCTCGATAGGCTCAACATAGAGTGGACCTATAATGGGAAACGTTATACGAATTCATCATAATCCGCGAAGTCATTGCCTCGCTGAGCGTCCTGCGCGCGCCCCTAGAAATACGCCGGCAAATGATGAGGGATCCCGACATCGGCATCACGAACACGATGAAGATCGTGTGGTTTATGATGCGGTGGCGTTCGACGACGAAAGCCGGCGACGAGAACCCGATCATGGCGGCGCTATTCAGGCTAGACGTGGGAGGTGTACTCGACTCCAGTAGCAGACCGTATGGCGAAGCTCCTAAGTTTACAAAAACGCTGGCCGAAGGAGTTACTCTTCTCCCAGGGACTGCGAACCAACAAGAAAGGGTTTCGGTGGGCACCGGCGTCCTGATTGACCTCCTACCCTTCCACGCCAGGACGTAACCCCCAAGATTTAGTGATCGGCGAAGTCACCGACCGAGGTTTCCTGTTTACGGGCGAGGGATACACTATCCACCCCGTCGAATCGGGATCATGTCATCTCAAATAATGCTACTACAGGACGCCGCAGACGACGAAATATGGTGGAGGGTGCAGTTCTCTGACATTGAAGCTCAGCCGGATATGTCGCCGTGGGAATCTATCGCTCCGCGGCACGGTGTTCGCTCCGGATTGATTATGGACCGGATGAAAGGCGGAACCAGTAACGAGTATTGGGGCGTCCTCGTAACGATAGAGTCGGAGGAAGATGGTGTTATTTACGCGACGTATGGGTGCAAGCTGTACATGACGCAAGTTCCGAAGAATATGGTAGAGTCTGTACTACAGTGCGTTCCGTGGTTGCGACCGGATGATGAAGAACAGGCTCTGGAGATGAACATGTGGCCGCGGCAGCAAGCTGTTGAGATGTTTAATAGGATGACAAGAAGGGCGAACAGCAATGGTGGTGCGTCGGATGAGTACATAGGAGAGCGCTCTAGTAATATTGACAATTTTCCCGGCAATAGAATTATCAATCAGTTCACGTAGAAGGGATATTGAACTCCAAAGATTCTCTATCAGGAGGGCCTCAATCTAGATTGCAACGGTTGCTGATACAATCATCATGATTCCGATTGTGCTACTTTTTTCGGCCCAACTACAGAGCACTGTTCAACGACGGGTGTGCAATCGCGAGCTGCATGTCAAAGCATTTCCATATTTACTATCAAGCCATGAAATCAACTTGCAACACAACCTTCGAGTGAATTAAGATGTCGAAGACTAATCACGTATCACGACCTCGCGATGTAAAACTTCACCGAACGGCTTATTTAAGCCACTCCCGCTCCGAAGATCCGAGACCCCCACAGGATCATATTTCCTCGTACTCAGATCCTGAGATTTCAAACTTTCCGTCTGGCTTTCCATCTGGCTTTCCAAACCGCCGCTAGCGTTTGATCTCTGCTGCAGCTGCTAGTTAGTTCCGTACATCTCAGCGACATTCAACGTCGCTGCTTTGCGCTTTCTCGATATCGGACATTTATGTCTCCATCTAATCTCACGCCGTGCTCTTCTGCCGAAGGGCTGCGTATTCCAGATCGGGGAAGAAGTTCACGATAAGTGTCCGGAATCCCGGTTGAACAGTAGCTCATCCTCCAAGCTTATTCCCGCAACTCCGACAGCGTCCTCCACTGCACTTCCGTACCTTGTTGTTTTTCGATTGCAGGCCGAAGATCTGCAGCGGAAGCGCCCCCCGGTTCCCTTCCAATAAGATGACGCATTTGTAAAGCGGCGTCGCACTTTCACCTTCGCAGGCGAATCTTGAAACCCTTCAAAATTCCGCGATTCAAGAAGCACCGCCATAGAATGCATCGTATTCTCTTCATGGTCCACGGGTCAGCGCTTGGGTGAGTATGTTAAAATTTCAGAATTGATTCCAATACGAATAGCTTCAATGTAGCAGAGTAAGGTTCCTCAATTGTATATAAACTTGGGCGAAAGTCCTGCTCGCAGGTTCAGTCTCATCCGAGTCTTTATCGAAACATTTCTCCATTATCAAGCAACGCAGCAAAGCTCCTTATAACAAACCAACCGCTTTTTCGAAATTTTAACTCCAGCTCTTCATTTTACACAACAAATCAAATACCTGCTTCAACTCCTTTCCTCGCAGCAATGACCCAGCAAACCGTTCTTCTCGTTGGCGCGACCGGTGAAACCGGTTTCAATCTCCTCAATGGCCTCGTAGAGGCAGGAACGTTTGTAAGTCCATCTTCTCATCCTATGCGTTGCCGAAGTAGCTTAACCTAAGTAGTTACTGACACGCCATTCCTGCAGCGGATCGTATGCCTCATCCGCCCAGCCTCAGCCAACAAACCCGCCGCAAAAAATCTCTCCTCTCTCCCCAACGTCGAGGTCCGCGTCGGCTCCGTCGACGACCCCGTCGACTCCCTCGTCGAGCTCCTCAAGGACATCGACATCATCCTCTCCGCCACCGGTCCCGAAGCCCAACTCGCCCAGATAAACCTCGCCACCGCCGCCTCAAAGGTCAAAACTGTGAAGCGCTTCGTCCCTTGCGGCTTCATTACCGTCTGCCCTCCCGGAGTGATGCTCCTGCGCGACGATAAGGAAGAAGTATTGGACCACATCAAACGCCTATACCTGCCGTACACGTACATTGATTGCGGCTACTGGCACGAGATTTCGTTTGTCAAGCTGCCGAGCGGGAAAGCAGACTACGCTGCCCTCAGACCAGTCGTCGCGATTGAGGGTAACCCGCACGCGAAGAACATGCTCACCGGTTTAGCCGATATCGGTCGCTACACCGCGAAGATCATCGTCGATGACAGGACGCTGAATAAGTATGTCTCTGTATGGACCGATGCCCTCTCGCAGAACGAGATCGTCGACATTCAAGAAGAGATCTCCGGAGAAGACATCCGCTCGACGATGAAGATGATCCTTCAAGCACGATCGAGGAAGAATATAAAAAGGTAACGGAGTACTACGCGACTCTGTCCGACGAGGAGAGGAGGGTCAAGGATAGGGCAAAGATGATGCAGGTGTGGTATTACCAGTACCTTTACAGCAAGTACGTCAGGGAGGATAACACGCCAGAGCATGCAGACTATTTGGGCTTCTTGGATGTCAAGAAACTGTACCCGGACTTCAAGCCAGTTACTTTTAGAGAGTTCGTGAAGGACTTGGTGGATGGGAAGGCATACAAGCCGTATGCGCAGATGCAAATGGAGGGCTACAAGATTCCCACAAGGAATAAGCGAGCTTGCCGGCATCAGGGCTAGATCCCTCGATGTCTAGTTTACCTTTCTCTTGTGTTTTAGCTTAATCCTTGTATTAGCAAGTTATCACCGTCGTTTACCAAAAGATTCAACATCTCATAATTGACCTGTTTTACCTGAGACTATGAAAGGACTACAAACTCATATAACGATGAATGCGATGATACCTGAACAAGTTTGGAAGTAATTCAAAATAAAAAACCTCAATAATGACCTCAGTCATGGCATTTTCATGAAAATATATCTGGCCACTATCATGAGAAAAGTCGCAGCCGTCACCGTCACTGCACAAAACAACTGCGCACCGAGATACCCTCCCCTCCCAGCTGTTAGCGTGTCCCCGCCGCCCGTATCCTTCACCAAAGCACCGGCAATAGGATTCCCGATCAACAGTCCAACAGCCCCCACGCTGAACGCCACTCCCATCCGCATCCCTATATCCTCCAAATGCTTCCTGGGCACCTCCGATGTTGCCGTCAAGTCAACGATGATTGGTGGCGGTAAACTTGCCACCGTTCCAGAGCAGTACCCGTATAGCACCGTGAACGCGTAAAGCGCTTCGACCGATTTTATCCCTGCCCAACTTGCGGCTAATGTCCCACAGACAAGGGTACTGGGTATCATGATTTTCAGTGCACCGAAACGATCCGCTAATAGACTGCCGAACACCCGACCGGCAACGCTTGACAGGTTGAGGGTTGGAATGAGGTACGAGTAGGATATCGTGCGTGAAGTGAGGCAGCGTAATTCTCCAGGTAGAATGTGGGGATGTACATGCCGCAGTACACAAAGAACAAGGAGAGCACAAAGACAGCGTAGGAACGCGGGTTCAACATCGCTCGAGCAGTTTCCAGTACACTGCTGCTTTTGTGAGCGGAAGATGAGACTTTGATCTCAGTTTCAGTACGCCGTGTTAGGTTTACCGTTCGCGTTTCCAGAATGGCAAAACAGGGCAACAAGCTACCCAACACGATGAAACCCATCACTCTAACCGTCCACTCGAAGCCCACCTTATGCAGCAAACTCCTAAACAAAATCGGATACACAGTCCCGCCAATAGATCCTCCGCACGCAGCAACACCCGTTGCGAACGCTCGCCTCTTCTCGAAGTATGTCGAAACGATCGCTAAACTCGGTACTAGGAGCAGACCAGCCCCTAATCCCGTACAAATACCTTGCGCCATCAGCGCCTGATAATACTCCTTCGACAACGAAGTCATAAAGGTTCCTAAGACCATTAGGAAGGTGCCGACGCCGATCAGGTATCTGTAGTATCCTTTGTCGAATAGCGAGCCTGTAAAGACGCCGACGAGGAGAAGCAAGAACGCTTGAATGGATCCTATCCATGAGATAGCGGAAGCGCTAGCCAGATGCGCATCCTGATACGTGCTTTGGAAGACGCCGAAGGAGTTGGCGAAGCCCCAGCCGTTGAAGAGGAGGAGGAACGATCCGAGGACCTGTAGCCAGGCTCGTATCCTCCATCTGGTGGGGCAGAACTGTTATCATCGGGAGTAGCAGTTTTGGTAGATTCCGCATCTGCACCGGCAGTTGTTATGACGAGAGAATTGCGACGGTCCTCCGTTTTTGTATCTGAAGTATCTCTTACGAAAATCTTGTCGGACATCGTGGGAAAGGTGTTTATCGCGGTCGAGTACAAGTCGATGAGTGCAGTTCCCACTAACTTCAAGCATCACATGAACTCACGGTTTCGTATATAAGGATCCGGCACCTACTTATATCGGCCGGTTCATGCAGGAACAGTCGTATGAATTTCAAAAGAATGTATCTCATGAGGAAACAAAACTTCTACAATGCTACCCCGAAAAAGCGGAGAATTTAATTCACCACAATTTAGCTAGGGAACAGAAGCAGGAGCGTCCGGGTCGCTGCAAACTCTCCGTCCCGTGAAAATGTTCTCAATACTATATTTTCAATCTTCTCGGTGACAAACTAATCTCACTCTCTTCGAGAAGTGTCGGCGAGCTCTCGTAACAGGGATTCCCCATGTGGCCCACGTCCACAAGTTTTCGTGTCCGAGGTATCTAATAGGAAGCTTACCTGCATGAACATGGCTTTTCAGAACATTTTAATCGATAGCGAAGCCCGACTCCACGGAATTGGTGGTCAGAGACTCACAAAGCTTACACGCACAATCTCCGTTATAAAATGGAATATAATATTTCGAGAAGGTTTCTCTCGCGCGAGAATTGCGACGGATAGAGTGTCCGTTCAATCAGCGTTTGCTTCACTTGCTTCATTCATAATCTTCACTGAATTAACCCTACTTATCCCTGCATACCATCCTTGTTCGACGACAACGGCGCTCATCTTAATTTACGCATCCGAGCGACAGCCACTAGCTCGCGATAGGTAATCAGCGCCACTTTGATACGTCCGCCCGACAAAGCCTATATTTCAAGGTTATACTTCGCAGAAACCGAAGGAGGAATCTCGATGATTACCCGTGGCGCGACTCAGTGTATAACTCCAGGGCTTATAAATCATATACAGACTGAGCAATAATACTTTTGGTATCACTTCGCCTTCTCACAGCCGAAAATGGCTATTTTGGTTGGGGCTCAGTATAAGGACTTGGTGTAACGGTCTGATATCAACGGAATCGCGGAATGGTCTAAAGCCTGTGAAGACGCACGTGCAGGTCTCAAGAGCGTGAGCGACTGGTGGCGCGCGTCCACTGCTGAAATCCCGCTAGCGGAGTCTTGCATCATGAAGCCATATATATCACGCAAGAGATATGCGCAACTGATCTGACTATATGACATATAACCGCTGCGTATCCCGATTTTCAACTTGAAGTTGAAGCTCAAGCATAATCTCAAAACACCAAAGATAGCAAACATCTAAAACAAAAATGGCATCGCAGCAGATCCACCAAATAAAAATCGTTATCGATACAGAGGGAGGCGGAAGACTGGGACAAGCAACAACTTCAACAATTAGACAGCCTCCTCAAGCTCCCCGAACAGCTCACACGGTATCCTCGCGCTCCTCTGCTCTTTCCCGACCATCTCCAATCCAGCGGCTGTCGAGGGTAACAGCAGATATAGCGGCCACGAGCGGAGCCAGTGGAGTAAACATATGGATCAAACGAGAAGACTGCAACTCGCCCCCGTTTTCATTCGGCGGTAACAAGGCGAGGAAGCTGGAGTATATTATTCCAGATGTTATTTCGGGAGGGTACGATACTCTCGTCACCTGCGGTGGCCGTCAGAGTAACTGCATGCGTCAGGTAGCAGCGGCGGGAGCGTTATACGGCCTCGATGTAAGTCCCGTAATCTCATCAGGCTCTAGGGTTTACCTTCATTTTGTTGATTAATATAATGACATTCGTTATACTGACCCGAAGCGCGACTGTAAAATTAAAAACAGGTCAAATTAGTCGAAGAGCAGGACTCTGCGAACTGGGGTTCGCACTCTCCGAAATCGAAATTACGGCCATCGCGACCGAAGGGAACGTCCAAATATCCGAACTCCTTCGCGGAAAATCGTGCTATACCACCAAGTCCGTTGAGCAAACGATGGCGAACCTCGCGGCGGAAGGGAAGAAACCGTACTTTATTCCCGTCGGTGCTAGCGCTCACCCCCTTGGTGGACTTGGTTACGCCCGGTGCGCTTTTGAGATAGTACACCAGGAAGAGGCCTTGGGCGTTTCTTCGATACCATAGTCCTCGCAACTCTCTCCGGGTCAACTTCTGGTGGACTTCTGACGGGCTTCAAACTCGCCGCACTCCAAGGTCGTTCATCGAGAAGACGTACCCTGCTGTGTGTCTACACCGGCTCCGAAGACGAGAGTGTAATCAGAAAGGACATCAATGAGTCTTGCTATATGACTGCGGAGAAGCTCGCAATGCCGATGAGAGCCGCGGACGATGTGTTGACGGGATGCGATGACGATGTCGTTTTTAAAAATATATGCCACGGGGGTAAGTACGGCGTGCCGACAGAACGAACCGTCGCAGCAATGAAGTACGCCGCGGCGCGGGAAGCCCTCCTGCTAGATCCGGTTTATACAGGAAAAGCCTTCGAAATACTGCTAGATATGGTTGGAAAAGGTACGATGGGTACTGTCAGGGTAGCAACGTGCTCTTTGTGCATACAGGTGGCCAGCAGGTCCTCGGCGCATATAGTCAGATAGACTTTTCGTAGCCGGAGAAAAAAAGCCGCTCGACATGACTGAACGAGCCACAACTTGTTAGCTTATTCGTGCTTCTAATTTCCAGGCGCAATACTGGGAAATAGTTAACTGCAATTTCGCAAAATTGAAAGGCTCCGACTTGAAATGACGTGGGGTCTCCCTGGGTCTGCCTGGAAGCCACTCAATACTAGAATTATATAGACAATATTGCAATATCATGATGGATAAATTTCTAAACACCTTGGAAGTATTGTGCGATTGCTGCTTCCTGTCTTACTTTTGAGTTCAATGTCATCAGTGGTTGCCATTCGTTTAACATTGTGGCTTGCTGCGCGACAAACTGTCCTGTACAGTTATCTCCACTCGAAACCTTAAGTCATTAACTGCCGAACGTTGATCACCAAAAGGACGATGGCGGATGGAGAAGAATAGGAGAAATTGGCGAGAGACATGCATCACAACAGGTTGCCGGCACTCCGAAAATTATCATTATCGTGAAAAAAATAAGAAACGAATTCCTGTTCATCTGGAGGCGGGAGTGATGCAGCCGTAGAATAGTGGCTCGGAATATGAACCGTCGTTGTACCGTAGTTGAAGAACAGCTAACAGTTGAAACGACCCCTGACGAGGCAACCCACCTGGATCGTCGTGCTCACTACCGGATCCCCATCTCGTTTCCTCCTGGCCAATAGGCGATTAGCCCGAGTGATTGACATCTCGAAATTCCTTGGAACTGAGACTGCCGGCTTTTTTTTTTTTGCTCCAATATTCGCCAAACAATCTCCCGAAACGTACAAAGCCGTTGACATCAACTTGATGGTAAATGTACCACGACGTGAGGCCAAGATAGGCAAAGCGTGGTGAAAAGGAACCGATCATGGCTTTATTTACTTAGTCCGAGGACTATCCTGGAGTTTATTTGGTTCTGCGACTGCAACTTAAATCTTTGTGCGTTCCAAGTTTCAGTACTTATTTTTCCACCACCGACAACGTGTAGAGACTTAAGTTTTTGGGTTCCAGATAAAGAGAAGTCCTGTATTGATTGAATTCAAACAGGTTTTGGATATTCATTTAATCCGCCGGGATACATATAAATACTCCGAATAAGTCCATGAATATAATCATCTGTAGACTTCAGGCGGACTATCAGTTGAAGAGCGGACACATACTTCGAAGTTGAAGAGTCGTCTAGTTTTGTTCGTATTGCCTTCTTGTTGAAAGAATCGAAACAACAGAACCCATACCAGCTTTCGCTGACCGGTCGGCCTTATAATAAACCCTTAACTTTCATCAAGTTTAACACGGCATGCAGTCGTATCAGCTTATTGCAAGCAACTTCTTCATATTCGCTTGTGGATATTCTGTGAAGGGTTTAGTTTCCTCACTGAAGGGGACTAGCGCTAGCATGCTGCGATTTTCCCGCTAATACTTCGATACACAGATCTTCGGCTGGTGCTTTTTCACCGTCGCAACCATCTTCGTGGCCATCCAGCTTTACGTCCAGCTCCATTTTCGCGCCAGGCCATGGCGGGAGATATACGTTTTCCTTGCCTGGCTTCTTTCTTTGGGGGTGATTATTCAGGAATCTCTCGAAAACGATTGGACTGGTTCAATACCCCCGTTATCAATAATGATCCTATCGAGGTCGTCAACCGAAACCTCAAGGTGAACTTCTCTACCAAGTTCACCTATTGCCCCGCGCTCCGGTTCCGCAAGGCCGCCCTCATCTGCTTTTATGGCGACTTGGTGCCACGGCAGTATTTCCCGAAGACGTGGTGGTTTCTTGCGTTCACTTAGGGGTTTGTCTGGTTTGGTCTCGCATTCCAGATCTTGAGCGTGTTGCTGCGGTGCTTCCCGTTTAGGTTGAACCTCGAGCTGGGTAGCGCCTGCACTGGTAGCCTAGCGCTTCCATTCACCAATAATTCCCTTTATTTCGCTTCTGATCTCTTAGGTAACAGCGTCCAAGGGGGTGCCTGCTCATGTTTAATTCTTTTTGCCATGTTTACTGATCGATATCGAGCCCGACGACGACAGTTTACATAATCCCTTTCGTACTCCTGCGTAATTTGAATCTCGACACGAAACGCGCGAGAGCGGCGTACGTCATGTTTGCCGCCGGAACGCTGAGCATCCTCTCCGTCATCGCTTTATTCATGAATAGCCGGATCGGAACCAACAGCGTTCACTGACCTAGGGGTTGGCAGGATGCCGAACTACCTGTATCTCGTACAACTGTATTCGCTCGTCATGATCATCTGCATGCCATTCGTCCGGAGGTTGTGGATGGGGATATCAGTCGAAGCGCTGCGACTAGGACTGAAAAACGGGCTAGCCAACAAAAAGCTCAGATGGACATCGAGGCAGCCGCAGCCGCAACCGCGGAAGCAGCGATTGCTGAAGAAGAGAGAATGAGAAAAGTAAGTGATGCAGTGACGGAGGTAGAAGATGAGAAGGTCAATTCGAACGAGAGTCAGTAACGATAGCATAGTTAAAATTGAGCCTCGATTTATAAATTTTTATCGAATTGCTAGCTTGTAATAGTACATCGTATATCCACCATTGGATATTAAAGGAGGATTGTATTAAACCGTAACACAATAATACTAAGCAAATAACACAATATCGAAAAGAGTTAAGCAAGGAAATCAGAAGTGAGGTAAGAAAAGGCAAACCAAGCTATTCTCTCTGTTTTTATGAAAGCACAGTTGATTTCGTAGAGGGGAGGGGGCTTTCGTTTGCTTTTGTGCAATGTATCTCGTCTTTGAGTTTGTTTGGAAAAGCCTTTGAAATTTTCTCGACCTCACTTCTGGGTATTAGGGCCGACGTGGCTTCTGCTGCATCTCAAGGACCTCTAAGGGTAGCCAAAGGCTCAGCGTCACTGGTATGACTAACCTGCCTGGGTACCAAGTAGCCGCGCACACGGTCAAGGTCGGTCGTAGCTGAGATATATCTGTGAGCCAAAGTTGCTATGTGAAATCCTTCAACCGAGCCGTGGTGCAAGACTCACTCCTGTTCAGCGGGCTGCAGGAAGACGCGAAGGCCTTGCTGGACTTGAATTAGGTCGTGTAATAGTTTTCTAAAGTGTATGACAGTTCAGGCGTGTTAATGACGCGAGAGATCCATCACAGAGTGTTTGCGCTGGCAGAATACCTTCTTACAAGCAAAAAGCGCATCAGGAGTGAATCAGGATAACCTGGTCAAGTTTTAGATGAATATATGATCGCTTGAAACTAAGATAGATAGCACCCTTAGGACAATATCTTCTGATGTACTTCACTTCTAGCCTTCCCGGCAACTCGCGTATCAGAAAAACTTCTCTCCGTTACGTTTCTGGGATTGAATGGTAAATAAACGTGCTTCGGTGATGTCGATGACATCTCTTCTCCGTTCAACCAGTATAAGATTACAATGGATTCTTCTCGAAACGTATCGACCCAGACGGCATGACTCGTATGCCAATTCATGACGTTATATATATCAAGGTGAAATATCTTCTCAATGTAAACATCAGACGGTCTCAAAAGCCTAGGCTGAGACAAATAGGCCTCGTTCAAGACACGGCTCCATCCCATGCGCGAGGATTCAGCAAGGGGTCTGGCTGGTGGCCACGATCATGGATTATGCTTTAATTGGAGCTCTTAAGCGAAACAGGATTAGTAAGACATCTACTACCATTCGTATTCAGTGAATATCATTAGTTTGAGCCCTGTGGAACCGATGAAATGTTCCTGCGTTCCGCCTGGCCAAGCATGTAGTAGACCCCAGGAGTTGGAGATTGCCGTACTCCTTGCGGTGACGGTCCCCATGCAATGTTACTGTGTGTCGAGAAAGGGGACAATTCACATATCGGTATAGTTTGGCCTCCGGGAGAGCGTTCCTGCTGCCGAGAGTCGAGTTATAAGTCAGCAGCGAAGCGGTTTCTTACGGGCCGTCGCCTAAAGCCACTGTTATAATGGCGAGCCGTTCTAGATCTCCTGGAATTCGACGTGAAATAAACTTCTGGTAGGACAAAGGGCGGAGCAAATAGACCTTAGTTACCTAGCTCAGACCATGTACTGAGGGATTCAACCCTAGCTAGTTATAAAGAATCGTGGTCAATTTTGTATGACGATACGTAGGGAGGTATCACGTAGCACATATTCATTGACCAGAGCGTGAAAGTATAGCAACTATCACGAAGACGGAACGAACATTCCGTGAGTATATCTGCCAGTCTCCGGATCGAACCAGAACGACCTTTCCCTATAATCGGCCTCTTTGCCCTCTGAGTTCTTCCCTAGCTTTCTATGGATGAATATAATCTTTCCTCAGCTCCTGAGAACCCTTTTCTGCCCGATATATTTGTTCACAGAAAGATGATACATAATAGCTACATTCCTATGTATGTAGAGCTGGCAGCCAAGGCCATCGCTTGTTACCAAGGGCTTCGTTTCCAGAGCTGCCTTCCTAACCATCCGTTCGTTCTCTCAATTGGTACCTACGTTAGATCCCGAAAAATAATTTCCCGTACCAAGTCAGTTAGCCCAATACCAGGATCGAGTGGCAATACCCAGCGCGTTTGGCAGGACGGATTAGGCAGGAACAGCGCTCATATAAGGAAGGCGCGGATCACGGAACGAACTGAGCCTCATGAGCCATCATCAACTTCTACTCCTCATGAAACATGTTGTCTTGGAAGGAAAACATAAATTTGGGAGTTCGCCTTGCTATTAGCTTTATCTCGAGATGAACTCAAAGCGTAAACCTCGGATCCTGTCTTGGACTCAGCGCCTCAGTCAATTAAATCTTGCCTTTCATGACTCCCGTTGGCGAGAATAGACCATGCAGACTTAATTCGATGGTTGTAGACAACGCGGACGGAGACCCGCAGATCACGATTTTGCAACAACAACGGCTCAATGTGACTGATAGTCGTACAAGCCTTAGCGAGCTCTAGAGCTTAGAGTTTCTTGTATTCTCGTGGCTACTTCCGGCAGTGTGGTGAACCTAAATGCTAAGGAGAAATTGACAAGGATCGTAAATACAGGTCCCCTAACGAGACGACGAAGAGGCCGCATCTAATAATAAGCTACCCTTGGCGCATGAGACCTGGATAATCCCCGTAGGATGCAAATGACATTTTGTTCTAGAAACCTTACACATCAGGGAAGTGGCCGTTTTTTTCTCATCTGATCCGCGATTACGTCTTGATGATTTCGTGGGCGGTTTTTTAATTTCGCTTCTTTCATCATCGAGCCATTCAAGTGAAAATGGAATCGTTGAAGAAATTTTCTCTATCCATGTTCTTTCCCTCACCGGCACCCGTATTCCGTGATTTCATGGCCGGTTCGCTGCACTGGTAGTTGCCTGGACCTTGGCTTCTTCCAGTTCTTGTCTTCACTTCGAACATGGCTCTTGTGCTCCTAGGAATCTGCGCCAAATTTCGTTCGAAGTGCTGTAGCCAATTTCCGAGTAGCGCGGTAGAAGAGGGATTTGAAGACTAAGTACTAGGGTAAACAAGGAAGAAAAGCAGTGTATTACAAAGTTGAATAGGAATATGTCGCAATTGTGCCACAGCTGTGAGACCTTCACACTTCGGAGTTTCCGTGAAATGTTTCCGTCGTCTTGCGATAGTAAAGTAAACACACTCTGCTCTAATTGCATATATATATGGGCCTTGGCCTACCGGGCTAGGTTGTAGCCTCTTCACGCAAAGTGAGCCAGTTTTGATTCACTGCACCCTCGTCATTCGTTTACCACCGCGCGTTTTCTTCCTCTCTGAATGCTTATCTTCGTGCAACTGAACTTACCCAACCCGAATATCTGATTACTTGTTTCAGTTCACAATCATGTTTGGAAAAAAGTGCGCAGCGGTTGCGGCAGCGGCTTGCTGTCTCGGTTCTTTCATTCCGCAAGCGGCAGCGTATTTTCCCGTTAGCACTCAGATCGCAGGCGGCATCCAGCCACGCCTAGAGATCCACCAACTCATGCTGGATCCGATCCAATGGAACCTCTTCCTCCTCGCATTACAGCGGATGCAGCAGACGCCGGAGAACTACGTGGACTCATACTATCAGATCTGCGGTATCCACGGACAACCGTACGTGGCTTGGGATGACAATCCTCCGGTTCAGCGTATGTTTCACGAGCACCACACCAGGACGGTTTCGAAAAGCACTTCTTGATGCAAAAAGTACTAACGCAATTGCTTTGATGCTGTTTAGAGCAGGTTACGAATACGGGATACTGCCCGCACGGCACACAGCTCTTCTTCTTGTGGCACAGGCCCTACGTGGCGCTCTTCGAGCAATCTTTGATCAATAACGCACAAGCGGTCGCCAGCTCCTTTAACGATCAACGTTACCTGAACGCAGCCAACACTCTACGTATGCCATACTGGGATTGGGCTGTCAACTCCACGGTCCCGCAGGAAGTTTCATCATCCTGGGCCTTCGTATACGACGCCGCTGGAAATCGCCAGACCATAAACAACCCGCTGTACAGCTACAGGTTCCAAAACCCGGGCCCGGACGTGAGGCACCAACCGAACATTCAGGCTACATGGCGTGACCCAAACTACCTCGCAAACCTTTACAATTTCGGCTCGAGCGCACGCAATGGGTCGGCCTGCTGCTGAACACTTTCAACATATGCTGGAAGGGCTTCGCCTCTGGATCGCAAGAGGAAGGCAGCTGCGGACCTAACACGCCATTCACGTACTCTCTGGAGACCATTCACAACTCCGTCCACACCTTGACTGGCGTACCATGGGTCCGCTGCAGACTTCTGGATTTGAGCCCATTTTCTGGCTTCACCACTGCAATGTCGATCGTGAGTAGTACCCTTCACAAGCTTTTCTCTCTTGACGGTTGTGCTAATACCACTGGTGCGATAACAGGTCTCGGCGCAATCTGGCAGGCGATCAACTTCAACACCTTCGTGGAACCCACGTATTCCTCCGTAGCGACGTTTGCCATGGGTGCCGGCTGGCGCGACGCCAACGCACTTATGCTCCCCTTCCGCTGGGGCCAGGGCGCTTCGGACTGGTGGACCGCCACCTACAGCCGCTACGTCAGTTCCTTTGGCTATACCTACCCCGAATTCCAGGGTTTCAGCGGGGACCAAGACCCCCGCACCGTCGCCAACGGCGTCTGGGAGCGTGTGCAGGCGCTCTACGGCTCCGGCCGCACCATGCTCGCCCTTTCCACCAACAACTTCGCGACCGAACGCCGCAACGCCGCTCCTCAAACTTCCGCAAACACCCTCACCTGCCCGCCGCCGGTCGACAAGCTCAAGCCTCGCGAAGCAGCTCATCGGTAAAGATGGCGAGTTCAGCGAGTACACCGCAAGCATCAAGCCATTACTCTTACTGATCCCCTTCTGAACTTGCTCGTCAAGGGTGACCTGAAGGATTCGACACGAAGACCGTGAAGGAGTACTGCCAGAAGAACCTCAAGTGGAAGATTACCAGCTTTGACGGCAAAGATTATTCGTCGAAAGCGCAGCCGCACAACTGGAAATCGAACTTCTTCACGCTACTGTTACTCCCTCTGAGAAGCCTGTTAACGTTTGGCGAATGTTTGTCACGTTACTCCCGGAAACGGTATACAGCGTGACGAAGGCGTGAGCGCAAAGGAGAGTTTGTGATACAAAAACCCTCGAGCTCTATTCATCAGAATTCCGTAGCCGGATTTTTCCTAGATAGTATGAGGGCCTTTATTTCTTCATGTACATAATTTTCTTACAATTCGTACGCCTTCTATATAGATCTATGACCTTTTTCATAATATGAACCAATCGTATTGATATAGTTTGAAGAGCTTATGTAGTGAATCATCCAGCTGGGTAATTACAGGGCTTATACTAGAACTTTCAAAAATGATAATAGTTTCTCGTTCTCATAAGTTTTTCACACTCTTTACTTTGTTCATTCGATTCATTCAATTTTGCCAAGTTCTATCTATTTATTTTTACTTATTTATTTATTTTATTTATTTATTTATTTACTTATCATTTACTGAATAGCCCCTTTACTACTTACGTTCACTTATTTGCTAAAAGTATTCGATACTACAACTATATAAGTAGTATTCTATTCCTTCTCTCGAGTCAACTCGCATCAAAAGTCACGACCTTCGTCATTGAATCCCTCTGCGAATGTTTTCTTGTCCGGAATGAGCACGACGAACGACGACAACCGCGAGAAGCGGGAGTGCTGCGCTGACGAAGCATCCAACGGTTAAGTCTTTCAACATCACATCTGACGAAGCATCCAACGGTTAAGTCTTTCAACATCACATCCCCGGACATTTAAGGATGCAAACAGATCCAACAAGGAGTGCTGCGCTGACGAAGCATCCAACGGTTAAGTCTTTCAACATCACATCCCCGGACATTAAGGATGCAAACAGATCCAACAAGGTGCATCCTTTTCGATCGTGTCTTGATGCTATTAATCACTAACACCTCACTCAGGAGAACCTCTACCCCTTCCTCAAAGACAAGTCTTCTACGACGGTCACGCCACCTACTCCACAACTTTCAGCAGAGCACCGGATCCCGGTTGAAGCTAACCAAGACGAACGCGCGGTTAACGATTCCGTACACGGATACGGACATCGAAGCTCTCTTGGGCGCTGCTTAGAGCTATTCGCAGTGATAATTGCATGTGTACCGATCGAAGCGACGGGCGCGGTTTCAATCATGACTTCTTCAGGGTGGACTTTAAGAGGATGGTCATGTACAAAGAAGGAGGATTCTTCACCGGGGATGAGATTGTATCGATTTCAAGCACGCCAATATTCTCATAGGTGCGAGGAGCGCTAATAATCCTTTTTAAAAAAAAATAGAACCCGCAGATTCCGGGGGTCTTCGGCGTTCTGGAGGTTGACCCTACCGGGAGGTTTTGCCGGTGGAAACGTAAAACTATCCTCCGCGGGCCCATTCGATGATCCGCCACCGAACTTCAACCTCAGACACGATAACGGAAGGCAACGCACACCAGGGTCACGGGATGTTTAAAGCATCCCTCTTGTTCACTATCGACGTTCTCGTGCCCTTCGCGGGCTAACGTGGTCTCTTAGGTACGCCGAGCTCCGTCACTGCGTCTCGGAAGTCCGCTCCGGCCACACGCATCACGCTCATTCTACCAGCTCGTCGCTCGCCATTTGTCAGCCAAACGTCCAACTACCAACCCCCCCGCCGCAGCATCCAGCCGCAGCATCCAGCCATAAAAGGCTGCTCAAATCGCTTCAAACTCTCCTCACGCAGAACAAGCACAACGCGCTCGTCTGCGAGCGCCAGTACGACGGCAATACCAACATTACAGCTGATTCTCTACGCGATTCAGACAGGGATATGATGCGCAAGCTTTGTCGCGCAGCTGTTGCTGTGGGGGACTTTTGCGTGTATATTTGCCGGCTGGACGTCAGATGCAGGAAATCTCAAGCCTCAAGCAGATGGGGAGGATACCGATTACCCGCGTCATATCGAGCCCGAATCGGACGTTAGCGTGAAGTTATCCAGGCTTTCGGCTAGTATACTCAAGCTTGACGAAGCGCGAGGATTGCCTTACAACGCGCTGCATTTAAGGCCCCAGGACATCTGCCCGTACCCACTAGAGAAGCACGTCCAGCCTGACAGCGAGAGGGACGTAGAAGGTAGAAACATAGATAAAGGTAAGGCCTGCACTGGCTTTATATTCTGTTCTTCCCAAGCTCATAGCGTCCTGCTAATTTTTGTATATACGTTAACCAAAACAAATTTATCGCCGCACCGCCATCGTCATCTGGCCCGCGAAAAAACACGCCTTGATGTCTCAACTCGCGTTCCATCCCCGGAAAGCGGCACACTGAACCCGCTGCTCAATTTAGATTACGTCCTCTCCCACAATTCTAGCACGGCCGGCACTAAGTACGCGGTCAAAGACATGCTCCGGCAGATTCTCCTCCACCACGCTATGAAGCAACGGGATCCGTCTTCATCTCTGGTATTTCAGACCGCCCTATTTGCGTTTCAAGGATGGGACGATGGCGAGGCGACTAGTTGTAGAAATATCGCAGAGGATTGGTAACAAAACCTAGCTACTCCTTCCGACACTCCCTCACGCGTTGGCTGGAGGTTAACATGACGATTTCGTGCTTTTATTTACAGCTTCACCAACTGGGTCGAAACGAGGCCGCGGTTCTACTACCACACCCGAAAATCCGCCGACGACTTCACCGCACAGCTGTTGAGGTTTCTTCCACACATGCCGAATTTCTTCCTTGCTTGGCAGTCTGCTTCGAGAAACTCCTCCTGCAGGGTATCCGGGCCCAAAGCTCGTGAAAGGAGCGGTGAAGCCTGCGGGACGCAATATTATGATAGATTGTACTACTTTAAGATTACCCCCTTCACCTGCTCCTTTGTCCCCAGCCCTTCACTTTCGAATCACAAGTTTTCCTTTCTATAATAATGCCTAAAAGTTGTCTATCCGCTAACAACTAAGAACGTGTACAGCCTCCTCGCCCACAGTTTCTTCGAGCTTCTTTCACTTTGGCTGCATGAGATAAAGAGGCTGAATACGGAGGACGTCATTATGGTAATGGACGTGGTGCGGGATAGTATGATATCAGGGTTACACCCGGATGTATGGCGGAGCTTTAAGGTGCAGATGTGCGCTATCGGTAGGCACGCTTATGATAATGATGCCATGGAGGAGGTCAGCTGCAGTATTGCCCTCCAGAGGCGCTATATCTGTTCAAACATCAATTTTTTCTTGAGATATCTCGAGCAGGATGTGCTGGAGATTGAGACGACGAGGTCCGCCGCAATGATTCACCGGATGGTAGTGGAGAGCACGCAGATGGAGGGTGTTTTGGAAGTGAATGTAAAGATAACCTTACGTGGGAGGGTAGTGTTTAGGGTGAAGAGGGTGGGGTAGCAGTGTGGATGCGGAGAAGAGGGCGGGAAATATGCGTTTGAGGAGGGAGGTGATTGAGCGGCTTGGACTTTGCAATGTTTACGTCGACTTCGAGGATTCTTCCGAGGATCTTTGAGAAGAAATCTTTCTACGAGGATATCAGCATATACCAGTCGTAGAAAGCTCGCTCTTCGGTTTCGATTACCTTTTGAAACTGGCAAGTATTCGTGGCTTAGGATACGAAATGATACAAAACGAATCCGTTTTTGTTTTAATTCTCATATTGGCGATACGCAGATCATCAAGTAGAAAAACATCGGTAGTAACGCTTCTTACTACTAAGGCTATACAAGGTCGCACCTAGTATTCTTATTTCTCGGTAGATAATTAGCGCCACAAAAGCCTTACGGCTTCACAACACGAGATGAGGTTCGCAGTGGGTTTCGTAACAGCAAATAGAATTGTCTAGTAGATTCTCTCGTTTACACGAGCCACCATTCTTCTTACTATCTTGATACCCAGAAAATAGGGTACACATGAGCGACCCTTAGGTCAGCTATCTAATAATTACCGTCCTTCATTGACAGTTTGTAAGCGGAGCAGGAAAGCTCGTTTTAATCACCAGTGTGCCGTGATACCCGGGTTCGGTACCCTGCGAAATGGGCAGGGAACGTATCACCATCGCGTCTTTGAATGGTGGCTATAAAAGGTGTGCAGTTACTCGCTACTTAAGATATCCATTGATTATCACAGCACTTTAGCATTCATCCTTTCTTCCATAAAATCCAACCGTTCCCTCTTAATCCGTTTATTCAGATACCTAACCTCTTCAAACACTGTCAGCCGTCGCGCATTTACGTACATCTTTTCTTTTTCTTCGGACCATGCATTTCAACACCTCGCCATCTTTTTCGCCGCCGCCTCGTTGGTCCCCAGCGTTCTAGCTTACCCAGCAAGATCTCCCCTCGAAACCCCGCGAGCGGCGGTCGCTCTAATGGCTTGACCTTGACTCCAAATACCGGGTCCCCATCGGACGGGACGGGAAGGCAGTTCACTGATGGGGAATGGCACCCGGCTGTTATAGTTTCGCACGGTGACCTGTACCCGAGCGGAGGTGGCTCTACGTAGGAGGTAGATAACTGCGGAGGGAGGATATTGGGAAACAGAGCAGAGGGTGGTGAACGCGGTCGGGGAGGTTCAAGCAGATATTCAACAATTTTGATATTTTGAAAAAGACGTTTACAACGATTTCGAGGAGCGCAATTCGCGATTTCATTCAGATACGATTATTATTTATCTTTATAGTAAATCGCATATTAAATCGCAAGCCATAATTTCATACTTGATCATAACGTTCGTGATAAATATGACTATACCTCCACCTCAGCGAGAGGCTCAGATCCAATCTCATGAAAATCCGGACCTTACATGTCGAAACCAATGACTTTAGCAACGCGATTGACAGAAAATACAAGCGCTATATCGCGTCAGCTCATGTTCACAAGATGATTACCCCCGAGTTTACTATTGCATGTCACCGGCGGCGTTCCCACTCGGCTGAACCCGTTTGCCGAAGGCAGATCGAAATTGGCAGAAACCCTGAACACGTGCAGGAACCTCCCGGAAGGTCCCGCGATGACCTGCCGCCGTCCATGCCTGCATGTATTGCCTCTCAGAGGTCCAAGAGTTTCCATCGCTTTATCTTACAACCACTTGATTCGGAGATTGCAAGCTGCTGGCGGCGTGCATACCGAATGGGACTGTTCTCTGCTTTGCGTTGGATCCCCGGGAGAGAGAACTGCGTGTTAAAATTTGCGCGATTTTCTACTGTCGTGCTCCGAAACGCCACGAGAGTTCCTTAGTTAATATTCAAGTCTCGTAAATCATGACTAAGCCTCCGCCCGGCGAAGTTCGAGAAGGAAAAGCCGAAAAGTCCAAAGAGAATAATAGAAAACACCCAATTATTCCAGAAGGAAACTTTAAGGGGTTAGACCAACTCTGTCTTGCTATATACTCTCACGACGCGTTCCCACTGCAAAATCCACATCATACTTCATCCAACTTCTTAGTCAATTCCTTTTTACCTATCAATTGCAATCATGGCGTTCAGTTTCTCTTACATTTCGCGCGAATTAGATGGCATACTCCCACCGCCGACGGAGACGGCAGTGGAGAGCCGCGCTCACTTCTCATTCGACGGAACAACCGGCACGTTTAGGGCCAATGGCATCGCGAGGGACGACCACGATCGACTGATGGCATTACTGTTTCCCTCGAAAGATTGGTTTATATCGCAGCTGAGGCACTACGGCATACCTTTCCGCCCCGGTGATCCGGTACCGAAACTTAGAGCGACGCTGGAAGACGCGGTCAAAGAAGGGAAGGTACGTAAATAATCAAAGGCTGAGCATCCGACCGCAAAAAAAGAAAAAAAATACTATTGATTTTATTGTATTTCTCAATAATTCACGATGGCAATGTTCTTCCTCCAAGTCCTGATAGCTAAATAATGCCTTGAATCTTCAAATTGTTCAATCCTGAAGTGTAAGAAAGTTCCTGAGCACATCCAGAACTTGGAAAACGACTACGGCGCCAATACGTCGGCCAACAACCACAACCACCACCACCACCACCACAGAACGGCCATGGTGGAATGCAGACCGGCGGGATGGACCTATGCTCACCATGCACCCACAATTTCCCCCGTCGCCGCGAAACCACTCACCAACAACCTCGAGACATCGAACAACAAGCGCCCCGTAGAAGACATCCTACCAACATTTACGTCGACCGGCGACCTCTTCAAAGACGCCACGGGCTCCTACGAGATCGAATGCTTCGACATTGGCGCCGACGACCAAGCCCTTCACCTGTCCATCCTCCTCCCCGAAAACGGCGCGCTATCTCAACCCTCGGCGCTTTCGACTTCCACGTCGTAAGCGGGCTGATGAAATTCACCGCGAAGGAATCATCCGTCGGGAAATTCCGCACGGATGATGTGGACGACGACTTCAACCAGGAAGATTCGCTAGGTTCCAGGGCGGCGGGAAGAGGAAGGCGGACGCGATGCAGAGTCGCAGAAGCGCGCGAGGAGGAGTATTGAGGCGCCGAAGAGGAGACTGTACTTTCAGTGGCAGGGGAAAGGGAGCACGAATGGGTTTGTGATGCAGGTGCATGAGCAGCAGGTTGGTTATTTGGACTTTGACGACGACGCGTGCTCGAGCTTTACGGGCGTCGCGAGTTTTCCAGGTTTAGGGGAGAGGGTTAAGTTTGTTGGGTATAAGGTGGCGAAGGAGACGGCAATGCTGAGCCGTTTCTGTAATGGGCGGGCTAAGGAGTTAGTCGGGGGCGGGTGTTTATTCCCATGGGTGATGGAGTTTAACAGAGCTGGATGTAGTGAAGCAGCCAGCGTGTTTATGTTTGATTTCCGTTGTTTGAGATACCGAAATACCCATAGGATGGTGTTATGGAGCGCCAATGGCGTTGGGAACATCAAATGCATATATCCTACATGCCGGCGTTAGAGTTCATGTCGAGCCATCATTTGTATCGTAATATCTTTTAAAATAATGTTCGTCTTTCCATTTCATAACATTGGACCTCAAATGTAGGAGATGCATTTCTCTATCTATGCGTTGGTTCCTGAACTTCAAACTGCCTCTGTCTAAAAAGGCAAAGCTTTTAGTCATGACGCTTGGAGGGTTGAAGCTTGAAGTTGGACGAAGACTGCCACCGCGCCTTAAAGGTTAGGAATGGGGCCTGTTTTACGCCTCAAGACAATACCTCTTCATATCACTTGAGGGACACCCAAGGATTAAAATCTTGAATAACTTCTATTGATGGTTGTGAGAAAAAAACCTATAGAGCTTTTAGTAACTCTACTGTGCAGCTTATCTTCTACACCTCCAGCCATTGCACCCTCTCCTCAGTAAAAAGTCTCAAGGCCTATAAGAATGCTAGGGTACAAAAGCTTAGGCATAGCTCGTTGAGTCCACTATCTCAGGCTTCACAGATGTCTACCAACTCTCATCGCCTGCCCTTTGACATGAATATACGGAATGTAATACTGTTATAATAGGTATAAACATATAAAATTAAGTAGTTTATAGAGTGTTCTCGGTCGAACCGGGTCCAGATGCGCGACCCGGCCGGGCTAAAGTACCCGGCGACGCGGGCCGGGTTAACCCGCTAATATAAAATTTTATAATATAGCCTTGGCGTGGAGACCCGACCCGGCCGCGCCGCGCCGGGTTACCTGCCGGCCGGGTTAGAGCCGGCTACCCTGGCCATCGGAGTGCAGGGGTAAGAGCCCCCGCTATCGAACCCCAACTCCATGCACTGACATCGCAACGGAGCCTCGATCTGCGTTGAGTCACTCCTCTTCCTCTCCGGCCCCTTAACGGCGCTCCGTTCTGCCAGGATGGAGTCCAATTCTTTACTATCCTTGTTGAGCTCAAGATAAAGCGACATCGAGAGCTGCAATGTTTTCGCTTGCGAGGCTACGACATCGTGCTCGGTATTCCCTGGCTCGAAATGGCGTTTCCTCAATCTGCATCGGTCCCGGTGAAGGCGGCGAATTTGCTCACGGTGTACCGGAAGTTCCATCGGCTCGTTTCGGAAGGCGTTAAATCCCTCTCGTTGAGAACTCTCGCACCGCCATGGGTCCGATCTACCCGCTCTCAGCGATCGAGCTCAAGGCGTTACTTGGACGAGAACCTCGCTCGTGGGTTCATTCGCCCGTCCCTTCATCCAGAGGCTAACCAGCTCCTACGCAGGACCCGACCATTCAAAAGGTACTTAAAGCTCTCAAAAATAGCCGGTCTCATAACCATTTTACCTTCAGTCCAGCAGGAATATTGCTCTTGAGAAACGTTTTCCCGCCCCAAGACCGACCATTCAGGTAACACAAAGCCAGTTGTTCATGCACCCTCGGCAGCCCACTGGCCATTCCCGCGGCTCTTTTCCGTCGCAGCACACGCCTTCGTAATTACGAACTGACTTCAGTCAATTTCCACAGAACCATTTCCTTTGTTATCCTTTAATTTACTTGAGGCAGGACTAGCAAAAAGACTTTGAAAGTATCGCTACAAGAAAGTTCTCACAGAAAAGCAAAAAAGATCCTCGAAACATCCGCTCACCAACTCATCTCAACGTCCTCCTCCGAATCGGAATTGTGTCCGCACGGGCTTTCGCCGCCACCAGCGGCTCCTCCCGCTGCTCTCCTCCGCGCTCTCGTCCCCCAGTTCCTCGACGATCCCCGTCTCGTTGCGAAGATCCTTCGCCCCTTTGAACTTCTGCGAGATGCTCCCAGAGTCCTTTTTAAGTAAGGACCTAAGGACCGACCTCGGCCGCCAACCAGATCAACTTCGGATCCTTTCGAACCTCGCCAGAGCCGCTTCTCGCTCATGCGTCGTCGGTGACTTCACCTTCGAGAGCCTTGCGCTCGCAGTTTGTTTAGAACGGGTTTCTACAGGCGTTCGTTATAGTTCGAACCGGACCTGTTAGCACTACTAATTGAACTTTGGAAGCCTACCGTACCCAAGCCCTCGTGCCTTACCAGAGCTTGAGGGAGACTGTTGATGTAGGTTGACGAGCCTCTTCAGCCTCCCACCCTTACGATCTCAGAGCCGTCGAAGACGCCTCGCCGCGCCGCCGGGGGGGGGGGGGGTTTGACACGCGGTGCCACCGAGCCATGTACTATTTCTCATCTCTTTCAGTCTCAAAATCCGATTACTTATGATTTGCTGTTGCATAGCTCTCTGCGCCAGCACCCACTTAGTCTATCGAAGAGTTGCGTGAGGGTGAAAAATGGGACTACTAAAAGGGCAATTGTCACTTATTCGAATTGATGTATCAATTGATTTAATTTGATTTTATTTTATTTAAATGTTCATGTATAGTTACATGCTTCATATAATATATATATATAAAGTGTAGTCGGAGAGCCACTCTGCTATGTGGCTCTCGCGCGTGTGCCCGTCGTGCAGAGCAGTATATATCGGTCCTATACCTCCCTTAACCCTTACAGGGGAGAATAGCAGTTCTCAGTGTTGAGCAAATTAAAATTCCTTGCTGAGAGAACGTGACCAAGCTCTTCTATCAAGCGTAATCGCACGACCTTAAAAAACTTCTTGTTCCTCGCAATAGGGACCATAGGGAGGGCTAACTTGCACCCCATCCTGTTGCTTTCGCTTTTCACTGGCAGTATCCGATACTCCAGGTCTTCCGCCAGCCGGAACAAAGGGTTCGGTTGACCCGTTGCTTCTCGGCTGTCTTATTGTTGGTCTTCTGGAAGCGGTTTTATGCTTACCCTTTGGCCGGCCGCCGCGACCACGTCGCTGATCCGTTCCTCCTTCGCCGGCCGTAGGTGTTTGTGGCCATAACTACTGCATATTACAATAATGCAGCGGTTGAGGGAAAGTTTCGACCGTGAAGATAAAAGGACAAGATATCTCTGCGGTATTCGGGCGCTTGAATACCCGTCTATAAGTTTTTAGGTTGGTCGGCCGGGTGTTATTAATATTCTAACATAGCTTATCATCGGTGTCCAACCGCCTTAAATGATAGTTCAGGACTGCGCCGAATTATCCGGTCCAGGATATAGTTCCTTCCGCGGGTCCGATGGCCATGATCGGAAGTGGGGTGAGTGACTTCCGTTAAGGCGATCCCGGGCGTGAACCGTTTATAAAAGCACCAGAACTGCTTCTCGATGGCCAGACCAGATGATACAAGGATTGGAGGTTTCTAGAGGTAGGTACTGTTACAGCTGGGATGGCCGAGTGGTAAAACAAGGATAAGATATTTAGGGACACACGGGAGACAAAGAAGGACCGACATTCCAAATTTGTTGTGGTGACAAAACGCGTACGACGGTCAGTCCTCATGTAAATACTAAAATCATACAGGAGGGGGACACGAGCCGATTTTTAAGCTCACTATGACGCACCAAAAATACAGTAGCAACATGTTCTGAAAACAAAAGATTTTTTTTTATTTTTTTTTTACGAATGGGTAACAGAAATATGGTCAAATGGATTCTTTTTTCTCGGTAACATGATTAACATTAAGTTATAAGCAATATTAAATACTTAAGTATATTTCCTTTTTATTTTATGGTCACCGGGTTTTGCCCCTTCTTATTCGGGATCCAATCGTCGATGCAAACCCCGAGGACCTGTAACTCGCGAGGGGATGCGATCTGCATATCAGTAAATTCCCGACCCTCCCGTCGGCACGTACGAGTAAGCCCTGAACATGTCAAAAAACCCGTGCTGGAACTCGTCCGGAACAAGAACCCTACTCCTCGGCCAAGGTTGGGCCGGATAAATCGCCTTCTCCATGGGGGTTCTCCTGCAGAGGCGGGCGAATGATTTATTCGCGCTGATCTGCCCGCCAAACGCTACGACGCTGAACGTCTGTTCGTGTCGCCGGCTTGCACGAGGCCTAGGCCGTCTTGCAGCTTTATCCTGTCGTCCCTGGCCTGCGTCGCGGTGGTGCTACCCAGGGAGCTTCCGGAGACGGCCATAAGGGCTTCGAAGACCCAGGAGAAGGGGGCGGTTAGGGTGCAGCCGCAGTTGACGCGGACCTCGCAGAGGACGTCCTTTGTGCTTTCGTTCTCGAGGCGGGAGCCGCACTTGGTGATGTGCGGCATGCGGTAGGACATGGACATGTTGTGCGACCGGAGGATGGCGGCACGCTCCCAGTGGGTTCCACTGACGCAGCGGTGGTACCAGTTGGCGGGCTTGGCGTTGGGGTCCGTCCACGCCCACTCGGGCTGGAGCTTGTCGAGGAGCTTTTCCCTATAGGCCTGGAGGTTGCAGGCCGGGTCGAGGACGCTGCCCATTATCATCGCGCAGTGGACGAGGTACTTGCCAGTCTCGTCGGGAGGACGTCTATCATTCTGTTGTTTGTTGGTATGGGTTCGGACCTAAAGAGTCCGGTGCTCTGGCTCTTGCCGCAGTTGCAGCCGCGGAAAACGAAGGAAAACTCGCGGTTGGGTTGGTACTGCAGTCTGATCGACATGTACTTGCGGGGTACCCTAGAATCTTGGTGTAGGCTAGAGCGTCTGCGCGCCCGCTTCGTTCTTTGCTAGGCGTCCCAGGTTGACTACTCCAGCGTAGCAGTCGGTAGACATCATGGTGATGTCCCTATCGTAGGTCGTCATCATTGGGATCCAATCCCAATTTCCCCTCCGCCCGTGGCTGATCGCGAGCCTGGTCCACGCCCGACCCGTCTTGATGGACAGCTGCCGGAAAAACGCGAACGAGATCCTCTCCATGTCATCGCCGGACAACTGCGTTTTGATCTCCTCCGGCGTGAACAAGCCGTTGAAGACACCCAGGAGGCCCTTAAAGATATCTTCCGGTGCTTCGTCGAGCGCGGCGTAAGCGAAATGGCAGAAAACACGTTACTAACGCCCTCGTAATTCTCCAACCACCAAAACGGACCACCGTTGATGATATCCGTCCTGGCGGAGCTGATGCCCTTAACCTGCGTCTGCAGCGCGTCAAGGTAGAGGACGTCGTCCCGGATCCTGCCCAGGATAACGTCGATAACAAAGGACGTAAGCACCCTCGAGTCCGAAATCCACTCAATCAGCTTCACCGCTTTATCGTTAGACTCCGTCGCCAGGTCCATCCAATATCAAGCTCGCCGATGCACGATATCTTCTCCGAGCCGACGCCCACATAGTGATATTTTTCCCGAGCAGCATTTCCTCGAACGGCCACACCCGCCGGAAGTACAGCTTATTAACAGGCCCTTAACGTACTGAGTACACGTAGAATAGCAATTCAAAACACCCAAATCGATACCCGCGGAGGTACACGTCGTCTTATGTATCGGAAACCTCCAGGGGTATCGTTCGCCCACCTGCTCAAGCTCTCAACCACAGGCTGAGTAAGCTTGGACTCCGATGTGATCGCCGTCCCGGCCATGTGTGTCATAACATGTCCAATCAGCTTCAAATCTCTCAGTATCTCCGACGGGTGCCAGGGATCGTCCATGTCGATCAGAATATGGCACTTGCGCGCGCTCTTATAGTACTGTACATCTTCGATATCTCCATCGACTTCTCGGGACTGCCGTGCGTCTGATTTATACATAAGCAGTCCACCCAAATAAACGGCAGGACATCCCCGTCCTGGCCGCGGCTCAGCAGCCTCTCCACGTCACGGATCTTCAACTGGTCGAGGTCGAGGTCCCAGTCCGTGCCGTCGATCCAGCACCGGTACGTTGGCGCTTTCGGGCCCCAGGTGTAGGATATAATGTCGTAGCCCGTTTGCGCCACGTGCGGGTAATACTGCGGATCGAGGGGTTGATGCTTTCATTACGCCATTGTCTATGGTGACTAGCCTGAGGGGAAATCCGGTCGCCATCGTTGGCAGAACAAACACTCGTATGCGTATAGTTGAAGAAAGTTATCCTTTACATAAGGGATCTTATCCAGTATGTATGCAAACACTGATTCTCGTGTCTTTAGAGGACGGTGATATATATGAAATATTAGAGGGAAAAAAAGTTCATAGAACCAGAGAGGAAAACGGGGAACTGATTCTATTAATCCTTACTGTAAACAAGACCCCAAAGCCTTATCTCAAGGGATAACACTTCATCAAGGCGGACCCCGCAGACTCCCCCGCGACAGTCTTCCCACCGTCGCTTACCACCGTCGTATGATACAAGTTGTAAAAGGACGAGGCTCGCTCAATGTCAAGGGAAAATCTGCATTGTATTTGCATTCATCATCACAAGCCAGGCTTCCACTCAGTAGGCTTTTGTATGATTAGACCCGGACGGAAAATAATTACATCTCGGCGACTCAGTCTTGGTATAATCATTTTTAATACAGCAAGGATCGGCCCACTAGAGAGCAAAATATACCCCGCGGGCCGCGGTCGCACGAAAAAAAAAAAAGAAAGGCTTTGAATCAGCCGATTAATACCAAGGAGCTTTCTATCCCTCTATAGCTCTACAGTGGACGGGTATCTATCATTTTTAATTATCATCATTTCTACTATACTTCGAGGCTTTGAATCAGCCGATTAATTACCAAGGAGCTATACATTTAATATTCAGGAAATATTTTTCCACCGCCTGTTTCATCAGACGAGACGAGTGCAGATCCTATGAATCCAGTTCTTGGTTGTGAAGCCTCGACGGCGCAATGCGAGAAGGTGCCGATTTGGCGGAAAAGGACAAGGGTCTAGATTTGAGGGTTCAGATGGGTATATCCGCGAGAAGACGGATTCTTTGTCACCCACCGTGGCTGAGAGATCTTAGAGGTTTAAAAAAAAATTTTTTTTGGCCCTTTTTTTTTACGGTTTAGGAAATGGTCTTTCCTAATTCGGGTTTAGCTTTTTCCAGCCCGATTTAAAACTCCAAAAAATCCGAGCATGGCTAATCTTCCTTCTTTTAGAATAATTAAAGGCTTTTCCTGAGTACTGTCAGCAGGGGCGTGCAATGGGGGTAACTAAGCTATTATTAAGCTATTATTTATTTTTATTAGATTAGGCAGGGATTGGCCTATTTATTTTTAGCAGTTATTAATATTTATTATCTTCCTATTAGCTATAGCTAGTTCTTTTTTTCTTTTTATATCACTAGGTAGACGACATTATATAGTTAAATAGATATTACTAATTTTAGTTATTATCTTTTATTCTTTTTATTATTATAGTTAAGTAGAGCTTTTAAGCTATAATATAAATTAAATATTATTTTTAATAGTACTAGTAAGGTTGGATGGGGGGCCCCTGAATGTTTTTTTCAAATTTTAGGGACAGGCTCGCTTAATAAAATAAATAAGGCGGCTTAAATAAAAATTATTTCTTAGCAGGAATCCTATAAAAATTAATTCTTAATAGGTTATCGTAGGGGATCCCGCTAAGAAATAATTTTTATTTAAGCCGCTTTTATTTATTTATTAAGCGAGCCTACCTCTAAAATTTAAAAAAAACAGTCGAGGGCTTTAATAGCCTACTATAGTACTCGTTAAACTATATAATATTAGGCTTTAATACGATTTTATATTTATATCGTTAATTAATATAAATAAATTATTTTTAATAGTTTTTTAGAATTACGCGAAAATCGCGGTTAATAAGCTTATAACCGCTTACCTAAATGCTTATTGGTAAGATTTTACTAATTATTTTATAGTGTTAATCGATTATTTAATAGATACTATAACTAATATCGATATACGCTATAATATTCTTAATAGATACCTTAAAATCGTATAAATAATGATCTAAATTTGGTTATATTCTATACTTAAGCCGCCAAACATTTCGTTAAGTAATACTGTAATAGTAAGATATATTAATTTAAAGTACAGGGTAGCTTCTCTATAGGTAGATTTTTGATATAGGAAAATAAACTCATTATCACGTGATTGTATAGGGTTTCAGTTTGCCCCAGAAGAGAGGATAGTACAATAATACTGCAAGGTTTTTGGTAGAAGAAATGGTACTGAAAAGAATGATCTGGATTATTATTGTTGCGTTTTTCTCTCTCTTTTTAGGCCTTTTATTCTTCTTTTTCGTCCCTCTCCGATTTTTCTTGTGAGAAGGACATGATCAAGCTAATGCGAAGATTTCGCGAGTATGGGAACACGAAGAGGATGATTATCCAAATCGCCTCGGAAATATATAGCCTTCAACTTCAAAAAAAAAAAAAAAAAAAAAAAGAAATTCGAAATAGCGTCTGTCTCATGATATAAAAGCTTTCTCCGCTAATAAGACGTGAAACGATTTATGTGGGAGGCGGTAGGAAAAGCATATCTCACCTCCTCCCTGAGAGTCAAAGTCATTTTGGCCCTTCAGATTGCAACTTTATGGTCGCGATTTACAAGTGGAGGCAAATCTCTATCCTTCCATCTGTATCTCATCTAGAGTCTGGTTTTCTCTTCAGCACCTCGACAAGTCTTTAAAAAAGATGGCAGGTGCTTCAACCGAGCAACTTCCCCAGAAGTATGGCTGAAATCCTGGAACATCTCGAATACCACAGCCTGAAACAAGTTCTCCGGTCTGCGGTTACTTTCACGACCTAATATGCGCCAGTGATAGCCCAACGCTGAACAGGACCCTTTTCAGAGGAGCTCCCCTCCCTTCAAGGGGGCGAAGACATCGTCACACATTCATTCATACTACCGCGTCTTCTTGTTGCGTGCTAATAATTTTGGGGGTGGTTTCTCTTATCAATTTTCTACCCCGCAACTAATTTGCTTTTATACACTCCCCAACAAAAAGCAAACAAAAGAACGGAGCAGGAGGGTTCAATCAGCAACCCGCAAAGGTCACTTCATGGCAGGGTGTAGGTGTCGCGAGCTCCTTTGAGGTTTTGGAATGCTGTGCGACCAAGCAAGCACTAACAAGGCTTTGGTGGCTGGCAGCCACCAACCAGGTTTCCCGAAGAGGGTAACGAAAGGAGAAACAATCCAATCTAACTCGATTGAGTCATTGAACTACTGCCTAAAGGGGTACCGATCTTTATTTTTATTTCCATTTTTATTTTTTATTTTTTTAATTTTTTATACTGCCGTTAGGTCCAGAGTCGACAAAGTAGAGAGATTTGAAGACACAAAATATATACACATGTAGATACTCTGATTAGTATTCTATAAGCCTATTTTTCTTTTTTATAAATATATGCAAATATAAATTTTTATAAATATGATTTAAAATTTTATAAGCAATAGGATTACTTCATTATTTATAAATTTAATAAATAAAACAGATCATTTATAATTTATTAGCTCTTGAGAAGCCATGAAATCTTTTCTAGAAATCAACTCGTACAATTAGGATCACAAGGCTGTCTTCTGAAATGGTTTAGAATTCCTGCTCCCGAGAGTGCATTTCATAAGTACATATATATATAGTAGGAGTTAAATATAGGTGCTAATACACCCAGAAATCATAGAATAGGCTATTTGCGTGTCTTAATAAAATATACTGATATAAAGATACACTAGGCAATTCTATAAGACTATTCTCTCAAACGCCGGTTTGCCACCTCGCCTATGTCGGAAACCACAACTGCGAATTTTCCCCATTGGCCAACAGATTGGGCCGCTCCTGAGTCTTGCGACAGGGGAACTCTTGCTTGGAGACTGATGACATACTACAACTCTACCGTCGGCAGCACGCAGACCATCCCAATTAGTGCAAATATATGGCAAGACTTAGATTTCAACGATACGGCCTCGCTGAGTTGTTACCTCCCGGCGTACTTCAGCGCAGTCGCACGTTCCTCGACCCTGGTCAGACTCCTCGGTGCCTAATGGTTGGTCCAAGCTGGGCAAACCACAATCTTCAGCGCCAAGTCAAACTTGTATAGATGCTGCTCTAGTGAATATATGTAAATCCTTTTTTTTTTTTTTTTTTTTTTTTTTTTTTTAAAAAAAAAAAAAGTTCTATACCTCCGAGAAAAGAATTTAGGCTGCTTCATTAACTCATGCCAACAATACTTTTAAAACGAGTGGCTGGACCATCAACACATATATCGTTGGTGAGGATTCTGCCTCTAGATGGACCCCACAGCGGGGATAACCCAGGCACAACTACCTGTGTGTGTCGGACTTCAATATCTCCACCCTATTGATCACACAGTCGTCTTCCTCGGAACCTGGACCACCCCGGAATCTGGTGTATATACACCAAGGTTCGCCATAGACGTTATTCGCCAGGTAACTGCCCGTCCTATCGTGGCCTGTACGAGCTTCCGGCAGGCACGTCCACAGCAGGACACGCTACCACAACTTCGAGCTACACCACACCCGGAGGCAGTGTCGCCGCCTTAGGTACCGCTTCAAAAGTAACGGATCACCGAGCGACCGTACTAGTAGAACAACCAGTACCGCTATTGGTGTCGCCGTTGCCGTGGTTTCCTCCATCTTTGTAGTCGCAGCCGCACTTTATTCTACCTTCGCCGCCACCGCGACGCAGAACCGCTCCCGATCCCGTTAGCGAGAACGCAAGTGCGGGAGACACAGCATCAGATCCTAAAAACACGGCCACGGGCGCTCAAGGTGCGGGATTTGACAACGCTGCTGTCATAAAGGAAGCCTTACTTTGGCGAGCGAGTCGGAGTCGTCGCCGGCGGTCGTCGAACCCCCCTTTCTCTCAGGCGAGATGGCCAGTTTTGAAACAGCGACTGCTTCAGATGGATTTCTGCAGGAAAGTACGTTCAAGGGGAAATATAGTTTGAAGAGTGAGAATGTAATCGGTGGGAGAAGCGATGTGCTTCCCACAGAATCGACGTCTTTATGTGGTGGTGGCCGTCCTATGCATCAGAATGAAGTTGCCCAAAGGGCATCTCCGGTGAGGGTAGAGACGAGGGCGGTCATAACCAAACCGCCAGAAGAATCTGATACATGTACTATGCGGGACTAGAACGACTCGAGAGGAATTCATTTTCTCGGTTTTATTAGGTGGTATGTGGTCTCTTTTTCAATCAGGATATATTTGTTTTTCTTGATGTAAAGCCAAATATATATGCAATCTCTTATTTTTTCCTTTACTGAGAAGTGGAGCATTTCTGGAGTTAGGTTATGATTTATTAACATGTAGGAATCTGGAGCTCTAAATTTTACTTTACAATCCTTTTAAGTACTTGGCTTCTTTGATGCCCCTTTCTCTTGATGTCCTGACATCTTCTCTTTCGTGCCTTAAGAGGAATGCTTATTCTGCATACGCCATATGTACTAAATAAAACTCACAATGCCTTCAAATACATCAACTTATATTGTTTATGCTTACTCAAGAATGGGATCCCTTACATAGAGGTGTTTTTTCTTTCTCTTTTTTCTTTTATGTAAGAGGATAATGGCCTGATTTTATATACATGATGGTTAAGCAGAGCCCTTTGTTGGTCGTTTTCAAGTTCCTGGTGATAATTTTCCCCCGTGCCAACAACTGGCGTTCGCTAACAGGCTTCCACTAGGGGAGAACTTTAGAATTTATTCATGTGTCCGCTGAGGTAGTGGAGTTCATATAAGGTCCTGTAGAATAACCTACGCATCAGTGGAGGTGGTCTCCACACTCGGTCCCGCGGTCTCCTGTGGCGGCGGAAGAACGCCTGTCTCGTAATGGATCCAGTTGGACGAGGTCCCGCGCTGGCTAGCTAGAGTTGATTCACTTGCCAAAGGTACAAAAGCCATCGGAGCGGCTGGCAGGTGCACTGTTTCCTGCGGTCTGTCGGCCGCTGGCACCACTTGTAGAAATTGGGTCTCCACGGCTTGCGCAGCACCACACCCGGAGAGGCGCTCGCTTCGAGGCGGATGCTGTCGGCAGAGCTGACTCTCCATCCGGATCCGAATTGTTCGGGCTGCTACCAGAGTGGGAGGCTAGGGCCACCAACGATGCCTACGAATAAAAATGAACGATGCGACGGCAATGGCGAAAGAAAATACTACCGCGACGACGACCCCTACGATAGCGCCGATGCTCTTTATCCCGCCACGGGTTGTGGCTTTGTGTGACGGAGGTAGAGTCTCGGCTGGCAGTTGGGACGTCGGCGAAGGCTGCGTGAGCAACGCGGTTTCGGTGGAGGGAGCGTTGAAGCTGTTTCTGTGTTGGTAAGGTTGGAGATCACATGCGTCGACGCGGAAGGACTGGACGCGGAGGTAATTGTATTGGCAACTAAGAACGAAAGCACGTATTAGAGGACGTTCTGCTAAACGGACTTCAATCCTGGCAATATATTTTTTTTCCCACTAGCAAGGGTCGTTAACCTGTTCCCGATGGTGATGAGGAAGACGACGAAGTTGGCCCTCCAATTCCAAGGAAAATAGACCGCGAATTAAGCGTTACCCATAGCTATATCCGTAGGTGTTTTAGCACTCTGTCTTGTTACCAGCACTTTTGCGGTTGGGGGCTTTTCTAGAGATAATTTCGAGTAGCTACATGCCTTTTACAAGTGTCTATAAGCTGATCACCGCTTTCTATTCGTCGAGCATATATTAAATTTAGAGTTTAACCGTCTCTCGCTCTTAAGGGACACGGAAAACTTCGCTTCTGTTAAGACCTAGGCTGATTAGCTCCTACCTTT
The DNA here is from genome assembly GCA_002224055.1 of Pezizomycotina sp. ARF18. Taxonomy (NCBI): domain Eukaryota; kingdom Fungi; phylum Ascomycota; species Pezizomycotina sp. ARF18. The sequence continues at coordinate 337,229 of AZLU01000001.1, read as the reverse complement.
GAAATCCTGGGTATCGCAAGATCTATAGAGACATCCGGCGATAATATGGACGTAATCTTTGTCGAGCAGAAGCAAACTACGTCCAGATTCGTGCAAGTTGACGCTTCATTAGATAGAATACATGCGACCTGTATTGCGGTAGACGTGAGCGTGTGTGGTTCAATATTCTGAGTTCATCCCATTCGAACTCGTGCTGTATGAACTTGAGCATTTGTGTAAACAAAAGAAAGAGCGCCTGAGATGGACGTACAGCACATGGCGGAGAATTTTTTCAATCAGCTGCGCGATTAACAATCGGAATAACGAGAACTATGAGAAGGTCAAGAGCGGCGGCCATCTTTATCCTATGTTTCGGATATGGTATGTTACCAAGAAAGGGTCGAATTAGCCTTCGCAGGCTCTGGTGTATTGTAGCCGTGCAATAAAATGAAAAGCGAATCATTCACTTGGCGAACCCAAACAAAGAAGCACCGCTTTTAGATTGGAACCCTCAAAAAGAGAGCTTTAAAAACAATGTTCGTAAATTGTGCCGTAATAGTCGGCTTGTTCCGCAGCCACCGCACCTGGAAGAGCAGCTAGGGAGATGGACTTCGCTCGACACTTAAAAATCCCCCCGGGTACGAAAGGTTGATTTTTTTTATTTTTATTTTTTTATCAGAGGCGGTAGTGTGTACCACTCCAAAGTGCGACAAGCCCAAGACGTGATGGTTGCCTGCAAGCCAGATGCAAAGCCCAAAGGGTTGAGGTCTGAGCGTCGCCCTTTGTAAAAAGCGACCCAAAGCGATAATTGATCACTAAATTTTTTTCCCCCAAATTCGTCAGGCCACTAAACCACCTTGCAAGTCCGACATAATATTATTGGCTACGCAAAGATTGACTAAGGCCCCTTGGAAAACTTGCAGCTAAGACATCGCCTCCATATATGTGCCAGTGGGTTGCGTCGCCCGAAGGCATCGTCGCCTTGCCTCATTATCTTATTGGAGTAGAGCGCCGCATTGGCAATTGTTAGGCCAAGTGTATTGGGAGAACGCGTCGAAGGCTGGAGTGTCTTCTCGTCACCTGATTAACCGGGATTACTCAACAATATATTGTCTTTTCTTCACGGTCTTTTTTTTTTTTTACGGTATCTTCCGTTGAACGTACAAGGGGTCATTTTCAGATTTCCGACGAGCTTCAACAATTATCTGATATTATTATTACTTAAAATTTTCGGGGTTATAGACATTCCCCGGGAAATTGCTAGAGTTTTTCTAAATCTGAAGTGGTCTGTCTATCTTATATACAGCTCAGATGAGGCTCCAGACACCCAGCGTAAAGCACCACTTGATGAATGTCACAGGCACTTCAGACTTTCATCTACTCAGGTGAACTCGACGGCAGCAGATTTCTAAAGTTACATTAACAACCATAGTATATCAACATATCAAGCTTAGTCTCCAGAGTTTTCTCAAAATTGTGCTCCGATCCGACCGCAGAATGCCGAGCACACAAACGACGTATATCTTGATATGGATCTTGGTTTAGTCGGCCAACCTGAGGCACAGATCAATTTGCTGATCTTGGCCTTCCCAGCTGTCTGGCAAGTAAAATGCACTTAAGCTCCCTCCGTCGCTTCCGTAGAACAAGTCGCTGATACATACACGTGTATATTTAAATATCTATCATGGGCAGAACCCTTGTTTCTTCGCCGTATCTAGTGGCCCATGCAACTTCAAAGTCCTAAGCCAGACGCAGGCTATTGAGTGCCTCTGCGGTCAACAGGCGGTAATCCAATCTTTTACAAACTGTGCCGTAGGACTATGCCCAACGTCGGATCAACAGAGTCAGTCTTTCTCCCAAAATAAGCAAAAACCATTCCAAGCATTTTATCAAGTGAGAAGGAACATACGCCTGGCGGCTCGAGAGTTCTAATCCTTTGTTCTTTTTTTTTTTTCCTTTGCTGACCGGGAATTGATAAAGGGGCACTCAACATTGCCGCTGACCTTTGCAAAGAGTAAGCGCCCTATGCAACTATCCCTATGTTGTTAGTGCTGGGTTTGTTGAGCCGCATCGGCGCAGTGTCGGAGCACCCTTTCAGGCCCCCAGCGGAATCAGCGGCGTCAACTTGCCTTCGACACCAGGCTCCACTACGTCACAAACCGTGATGCAGACAGGGAATACAGAAACACAAGTGACAGGAACCGTGGCAACCTCGCCTGCCACAACCGACCTTGTAGCCACACCTTCGGCTTCGATGGCAATACCTTCTGAGGTTTCCGGTTCTCCGACGCCAGAGCCAACCCCCAGCTCTTACGAACGACAGGCTCTACCGTACCCGGTTCCACGATTCTTGGGGCAACTCCGCTGTTGGCTCTTCCTCAACAGCCGCAGTATCCAGCAGCGGGTCCAGTGTAGCGAAGGTTAACCTTCTAGCTATATTATGTCTGGGTCTTCTGGGCGTTTACATTGTGATTTTGTAGCACAGCGGGGGTTAAGCTACATCCCCGGGTTGGACTTAGTCTGTAGATTCATTACTGTATCGAAAGTAAATAGCATTCTTATAATTTGTATATACATAGGATTTTTTTTTTTTTTTTTGGCTAATCATGATGCGGAAATGAACAGAATGGAATGGCTTTGGTGCCTCTGCATTGTGCAGTGCCTATAAATTTGTCGCTTACTGTACGTTCAAACAAGCTTTTGCCCAGCTTTCTCCCAGCCATTGTCCGACATGTACACGGACTTTACATTTTCGTGAACATTTATGTCAGAATCCTACTTCTGGTTTCTATATACTGTGGAGAAAAAAACATTGGGAACCCTTAGATGCGGGTTTTACTAAAGGGCATTCCAGGCTGCTCGTACAAAGACTCGGGGAATCATTTGCAGGAATGTTTAGGATATGCAATACTATTCAAAGCGGGAACTTATTGAAATAAGGGGTGGGGAGAGGATAAAATTTAAATGAAGTAAAAATCAAGCGGGAAGAAAATAGTTGGTATTCTCCTCCGCAATGGTCGATTATTGCACATCCCTCCGTCTTCTTCTCTCCCGTTCAATCTCTTCCTCGAGGACATGAGGCAGCTCTAAAAATGGGCCAAGCGATCCGGCCATGCAATTTTGTCGTAGATGCAGGCGGCTCGCGACGCTATCTTGAGGCGTAGGTTGCTCGATTATTGGTCATAGACTCTCATAAGTCTCATAATGTGCGTTACTACTACCAAAGTAGGCGGGCGACACCGTCTCAGTACTTGCCACCTGCCGAGCTTCCCGGACCGATGTTTCTAATGACATGTTACCGTTTGCTGTCACCGCCTCGTTATCTGGTACCGTGGCGCAGAAGTTTCAAGCCCTGCCCGAGGCCGGCCATCTTCGAGGAAAGTCGCACTGCCGGGTCTTGGCTAGACTCTTGGCTCGCGGCAGCTGTGGGAGGGGTGCTGGTGTACCCGGTAGTTCAGCCAGCTCCCTCGTTTCCGTCTCGAGTACAAGTCCTGAGGACGGCAGTTCAGCGCAGGTTTCTGCACCGTTATGCTTTACGACGGTGCTAGACTCGAGTTCAGCCGCACATGGTGTCGCGGATTCAGTACTCGGTGGCCCTGGGATCTGCGGTCCTGCTTCAGTTACGCTAGGACCGTCTTTGTTACGGCGCTGAGGAGGCAAAGATATGCGCCACCCGCAATGAATATCAGAGCGACGCCAAGACAAATACCCACTAACCGACCGACGCCTAAGCCAGCGCGTGTTCCACGGATCGCGGGTGGTTGAGACACCTCCGCAGGCGGCGCCTGAGGGGTTTTACTAGGCGAGGACAGCGTGGTGTAAGGTTGGGAAGTACTAGGTGGTTGCGACGGAGTCGGAGACGCCGTTGGTTGCGGTATATATATAGCCACCAAAGGCTGAGCTATCGCAGAGGTTGGGCCGACCGTCGTCATCAGTGCGTCGATTGGAAATCCACGCCTACATTGTATGAGAGGGCTATTACGGGGACTATCGTCTCCGTCGAAATGGACGTGAGACACAAAGGACCCGACCCGCTTGCGAAAGGCGTTGATGTTGAGGTATAGTCCCAGCCTCTTTAATACATATAAATAAGCATAAAATTAGCATCGATATTCATAATGCTACTAGCGCATGTTTCGTTATTTTGATATGATTTATTCCGCGTGTGGATATTGATGTCGGCGGTCTCCATTTTTCAAGGTTTGGTAAATGAGTAACAGTGCATGATTTATCCAAGAAGCGACGGGGGAAAAAGGCCTCACATCAAGCAGCAGTTGTAAATAATCGAGATAGGCGAGTTACCTGTGCTGGTAACGACCCCGCCTTGCGTCCATCCGTTAGGACACTGTCTCGGTGCCGGTGCATAAACGCTGATGCTGTATAACAACATCGAGTAATATCCTGGTGGCCAGCAGCTCCATGTAGTGATAGAGCCAGTAACCAGGAATGGATCTTGCCGTAACTGTGTCACCGTGAACACCGAATGCGAAAAGGTCTCGAGAAATGTATATTGCGTCAGCCGGGGCAACCCGGTGGTTGGGACCATGTTGCCCACCAAGTTGGAACCGATGGCCGAAATGCCTCCGACATTATGTCGCGCCGTTTCTCCCGAAGGCTAGAATTCAAAACAATGACGTGGAGAGAGAGCCAAGGCGATATGTACTTACTACTTATTATATATACATATCGGCTATATTGCAGAATCCAAAGTCAAATTTCGTGCTATACTCTCATTTTGCAAGTTTTATCAACCTCGGCTGATCGATTCAGACACGTAACAAGGCTTTCCACTCAAAAAATAGTTGGTTCGTTCAAACCGGATTAGTTCGGACGACGACGCGGGGTAACTTCTACAGTATTGTTCTAGCTCGCCTCTTTTCTCAGGCTCGGTAGTTTTCCCTTCCAAGTTCCAATCAATTAAAAATTAAAACATATGGAGAGCAAAGGTGCACCAAGTTTTGCTGGAGTTGCGGAAAACTATATTGATCAAATTTTGAAAAGAGATTTGTTCCCTTGGCAATTTTATTTAGAAAGATTTAAGTTATCAAATTATCAACTTTGAGAAAATTTATCTGTAGATTTTTTTTTTTTTTTATTGAAAAAGAAAAATTAAATAAATGAAATAAAATATACATAAAGGTGATTACCTGCACGCCAAATGTATAGATCCTGCTTCTACAAAATAAAGATGATTCTGAATGCCAAATGCCTGAACATCATTAGAGCCTACTCTGAATTGGAAAAAGATGCTTGAGAAAAGCGGGTATATTAAAATAATTGCTCGATTAACAAATTTGGTCAACCATTTGAATAATTATTTCAAATACACAACAATTTGCAATCTTAACTTTTTATATCAATTTGAGGTCACAACAAATAAACGTAATTAAATCAATATCTGGCAAACATTTTTTCAGCAGCTAAAACCGGTCTTTGCTTCTCAGTTCATCTCATCTTCCAGCATATACATGTACCATATCGATTCCTCCTTACCACGAAAGAAATTGCACTGGCTACTAGCGGCGCTGGAAATCAACATCAGTGATGGGTGTGGCCGCGTTCGACGCCGACGCAGTAGCATTGCGTCTTTTTGTTCGGGTGGTTAAAGAACCATGCTGCCTCCCAGGTCTTAGAATCCTGGGGTACCTGATTGTATTTTTAGCGGAGCCTGTAGAAATATGCCACTAGACCCTGGGTGGGAGAGTATTACCTGTTCGGGTGAAAATTGATATTAGCCCTCCCTTCTGTCAACTCTACCCTGCCTTGATAGCCAGGTCCCGGCAGAGTCTCAGGCCAACGAGGTGGCGAATGCTGTGTTTCTCTAGGGCATCTCTGACATCCGCGAGAAATTGCCCTTTGTCTTCTAAGGAGATCTCTGGTTCGGCATTGTGTGGCGCGAAATAGAATTCGTATGGCACAATGGACCCAGGGTCTTGATCTTCCAAGGCACCGAGGACGAGGACGAGCAATACGCCCTTACAGAGCATACGGCGAATGGTGGAAGTATGGCTCCCCACCTCCTTTTTCACCCCTTCCCCTTTCCTCCATGATCAAAAAATCAAGGCATCAATTAAACTGACCGCATAACATCGAAAAAACAGCCAGACCGATCCCGAGCACCGGCAGTGCCGCCAAAAACTGCCAGATCGCCGTTGCCTACGACGTTACCAACAGCAAGGCGCACGTATACTTCACAACGGGCGTCCCTGGACAGTCTCTGGAGATATATAGGGCCACCAAGGACGTGTCCACGAAGAAGTGGGAAACCCCGTACAGGTCTCCAATGGCGCCGCGGAGCACGTCGCACCCCTGAGTCAGCTTACCGCCGTCAATTCCGGCAGCGTAAACCACCTATTCTTCGTCAACGTCGATGGTACTTACCACAAGATTGACAAACTCCATTAGTCAGATAAAGAGAGAAGATAAGCGAGAAAGGGAAATAGGAGGAACGTGCACTTGATATGTTCTAGGTGCTGAGAATCGGCGCCTCTGGATGTATCTAGCTCCATATCTTTGGTTCTCTTTTTGTGAAAGTGAAATCTTCTTTATCGGTGTAGCGTATCATATACTTGTTAGCGTTAAGTTCAAAGATATTACATTATTCTTTCCACGTTGCCCCTTGCTTGAAATCCTTCTGTTTAGCTTACAATCACCACTCGTATCTCCTAATATGACATAAAATGCCGCTGGTAGCGGTGTATCTTGCTAGTGTGCACCGCACGAGAGCTTTAAAGCTGAGTGAAGAGAGTCTTTGTACATGACGGGTTAAGAGAAATGGAATGACTTGATGCCTATTGCACGATATCATTGGTTCTTTTAAGTCCAGCAGCATGTTTGAATAATAATAGTACTGCTTGAAACGCTTAGTCGACAGCAAAAACACCAAAACGGCCGCATGCAATGTCTAATCATCCACTGGAGGAAATTATGAGGGATATTTTCCTTCCTTAGTGACGATTGTATATGTCAGTCGGAGAAGGACTCGTGAAGTTTTCAGTGAGGGTTGGTCAGCGTCGCCGGTTTGCTCTTCGCCAAAGCAGAATACCTCCCCACTCAGCAGACTCGCGATCAGGACAAATTTCTATATCTTTCGCGCGGGCGATCTCTTGCAGCTCTAGGTTCCTCTCAACCTTTCCATTCTAGACGTTATGCTACTAGTAATCGTACAAGATCTAAAGCCGACTAGAAATAGGGCGACTAACCTAAAAGCGGATGATACCCCCGGAAGCTTCTTTCCTTAGGTACGCTAACGCTAAATCTCAGATTGGTTTCACAACTAGCGCCCGCGGTCCGTCACTGACTTTGTTGTACCAGACGGGGGAGACATCCGTGGAATATCAATCTTGCATATTCCGAAGCACCTTATGAAAAGGATCAACCATGAACTGAAAGCTCCACGCCTCTAAAGCCATGCGAATACTTCGACCTCATTGAAGGTACGAGCACCGGAGGGTAACTCACACTTACAATCACATTTAGCTTGACAAATATATCATACAATTTTGAGTCTGGGACTTACATTTATAAAAAGGATCATTGCCATCATGCTTGGCCGTCTGCGTATGGATGTTGAAGCATGCATTCAGAAGTATATCGAAATTTCGACCGAGGCATTCACGAAAAAAAGATACGGGCCGAACTTGGTCGGAAAATTGAACGACATGTGGAAGACGGACGGACGATGCCGAGGGGAGAATCTAGAGAAAGAGATACGGAAGGTAGTTAAGGAGTACTCAGGGGGCCAGGATCCCGAGGCGAAGTTGCTAGAGCCTAATCCTGCCTGCAAAGTGTGGATCTTAATTCTGCAATTGCACCTAAGGAATACTTTTCCAGTCAATGGAACGGTTTCGTTTACCGTCTGGACTTTTAGTTGAAGCTAAAAGAAACTTGAAAGTCATAAGAAATTATGGGAGCCCCTGCCGAATTTAAAGCTGGTTTACCGCTTAGATTGTGCCGTTGCTTAGTCAAGAAGTACAGAAATGTTGTTTCGGACTTACACATCGCCAACTAAAGTCGACCCTCTAGTGGCGTCGAATTGCGCTATTCAGCAGGCTGCGCGAGCTACGTCGGCGGCCGCCACCGACACGGAGAAGACCCATGAGAGATTTTCCTCCAATCTTGAAGTACTGAGCGGGAGGTATCTTCAATTTGGCGTTAGTAGGGGCCTGAACGATGTCGAGTTGGACGCCAAGGATAAAATTCCGGAGATCACAGCGTCTCCCGAGGATTACCTGAAGTTGAAACAAAAATTGGGAACTTCGTTGCTGCTCTGGCAAGGGATGGTTGTACGTCCTCGTTGATATCCGTTAGGGTTAATATCAGAACAAATAGAAATATACTGTGTACTAATCGAAAAACCGAGCAGGTCTTGTGGACCAAGGGAGGAGAGATAGATACCTTTCCCGGCTCGAAATAGCAGATCACCTCATGGGGCGACCAAACGCTCAAATGTCCGGGGCCGGACCCTGGAACCGGTCGACGGCATTGGTTCCTTGATGGCCATTTTAAACAATGGGACAATAAGGATAAATCTTTCATGTAGCTGGCAGGCAAAGGTAGGTGTCAGTCTGTTCTACAATGTTCAAGTTCTGCATAGAATCGCCTTTCCTTTATATATTTATAGATATATATATGTATTCTCAGAACGGTCAATTAAGGAAAGTTCGCAGCGGGGCCGGGGAAAACAGTCTTAAGTACAGCTTTTATTGATAAGCTTGAGAAGAAAGCAGAGATTGCGCTTCTCTATTTCTACATCTCGTTCAGGAACTTAGATACCCAGGATCTCACGATCATCAAATACACACTCTTAATGCAACTCGTCCGCAAAAGTGTCGAGGCTGCACGGGGTCGTGAAAAGTTCATCTTTCCCAAAGCTTTTGTCGATCTCTTTGAGGAATACAGCCATACTCAATTCCAACTAATCGCAAAAATCGAGGATACGTTCAAGGAATTGCTGTTGAAGAGGCAGGAGCGTACGTATGTCGTTCTCGATGCCATCGACGGAATTCCGGCACGGTCCTCAAGTTTGGCAGTAAAAAACCGCGAGACTATTCTAAAGTTTTTGGGAAATATTTTTTCAAACGTGTGCAAAGCGTCCCCACGTATTAATTACCAGCCGACCTGAGAGAGACCATGGAGGGACTATCAAATACCTTGATCTGGCTAGCGACATAGTATTTAAGGGGGCGGTGGATGTGGACGCCGAAATCGAAGAATATATAAACGACTTGAGAGGAATAGGACCAGGTCTAAAAAAAGAAGTCGCCGAAACGTTGGCCGATAAAGCTGATGGGGTTTTAGATGGCTGACCCTCCAGCTTACTGCTCCCAAGGACACCTGCTCGGAAGGTCGGCAGAAGGATGTGAGACACACTTTGAAAACGCTACCAAGTGTCGTCGTGCAGAGTGCCCACACCCAAGATGACGGTCGTGTATATAAAGGGGACCTTCTCCCACCTAGCTAGTTCTTAGTTTAGCAGACCAGATTCATTCCATTTTTCATCCATGATAGTGGTAGTTGCTTTTCATAGCGACTGCATTAGGAAAAGTTCTAGATGCATTCGTGCATGCCCTTAACTTCAGAATGGACCTAAGGTTATTTTACCATTCTACGCTTATTCTATATCGTTTTATGTCGTTTTATACCGTTAGCTATTAAAAATTAATAAAAATATTAATAAAATGCACCTACACCTGTTAAAATTAAGCGAAATAAAGCACTATACCTTAAAAGTAATATAAACAACGTAAAATGAGACTTCGCAGTGCCGAAATACGCTAAAAAAAAAAAAAAAAAAAACCGTATACGTACGCGAATAACTTATAATTCGATCGATTCCTACTTTTTTTTAATGTTTAAACTTAACTTTTTATTTTTTTTAAGTACGATATTATAAGTACGCTTACTTACTAACTACTAACTACTAACTACTAACTACTAACTACTAACTACCAACTACTAACTACTAACTAATTATTATATAGGTAGGTAGGTAGGTAGGTAGATAGGCAGGCAGGTAGGTAGGTATTATTATATAGTATTAGTTAGTTGGTTAGTTAAGTTAGTTAGTTCGCGTTATAATAAAATAGTAACAGTGTATTTTTTAGCTCGTAACTAATGAAATAATAGGCGTCGTCGTCGTCTGTTATATTATTAGTTACGAGCCAAACTTATAAAATTCAGAGTTATAAGGCTATACAGTTAAATTTTGCATTCTCAACGGGTGTGTCCCCTGGATATGGCACGGTGGCGTTTTGGGATTTTTTGCCATTTTGAGGCATACAATAGGCAAAATGGGGCTCATTTATTTTTCCAGATGTACGTTCGCGAAAGCCGTTGACCCTTTTAAACGGTAACTCGTTCTTTGTGGATTTTGATGAAGGGACACTTCAAAGGATATCTTGAGCCCGCCAGCTTCAGCTTGGGTTCTCAAAAAAAACATCACAAGGACTTTGGTTACGCGCAATTCTGAGAAAATACGCGCGTGCCTTAGGCAATGAGCAGCTGACGACGGAAGCGGCGCTTCTTTTCTCCGGAATCTTGCCGCCGCCATAGGGCACATCGAAGTCTTCTTCGCCGTCCCAGGGAAGCTGGGAGATAACGGTGCCATCCAGCTCGCCGACGCGTTCGCGCACCTGCGCATTCTCGCCCTGGCCCGGGACCTCCTCCCGAAACCAGGGGACGCGGGCTTCGCGACCGTAGCGAACAAGTGCGTATGGCTGGAGTACTTCAAGATCACCACCTGCCGCCGCCCCGTTCGAGAGCGAGGTTACGGATCAGTCGCTCAAGTTATTACATCCGGGAGCGAACGGCATTTTTGCTTCCGAAGCTGAAGGAGCTCGCCTCTGTTCGACCACAAGGGCGTCACCGACCACGCAGTGTACGAGCTCAGCTAGCGCCGCTCCGGTCTGAGTGTTACGATCGACGAGGATACCGGCGACGTCGCCTATGGTTGGTGAAGGGAAAGATGGTCCTCGCCTGCGTTCGGGTCGTGAGATATATATGGATATCGACCCAGAGAAGAACTTTGAATGCGAAGAAGCATGGTAAGACGTTAGAAGAGTAGGAAGAGGAGTACTTCGGAGATTCAAACGAGGTGGATGAGCCGGGTGATAAAGAAACGGGGAGGCGCTATTCGAAGAGGAAGGGGCATTGGTTCTTCTTTGATGAGGCGGAGGAGAATTACGTCAGGGACGACGATGATAGGTTTGACAAGGAGGGGTTTTCCAGGTGCTTGAAGAGGATGGAGAAAAGGTGGAATAAGGGATACTGGTGGGATTGACGTTCTTCCTTCCTTTCTTTTCTTTCCTTTCCCTTTTGTCTTTTTTAGTTACTATGCATAAGCTTCCGATCCGATATGAAAGACGATGGTGGTTTTGCTTCCATGGTTATTAACTTACAACCAAGCAGCCAGGGTATTTGGTCCCGCTATACGGCAGTTTAGCATGAGATTCATTTTTTTATTGCTTGAAGAGCTTCTGTCCTTGTCTTCTTAGTTTATGCTTATTTTTCTATTTACGAAGCCCTAGACACGAGGTGTTCATTTTTCACTTCCGAGAGTCTAGTATTTTGAGCCTCCTTCCGCGACCACGAGAGTTGCTTGAGGAAGGCGAACACGTGCATACCCACCTAGGAATTTGCCCTTATACCATTGTGCTAGCTGGGTAGCCTGGAAAATTCAAAATCGCGAGACACAATATTTCACGATCTAGCTCTAGACCGCGGTAGGGCGGAAGAATTGCGAAGCCCCTGAAAACTCCTGAATTCTCCGTCGGCTTACCCTACCACCGAGCTCGGCATGGTCTAGCGACGCAGTGAGAGAACAATTGCGACTCCATGTCACACGAAAACTAACGACAGCTAGGGTGTTCAGTCAGCGGCGATGTCACGATGCGGACGGTCTTATGTAATCTGGATATGTGGTATGACTTATTGCCGTACGAAAAAAAGTCCGAGTCCTCGTACAAGAACGCGTTCGGTGATTCTGCTTGACCTATATAAATAGACCCTCATGGAGATGCGACCGCTCTGTAATATTTCAACTATCTCCAGCACCAGACACTTTTTATATTCCAGTCCACTAGTTAGAACAAAGCATTCTTCAGATACACTTTCTCCGATTCAACAGCGCTACCTCAGCTACGCCCTTAACCCGTCGCTAAACATGCAACTCTCCATCAAAGCCATTACCCTCGCGGTCCTCGCGATGGCGACTGCCGTCAGCGCCATTCCTGTTCCCGTCAAATCCGAAATTCAGGCTTCCACCAAAGGCTTTAATGACGACGACGACCTGCCTATCTGCGGACAGGGCGGTATCGACTGGTTCAGATGCAGAACCCCCATGATCCCTTTCCCGGCTTGAGTCAAGGCTCTCCGAGTCAAGGCTCTCCGAGTCACGGCTCTCCGGTTCACGGCTCTCCAAGTCACTAAAGCGCGTTGGTGAAATTCTTGACTCGAATAGATTATCGAAAAGCAGGTCATAGGGGAGATCAATGATATAAAAGGCCTTGTGAGAAAGAATGGGTAGAGGAAGGAGGATTTAGTAGGCCAGTGTATATTTTTTTTTTTTTTTTTTTTTTTTTTTTGGGATCAGGGCCTTTGTTTGGTTGTCGTACACTTGTATCATAGTATTTTCACTACAGAATGTCTATTTCACTTTTACATAGAATCGGTTAAGACCGTTTTATGAGCACCATAATAATTTCTTTTCATTCTAAATACTTTTAAAATAACCTAAATACCTTCTATTATCCAGAAAGTTCAGCAAGAATGATCAGAACAATAGAAGCTACGACGGAGGATCACTAAGAAAATGACCGTCGCCTTGTTCCGGGCATCCTCGAGTTATGTGAGGCAATAGCAAGCAATTTTTTGTCATACACATGCACTACCAATAATTAAAGCCTAGAAAAGGGTAAATGCTCGCTGTCTTCTCTTAACAGTCACAACGAGCTCTCCCAAAATCCTCAGCACGAAGTTATCCACCCACTCTCCCGTCATTGTGCTGTCTTTGTGTATGCTAAACTCGAAGTTCCTGAACATGGCCGCGAACGTGGTATGCAGCTCCGCTAATGCGAGACCGTCCCGACGAAAAAAACAAATTTTGACAACCTTGACGAGATGTATAATTGACTTAAACAATGTGAGGTGACGTACTTCTGCCCAAGACACGCCCTGGAACTCTAGAGAACGGTACCCAGCTTTTTCCTAGCTTGTGATCCTTATTGTTCATCCACCGACTCGGGTCGAATTCTTTTCATTAAAGAACCACACCTTCGGCAACACGACCTGCCACCCCGTCGTAGAATTACGAATCAAAATCCTCCCATCGTCCCCATAGTCTCACTGTACGCATACTCCGAGATCACGTCCGCCTTAAGGCACCGAGACAGTTTATTGATCCCGAAACCGAGAATCCCGCGTGGCATATTTATCCACCAGCGAGGTCGCTTGGCCGACGTACTTTCTGATCCGATTCACGATGGACTGCTTGGAGAATAGAGGGTTGAAGACTTGTCGGCGGGCGCTTGAGCTCTTGGATGTCCTTCAAGCCCGTTTGGACTGGCTCGCGGAAGTTGAACCACTTATAGTGGTCGTAGCGGAGGGTAGAATTTGTAACCCACCGCAAACGCAGTTGAGTAGTAGGCTAGGTCGGCGACATGAACTTCATTGGGGGCAAATGCGGACGACGGGTGATTTTATTTCGGTCCATTCCATTAGATATTTCAAAGTCCCGCTGCTTTACGGAATTGTTGGAGGGGGTGGCTTACTATCTTTGTCGTGCCAGTCTTTAGTTTTATAGTGCATTGACCCTCGTGTAGGACCAGAAGAATTCATACCACTCCGTCATGACGGCCCACCTTGAGATCCAGGGGAAACTGTAGATCGGGTGCAAGGAGAGAGGCGGTAGAGGTAGAGCCAGCGGAGAATCATCAATGCTGCGCATGCAACTCCGAGATTACCCATGATATATAAAGTAGTAGGGGGTATAGATGGGAGAGAATGAAAAAGAACATAGGTCTTGAAGTCAACGTTACAAAACATGATCTTTTGCCCAAGAAACCCCAGCAATGCCGAATAAATCAAGAGCAACGACTTTCGATAATATCTATTGGAGACTTTGCTAGACGTGATGGTGCCTTTGAATAGGCGCAAGATGGAGAGGGATTCGTATGGAATTTGCTGAAAAAGTACCAATCACGTTCTTTCAAACCCGCTTTTCCCGCCGGCGAAACTCGCAGCCAACGGTAGCATCTTGCGACCGGCAGAACTTACACATGCGAAAGGCGGAATGAGGCGTATGAAGCCGCGCAGCGAACCGCTTCCCGCAGCGTGATATATTATCGCCTCAGTGAAAAAAAAAAAAGGGGGGGTCTTTTTGACAAACATCAATTGGGCCTGAAGCCGCCGTTCGATTTTTCATTTACCGGTAATCAAGCTTGATAGTCGCGCTAAACTCTCTCATCGGACAACCTCGACAGTCTTTTTTTTTTTTGGCGACACCTGTTAAATGCAATTGAATACCATTCTATACAGTCTTCATCTGTCGGGGAATTTTCCTTTCTTTTTTCTTCCCCCTTTTTTTTTCCCCCGCAAAAAAAAAAAAAAAAAAAAAACGCGATCCGGTTCCTATCCCGGATATCGCATGATGAATGCTTCCAAGCACCGTCATGTGCAGCTGCAAATACTAAGGGATGCAATTGCGAAAAACCTCGGAGACGCATACTAGTTACTCTTCAAACGAGGGCCACAGGGGAGAAACCCGTGAGAGCGAGATTTCGTTCGACCTTTTATGCAATAGTTAGGGCTATCAGAAAGTCGACAGCGGCGTTCTCCCAGGGACCGTTGACCCCTTTACGTCGCGTGCTCCGCCCAAATGCATTTTCGGGCTCTGTGGAATGAAAGGAGGCTCCTCCGCCGGTCTTCCAGAAGCCAGGGATTACTGATATGGAAGATACACACTTTAAGTATAGCTGAAGAAGATGAAAAAGCGCTGGGGGCGACATAACCGGAATCGGGGGAGTTTTCCCACGGTTCTTCGGAGGTTCCTCTCAGACCTTCTAGCAAAAACCATTTCCTCCCTCCAACGATCTCACAAGAGTTGGTTTTTCAATATTTACTACTTTTCTTTTTTTTTTCCCAACAAAAAAGAAGAAATCTCAGCGGTATATAGAGGCTCGCGAGAATATTAAACAATCCTTGATGGATTTATAGAGCAAGAGAGTTAAAACACCCTTTTTCCTTTGCAAATAAGTGTTCCCCAGCGCGGAGGTTCATCAAACCTCCGCCGAAAAAAACGCCGGAGGTAAAAAGACACCTAGATCCACCCACTATCGCCGCGTCAACCGCTAGTTGTCGGAGATTTGAGAGGACGTAAATCGCCTCGGAAATAAAACCCACGTGGACTTTATAAAGATGTTCAAAAAACACTCGGAGGTCTATAACATCCTCGGTATGCTAGTAGTATAAACAATGGAATAAATAAAGATAAGAAAGAAGGGGAGGTAAAACATCTTAAGATAGTGAACTACAACGCACCAAGGAATGCCGAGTAGATACCAACGGAGAAACTCCAGGGAACATAAACAAAAGCACATATCGAAAAAGAGACGCGCGCGCAAAATGCACTAAGAGTAAGAGGAGGAGAGAGAGCAAGGCTGTGGAGTAGTGTACACGGATCTAAGATCGCTCGAGAGTATAACCGGAGGACGACAACTAGGAGGCGGAGAAGAAAAAGACGAAAAAAAAAAAAAAAAAAACGAATAAACTCCAAAACACCTACGATGCAAAAGAAAGCAAAAACATCATAAAACAAAACGCCTTCCCAATCAATGCAAGGAAAATTGTAGAGGAAAAAAAAAAAAAAAAAAAAAAACAAGAAAAACGATCAAGATAATGTTAATAGTGTTACCATTCAGACATAAGAAAACTATTTGATCTGTACATGAAGCGTTGCGATTACAACATGATTTGACAAGATAGTACAAGACAAAAGCTCCATGAACTGAAAACGATAAAAACAAATCCGCTGATGTGATGCCCGCTGATAATCGATTTTAATAGTAAAGGGGAGATAGGGGGAAGAAAACAAGATGATGATTATAAAGTAGAGAGTTATGCCCATTTCGCTAAAACAGAAGAAGTAGAAAAAAAAAAAAAAAACCGTTGAAACCCAAGTAATAAAGAAATCCATTTTGAATAAATGGAGATAAGCCATTGTAGTTGTCGTCCGTCTTTTGAAAAGGAAGAGAAAGACATACCAAGAAAACGATCGATCGTGTTGTTGTTTGTTATCCTTAATAGCAAAGTTCGCATGCTGAGGGTATCTCCATTAATTTTCGTCGTAGTATATGATCGATCATTCCAGTAAAAGCATCCTCTTCAAATAAAAGCCGGAAATAGATAATTTAAATCCTCTTGAGCCCGGACGAGCAGTGCTCTTCTTCGCCCTCAGACTATTCCTGCCGGACCCTTAACAGAACGCAGCGGGCTACAGGTTCCAGTCGCGATCTGAGCAGCGCCAGCGGGGGACTCCCGGGAGTAACAGTCTTCCCATCGTCTTCCTCCTCTTTAACCGGGGTAGCGGTAGTAGTAGTAGTAGTAGTATTGTCGACGGCTACGATGGAGAAGTTGCCGTCCTCTTCACCCTCAAAGGAAGTAGTGTTGTTGTCGTTATCCTGGTTGAGCGGAACACCTTGACCGCACCCGTCGTCCGATTTATCCTCGTACTCCGCGTACTCATCTCCCATAGCGCCGTGCCTGAACGCCTGGTCCATCATCAGCGCGACCGTCTCGTCGTCGTAGTGCTGGTCCGCCGGGTAATTCTCGCTTCCGGTATACTTGACGTCCTCGGCAAAAATCGAGCCCGTATCGACCTTCTTACCCGTAACGGGGTTGGTGTTGAGTAACTCCGCGACGGCCTGTATTTTCCTACGCCTTTGCGCTCCGGATTCGCAGTGCTCGACGTCCGGGTTCGAGTTGTGGTTGGAGGAGATGGAGAGATGGCGCCTGATCTCATCAACGGAGCACTGAGTATTATATTGCCTCATCTCGACCATACTCAACCCTTTACTAACCCTGAAGTGATTCCTCACAACGACATCGACCTTCTCATTAATAACACCGACGTTCTCCTTTACATTCTGACTATCCGCCTCCAACTTCTCATGTAAAGCGCTGAAACCCTTTCCGAGGGTGCACTGAGATTCGCCGACGATCTCGCACTGCTTGTTCAATCCCTTGAAGCTGCGGGCAGCGCTGTGTTGGAGGTCCAGGGAGCGCTTGTAGAGGACTTCGGCGGCGGCGGTGCGGGCTTCGAGCTTGTCTTGCGTGGATTGGAGGAGGGTGAAGGAGTTGTTTATGCTGTCGCAGGAGCGCTCGAGGACGGACATGCGGCGCTCGACGGAAGAAATACGGTCGGAGAGGTGGTGTGGGTGGTGGTGAGCTGAGTAGACAAACGATCAATAGCCGCGAGGATCTGGTTGAGGATCTCCGAGTTTTCATTGTTGGCGGTATTAGTATTGCTAGGGGGAGGGTCGTTGTTGTTCCCGCCGTTACCGTTGTTTCCGGAGTTGTTGTTGTTGTTGAACTGATTACCCGAAATTGTTGGTGGTACGGACCGTCACCGCTTCCACTTCCCTGGCCGCCCTGTTGAGATTGCATGTTGATAAGGTTGCTCATCGCGTCCTGGAAACCGGGAGGAGGAGGCTGGAGCATGTTCATCCCGCTATTCATGTTGTTCATAGGCAATCCACCCATTCCCATGTTCATCCCCATACCGTTCATATTCATGTTCATGTTGATCCCGCCCATACCGGCCATGCTCATCTGCGCCTGCAATCCGGCCATGGGGTTGACATTCATGTTCATGTTATACGGAACCTGGTTGAATCCGGTAGCAGCGCTCATGTTGACGTTAGGATTATACCCGAAGTTGCTAACGTTACCGGGCATCATTCCGCCGAAATAATGAAACGCGAACGTATCCGTCTGCATCATCTGCGGCTGTTGAAGGTGAAAGTTCTCGTTCGTGCTGGCGATGGATCCGGGAGTCGCGATGGTGGCGTGGGCGACCTATTGTCGTCCTCCTCGTCCTTGTGTTCGAACCTAAGACGGCTAGGACCGTGACGAGGGCGGGTATACTGCGGAGACTCAACGCGTCCGGTGGCCGGTTTGACGCTAGGAGTAGTTCCAGACCTGGGCCTTCCGGTTCCGATAGGGGGCAAATCGTTCGTGTCGCGATTCATATTGCTGTTGATTGCGGTCTTGTTGCTATTGTTACCCGAGGGGTGACGGTGTTGACACTCTCGCTAATACCGGTAGCCCTAGCGATACCCGGAACAGCGCTGGCGGACGACTGCGGGTTCGTCAAAGTCTGACGAGTATGCGGGTTAACGATCTTGACGGCCTTGGACTGCCTATTCATCTTGCCGCTGTTACTCCTATTATAGATCGAATGCTCGTTCTCCTTATCCGTATTAACCTTCTGCTTGCGATTAATCTTCGGATTCTGGTGTATAGTAATTCCCGAATCTGTCCTGACAATGATCTGCTCCGAATCCTGCCCTTGTTCAACTTGAGCCTGCTGTATCTGTTCTTCCTTCTCCTCCTGTTTCCTCTTCTCTTCTAATTCACGTTGAACGATCCAGTACTGTTGATACTGAAACTGCAGTTCCTCGAGCGTAAGGTCCGCGATGTTGGTCGCGGGCGTATTATCCAGGCGGTTCAAAGCGTACGGCAAGAGATCGTAGGGATTGACTTCGGGAAAACGGGAGACGAGGGCGTAGAAGTACTCCGTGTTCTGCTTGGTCGCTTTGGACAGGTTGAGTTCCGGGGTGTGGTTTGACAGGAGGTAGCCGCGGAGCTGGTTGGGAGTCGGGATGGTGTGCTTCGGTTTGAGGGAGTTGGCGGCGTAGATCAGGTTGTTCGGATTGTCGTGGTAGTACACGGATGGGAGGATGTGAGAGTGTGTGTTTGTGACGTTTGATAGAGGGGGAGGAGGAGGTGGAGGCGGATAGTAAGTGTAGTTTGGTGGTGGGTAGAAGGGAGGGGTTGGATTGTTGTAGTAAACCACATTTTTGCTATCTTTTAAGAAATAAAAATAAAAATAAAATTAAATATAAAAAAATAAAACAAAATAAAAAAATGGAGGACAATGTTTTAGGGCACTGAGACCTTTTGCGACTGCTCTTTTTAAATGCTATGGATGTTACTGCTTGCGTATTCGTGGACGAGGTGGATAGAGGAGACGAGGAGGTGAAGTTTAATTGACGATAGTGAAGTTGGGTGGGCAGTGGTGTTTGTGTTTGTTTGCGAAATTCAGTCGTGGTGGAGAAATAGGTGGGAAGGCGAAATAACGAAAGACGAGGATTCTATTCTATAAGGGAGGGAGGGAGGCACATTTGCCAAGCGGATATTTTTTTTTTTCTTTTAAAAAAAAATTAAAAAAATAAAATAAAATAAATAAATAAAAATCCCTAGGAAGGCGAACAAGTGGGGAGCGCGCTCACGTGAGACCGGGGGCAGTTTGTTCTGTCTAGAGGGCTTGTTGTTTGTTCAAGGCCTACTACTGCCTGCCTGGCCACTGGGCCGGTAAGGGGAAAGTTACATTCTTGATCCAGTGGATCATCTACCTCCTCCTCTCCTTCTCTCCTGCCCCCTCTCCTCCTCCTCCAACGTGCTCGTCTGGGCCGCTTCAGCTCGTCGGCGTGATCCCCACTAACAACCTGACAACTAGAAGGCATTATGTGAAAAGGTGAGGGATTGGAAACAGAGCACTGGAACTCCGTGAAGCTGTCCGCCACATGCGTGTCTTCGCTCAAGCTTATCAACCAGCACTGCAATCCGCAGGACAACGAAATTGAGCCTAGGTCCACGCAGGGGGAGGAAGAGCGAAGGGGTAAAGGGACGTCGATAGCAAAGTCCCAGGGGATCCGTCAATGAGTATTTCCATTTCCAAAGTCACAATGTTCTAGCACAAATTGCGGGGTCAACTATCAGCTCCTCTGGGGAGATCGTTTTGACCTGGACCTGGATGCCGATTTTCAACTAGAAGAGGGAAAAAAAAATTCGTCGCTGTGCATCTACTCATTCAGGGGGGCTTTATCAACCTATTACACTGAGGAGAGGCTTTGAATTCCGTCCAACCGTTCGTCACGTTGCCGTTCATTTCCGCTTAATTTCTAGCATGCAGTCCGGCCCCACTGAAGTTTCCATAGTGGATGTGAAGGGCGAGTTTTAATTCGTATTATCCATTGGCCTGAGAATGTCGACGACTACCATCGTCGAGATTTTACCGCGTCGACTATCTAGCATGGGGAATCATTTACGTCCAGGAACTACCGGTGACGATGTCGCGTGGATTGAAGATTTCCATAACATGATACACCGCCTTTTAAGGGATCAACATTTCAAGATGCTTAGTGGCCTTCTCTGTGAGCTCGATAGTAAAAAGGAACGAGCGGAAAGAATGAAATAGAGATATAAGGAGGGAAAAAAAAAAAAAAAAACTTTGTATATGTATTATAAGTCGTACCACTATTATACTCAGAAAGAACAACAATAGATTGACTAATATAGTATGTAGCAGGAATGCAGTATAGGTAACGGCAAAAAGTATATCTTTCATCTCGCTCGCGCTCTCTCTTTCCCCTGTTTGTCTACTTATATCCAAACGAGTGCCCCTATGAAAAGAACTTCATGCTTTATTCGTCCGTCGTTTTCCCTGCCCCAGTTTATCCCTCTTCATCCTCCTCCTCCTGCTCCTCCTCGTAGCTCAAGTTTTTATCAGTGTCCCCCCCATCACGTTCCTCCCCTCCCCATAGCGCCCATCCTCGCCAGCCTCACGAACAACGGGACTCTCCACTTTTCCTTCCATCCACGATCCTTCCCTTCGACCCTCCCCTCTTCCTCCGTTTATACCACTCCGCAATCTCCTCCTTCCCGCCGCCACTAACAAACACAAACTCCGCCTTCTCTCCATCTTCGTCTTCACCGTAACAGCAACAGCGCTCCCCTTCTCTAATCCGAACCCCTCCTCCAGCTTGCCCGTAGTTTCAAACGGCGGTTGCAGTTTGAACAGGTACTCCGCGTCCGGCGGCAGCGTAATCCAAGGCGGTAGAGAGACGAGGGCGGTCGTTTCGGATTGCCGGCGGAGGAGGGTGCGCTGCGCGGCGAGGAGGAGGATGAGAGTTCCGGCGATATTCCTATTTCGTCTTCGGAGAAGTCGGCGGTGGACGTAGCGGTGTCGATTCCGTAGGGTTGGTGGTGGCGGATGTATCGGGGAGCAATCGGTGCCAGCGGATGCGGATGCGGCGGCTTCGAAGGTTTCGTCTGCGGCGTCGATAGCCAGATAAGCGGCGGCGATCCGCTCGAGTTCGGCGTGGAGGAGGGCGTCGGCGTCGTCCATTTTTTTTTTTTTTTTTTTTTTTTGATAGATTTTTTCTTTCTTTCTAGGATTATGGATTCTTTGATGCTTTGGGTTTTCAAGCGTGCCGGCGAGTCTTTTGATCTTTGAGTTTAGAAATACTGCACAGGATAGTATCAGTTTCACAGGTCGAAGAGAGCGTTGGTTAGCAATGGCATTGTGGTACAAGTTATTCCTAATAATATTGTGTTTTTCGTATCAAAGAATAATCACGAACGTTGCAGCCTCCTGTGCAAGCAAAACTGGAAGATCGCGAGAAATCATGACTCAATAGAATTCGGGGCGGTGTAGGCATTGACTTTTTTTTCCCTTCGGAGTTTCACGTGGATTTTACCTAATAATATGAACGAAATCAACTTGAGTTTTGTCCTTAACGATATATTTCTACGGAAAGTTTTGATGATTCAGTTTATCAGGCCTGGGGCGGCTTGACTCGCGCGTTACAAAAATGAGGCGACAAGGCATTTCTTGTGGGACGCTTTCTCCCAGGTCCGAGATAGAGCTAGAATCCTACATTCACCCAATCTTCAAAGGCCATTTCAAATTTCTGTATTTCTTATGGGGGCATTCGCTAAAAAGTTTTTTTTTTTTTAATTCCCAATCCAAGACTATTAAAAAGTCAATGTGATTCATAGCAGTATAGGAGTGACTCCACGGCTATATAGAGGGCAGAAGGCGAAGGCGACAGGCGGTTTCGGGGTTTGCTCGAATCCCCCCGCTTTTTCATTATCGGATCACCCCTAACTATTTTTTTCTGTTTTCCACAAAAGCTTTATTCCAGATAAACAGGTATACGAAAAAAAAAAAATCATATCACATATCAATGGGGCCTGGAAGGTTTCCCGACGACGTGTTATCGGGCCTGAGTTTCTGAGAAAGCCTTTCCTAAGCTTCTGTCTTGGTCTAACTCACGCCTCTTCCTTGCCTTTTTCTTCTTTGCATTTTTTTGTTTTCTTTGGTGTATCCTCTCACGCTAGGCAGGCGAGGACCTGCAAATGTTGAAAGGTTTCGTCGTCATAACAAAGTGCTTCTCACGCCCATCCTAATATATCTTCCTGCTACACTATAAACGCCTCTGCAGAGGGAAAATAACCTCATGAAAGGCACTCGAGCAAGTGTCTATTCCAACCACTTACATTATATACGTTCTACATTGAAGAAGAAACCTCAAACCTCTAGAAACTTTGTTGAAAGAGTATCGTGGTGGGATTCCAAACAAAGACCCCAGAAGAAAATCGCGTGGAGTCTGACCATGAATACGTAGAAGGGTTCATTCACGGAAGCTACATATACACGTCGACATACTTTGATAGTATCAGTCTTCTTTGATATCAGTCTCGGCCCCGCGGAGGACGTAAATATAACCATATTTTCCGTGCAGACGTCTCTAAGGAAGAGATGAAAAGATTAGAAAAAGAAAAAAGCTAAACAAACGTTGGACCAGATATACCAAGCTCCTTAGATATCGCGGCTTTTTCGCTTCGAGCGCACATCATGTTTCCGTTTCCTGTTTGTGTTGTGCTCGGAACACTCCGAAATACACGCCGGTTACACTCGTCAATGTCAAGGATCGTAAGTACGAGCCTTCGCTTTTAATCTCTCTGAAAATAGACGCCTAGATCATCACACGAAGACATGAACAAGGTAGATCCGGAGGATCCGGCCTTTGTAAAACGAGATGGCATGACGATGACGATATATGAAGCAAGTAGAGACATCAACGAGACTTTGTATTATTTGGAACATCAATATTAAAGTGATATTCCCCGGAGAAAGTGTGCCGAGTAACTATATATAAATACTTTCCTGGTGCAGATATAAAAGGCAAGGCCCCCCTATCCCCCAACAGAAGAACGAGATATGCAGGATTTTCGCCCAAAAAATTCCGCGCTTACTTTCATGAGCAACTGATCATAGTATTCGCTATTGAAAGTTCAAAAACCGGGTTAAGAGGGACATTAGTGCATTCGCAGAGCAATTGCGCACTGTCTCATCTCGCAACCACTTCCGAGATCGTGGCTTTGAAATTGAAAGTAACCTAACCGGGAGTCGTGGGAGATCGCTGCTGCAGGCCAAAAAATAAAATAGTCACAGTCTAATCATCAGCTACGTCTTTAATAGGGGAATAATACCGCACTTGTTCTAGAAGATTTCCTTGTTAGGGAATAGTTGCGAACACGCGAGTAACACTGTGACAGCGACCACACGGAAAAGCTTAGCTGCCCCAAGTCGAGCCTCCCCAGTCCTGTGTGACCAATAATAATAACCCCACTTTATACAGATAGACGAATTGAAAAGTCATCGTAGATAACGGCCGAGTGGGTCTGTCAAGATACGGAACTACGGATACATAAAAAATTTCTCCGGATCGTCGCACGAAACATCCTAGGCTACCTCAAATCACGGAGATTTCGTTCGAATTGTGTGGCTTTTTATTTTTCTTTTTCTTTTTCTTTTTGCATACCCTTGCGAACGAAACGCCATGCAGGATTTTCGTAGAAAGCGCCTTTCGAACCTGTAGCTACAACGCGCGCGTGGCGGGCAGGAATAGTTTTCTGCATATTGTCAACGTCATGTTCGTGGCTCATTGAACGTCCGAGTCCGTGATGGACGCGCTTTGATAAACGTGCATGGGACTGCGGTGAGATCTTGGAGATCGTCGAAGCTATTAACATTTCTATAATTTCAAAATGGACGATTGGAATATATAAGGGTAGTTTAAGCTGCCCTGTTCCAGCTCAAAGAAATCTTCATCTTCATCGAGCAATCTTCATCACTGGTAAACAGCTAAGCTCATTGGAAAGTTTCTCAAAGTCCATCCACTTCCAAGCAGAACACTCAAGCAAAACCCACCGAGTCTCGCGTTCGACTTCTATCACGATGCTCTCCCAAGCCATCCTCCTCTCACTCCTCCCCTACCTCTCCTCCGCCCTCCCTACCACCGCCTCAGCCACCAACATCCCGGCCCCTCCCCTCCGAACCCGGCGGCGCCTCCTGGAACCCCGACGCAACCTCAAAGGCCCAGCCGACATCAACGGCTCCGCCTACATGTACAAGCTCTCCCCGGACCCCGAATTCTCCTTCATACTCGAAGAATACATGTCCTCGCCGACGGCGGCGGCTCCTCCACCGGCGAAGTCCTCCGCGCCGCATCCCAAATAATCCCCGGAGACTTCGAATCGTTCTATTCCAGCTTCCACTACCTGGCGACTCAAGTCGAGGGAATCGCGGAGGGATTGATAGCAAAAAACACAGCGCTAGCGCGAAGGAAGCGTATTACCGCGCGGCGAGTTATTACAGAGCCGCGGACTTCTTCATTCACGAGAATCAGAGCGATCCGAGGATTTATGAAGGATGGGATAGAGCGCTTGGTAACTTTGATAAAGCTAACGCGCTGGAGAGTAATCCTGGTGTCAGGTGACGCTGAAGAGTAGTAAAGATAGCGGGGGTTTGAGATTCCTGTTATCGTGTGGACGGCCACGAAGGATAAGAACTGTAAGCGCCCGACGATCGTAGTCTGCAACGGCTTCGACGGTAGCCAGGAGGCAATGTGGCACATGCTAGGTACGCGCGTCATCGAGCGCGGGTATAACTTCGTCACCTTCGAGGACCCGGTCAACCTACCCCGCGCAGAAAACAGAATCTGGTTTTATACCGAACTGGTGGGACGTCGTCACGCCCGTCGTCGACTACCTCGAAAAACAACCGTACGTCGACACCAAAAATGGCACTCGAAGGAATCTCCTTCGGCGGAACTCTAGCCCCCGTCGCCGCAAGCCGCGAACACCGCTTCGCCGCCGTCCTCGCCATCGACGGACTATACTCCTCGCCAACGCGACCATGTCCGCCATGCCCCCTTCCTCTCCGAAGCCTACAACAGCCACAACAAAACCGCCTTCGACAACATCATTCACGAAATATACAACTCCGGACAGGCAAACAGCCAGTTCAGGTGGTTCTTCGACCAAGGCATGTTCAGCTTCGACGTTTACGTCGCCGTACGAGTTAGTTACTAGAATGAGTGCGATTAACCTCGGCGGTGGCGTTTTGGAGAAGATCCGTGTGCCGGTGTTTGTTGGTAGCGGGCAGAATGATGTTACGATGTTGGGGCAGCGGAGCAGGTTGCGAGGGAGCTAGGGATAAGGGGACGTATCACCTTTTTAGGACGGATTTGGGAGCTGGGAGCATTGTCAGTTTGGTGCGGAGCGAGGTTGGCGCAGGTTTCGTTAGACTGGTTGGAGGATGAGGTGTTCTCGAAGATCCACTAAGTTAGAAGGGGACGAGTAGGGTACATTATATATATATATATATCATCACTTTCTGCTCTTTCCAACCATTCCTTAACAAAGGAAGAAGTCAATTACTATAGTAGCAAAAGAATCTCCATTTAATATTCTCAGTTCCATCTGTTCATTCCCCTCTTTTCGTTCTCTCAAGTCTTATCAGAAGTAGTTAGGTAGTTAATAATAATAGAATACTTAAAGCCAATTTACTCTACAACCTCCCCTCTAGCTCTCGTGCCTTTCTTCTCTCTTGTCTAGTACCATAGTATGCGAAGAAAAAGAAACAAACTTGAACGTATGAATCTTCGATCGAGGCCACAATTTTTCAAGTTTTACGTATCGCGTAATTGAAGACTAGAAAACAAAAACATCTTGCTGCTCTCTGTCTCTTATCTAGAAGGGAATTTGATCTCCGTAGTTCTCCTCCCAATCGTCCGCATCGATCTCGTGCCCCGTCCCCAGTCGCTGAAATCTATTGCCCATATGATGTGCCTCACCATAAAATCTCCTCGCGGACATGCTCCGGCAGACACGGTGGGTTTTTTCGATATCGTACTCGAGCCGCATCGCCCTCGCGAACATTTCCGCACCGAGCTCGTCCTTGCGGAGGCGTATCCTCCTTATTCCCTCTGCTAATAATACTCCAGCTGAACTTTCGGGGCCTTGATCCTGCAGCTCGAGAGAGCGGCATCGTGTAGAGGCGCGCGTTTAGTGTAGCTTGTTTTTGCTGTTGATGTTTTGGAGCAGGGAGTGGCGCAGCAGAGACGACATCTTCCCGTCGTTTGACTGGTCGTGAAAAGAACGAGTGAACCGCTTCTAGTAACGAGAGAAAACAAAGTTGTGTTAATAAAGGAGAGCAATAACCTTCTGTGAGCGATTTCGAACCAGATATTGAACGCTAGTATACTCTCTTTGGGGGGACTCAAAACTTAGTACGGTTAGTTTCGACTCACAGGAGAAGGTTTTCTTGAACCAAGGAAGCGAGGAAGCTGAGAGGGGAAGACTGGACACGGAAAGTTAGAGGTTACTTGAGCTCCAGGCCAGTCTCATCCGCAAAACATAGATGCGAATCGGATACTCACTTGTGAAATTATTTACTCTCCCCAAATACTCTGAATAATACACTCGTAGCTCAGCACAAAATTATCCGTAGGGAACGTAATTCATGAGATAAATTCAACGCCGATGGCTAGAGATTAAAACTATTTAGACGTTAGTGATGTAAGTACTAGGATGTTGAATGAAACAAGATCTAAAGAAAAATAGAGTACAGTACACGGACGATAGGTGAACTGCGATTTACCATTCACAGAACAGCTACTACTATCCGTGCTTTCTATTGAGGACGGCTTAATAGTCCCATCCCTGTGGGTATGATGATGACGTATATATCGAATACAATTTTTTCAATTTCAGGAGGCTTCCATCCAAACCGCCGCCACGAAGGGCGGAAGTATGACAGACAATCCCCGAAAAAGTTCGGACCGAATTCCAGACCTCTAGCTACATAAAATTCGCGTAAAGACCAGAGCTATCCTTACCAGAGATGGTCCATTCCTACGTTATACAATATCTCTTTCGATTTCACTTTAGCCTCATATATTCCCCGACCCAAATAACTCGCTGCCCGTTCTCATTCCATACACGGAAAACCGTCCCATGTTCCATGATCATATGCACTAATATGCCATTAATATACATCCTGCAGTGCTAAGCTGTTGAAAGATTACAATCGCGATCAAGCTCTCTCCACCGCCAGTTTCACGACCTTCTACTATATCATCGCCCACCCCTCAATATCCCACTCAAAAACCCTATCCCTCTCCTCCTCCCCAAGCCGCCGCTCCCCATCGTGTAAAGTCTCTCAACAAACGTCGCGTGTCCGCTCTTATCAACAATTATAACCGTCTGCTCTTTCGTCCGTACCTCTTATCCTTCTATACACAATCTCCTCCTGTTCCTCTTCCCCCTCCGTAACAGTCCCTCCATAATATCGTCCAAGTGTTCCTTCAATCTCCTGTATCCCGCAGGTTCGCCTAGCGCACTATCTATACCATCCAATCCGTGTAAACCATCGAGGTGCGCGTGCGTTTCAATAATGGGGATGTTAGCGTCGGCCGCATCTCGTCGAGGACGTGCTCGTGCCAGTGCATTTCGGGTATGAAGACGCTGCCCTTGAGTGCTTCAGCCGGACGTCGGATTCGCGGTCCGGCAGGGTCCCTTCGTGCTAATACTTCGAATAGCTTATCTACCAATACTTTCTTCCCTTCCTCCTGGGTAATTTCCGCGGACGATGTCTGCAGTAGTGCGTCCGCGACAGCAGCTTCGAGTAAATCCGTCCAACGGCTACCTTCGCCACGGCCGCGTATACTCGAATTACTAACCCCGAACGTACCCCTTTTCGCCGGCGTATCGACTTCATACCGCTTCTCAACTCTTGCGTTTTGTCACCGTTGGACACGACGCCCATACACCCTTCTCGCAGCAGAAGAGACTTAATCCGCCGATACCATCGAACCCGTCCTGTTCTACGACCTTCTTAATCCACGTATCCGTGGGTGTATTCGAATCGAGGAATAAAAGCGGCGCTTCGCCGCGGGACCGGCGGGACCGTATGCGGCGTCGTCGGAGGATTCGCAGATATTTGTGAGGGCTGATATGCGGCCGGAGCGGTTATGCCGAGCCAGGTGCATGAGTGGGGCGACGAGTCGCGGCCGGAGAGGATGTCGTGCGGCGAGTTGGAGGTGAAAGCGGAGACGCGGGGAAGAAGACGAGGAGGAGTCGGTGGATTCGGAGGTCGTGGCGGCGCCGGAGTGTCCTGTCGGGATGCCACCAGGAGGCGCGGGCGGTGGGGCGGGTTAGGAATTCCTGATCGTGAGAGTTTTGTTAATCGGGGCGCCGAAAAATGCTGCGGTATAAAGCTGAAGCTCGAGGACAACGCAAGGAAGAATTCGAATAGCTGGCTGGGAGAGGGGATTTGAAATACTTACATCGCGATTGAAGAGTAAGATGAAAGGGTATTCGGGTGCGCTGTTGATACCAGTAGTATACACATTGCTTTTCGTGTATTGCTATTCTTTGTTTTTTGTGTCTGAAGTTTTTGAAAAAATTTTATGTCTTGAGGAATAACTGTATTGAACCCTTGTCATGGAAACAGTCCCGAAGAAAAGGACACACGAGCCTATTTAAAGCTTCTCAACAACGAGCTCGGCACCTGTCGCAGCTTCTCGTATTGTACTAGCAGGGCTCCTTAAATCCATGCCACGTCAATCCGCAACTCGGGGTTTTCAGTAGTACATATCACACCACAAAATAATTATTTCTACCACAAGGCTGCGCTAAACTCGATGGCGAGTCCGGAAGTGCGGTATGGAATGCTCAACAAATTTTAGAAAAGGAACAGCCGTCTGCCGAACCGGTCCAGATGCAAGGATAGAATGAATGGGTGGCGTCTGCGAGATTTGCTTCTGCTTCACATGGTGGGCTGAGATGTCGGGTTGTCTGCGAGGCGAGAGAACGAGATACACCGGAGGTGAACTGCGGTATTTGATACCGCGGCTGAAGAAATCGAATCTCCGGGGCACTTCCGACGCCAACCTCCTGGCGGCCAATCCTACGATCACGAGACGACACGAGTCGTGTTTCGTAGGCGATGAGAGCTCCCGAAGTTTTCTTTCTGAGTTGCGCTGACGCCACGCCAGAGGAAAAGGAATATCGTGGCAGAATGATTCTCGTATATCTATAGCGGGAGTCTGGGCTTGGAAACAGGATTCAGGTCGCGAATTCTGCATGTAGAAGTCTATTCCAAGTATTCACTGGGAGATAAGTCGGTCGCAGATCTTATCCCCGGAGATCTACGTATAAAAGCCGCTCAGGGTTCCGCATCCGAACCTGGTATAAGTTCTGGATCCGCGGTAGTCCACTATTTTCAGTTTCTTCTTCGATCGTTGAAAGCTCTGTCGTAGTTTCCAACACGGTACTAGAAACCCTGGTCTGATTTGGCTGGTCGAGTCCCGCAGAGTCTCATTTACAAGTATCTTTATGCTTAGAATACTCGGACGCCGAAAGGTGTGTTTCGGAGAGCTTCACCATGTCTCAATTGATCAATCCCTTCGCATAGGAACTACACGAAATAGCAGTCCTCACATTCATCCGCTACGGATATCTCTCATCAAGAACGTTTGAAATTTGATTCTGGGCACTTCAGATATCTACCATGATCGCGACGTGAAACAAATGTGCACATGAAAGAAACGAAAATGCGTTAGCTCGCTGTCTATCTTCTAATATCCGAAAAGTATCCAAGAAATCAGTGTCCAAACACCGTCCAAGTAAAATGCAAAAGAAAATGGTAAAAAAGACCATCTAAGATCCATCCATCTGCTCAGTTCTGGACAATGTAATCCTTAATCACCGCCGACCCGTTCATAACACCCTCCCACTGCTCCTCCGTACACAAACTTCCCAACAAGAATATAACACTCCCTCTCATGCTTTTTCGGCACCTTATCATAATCCCATCGCACCTCTCCGTTCCATTCGTCCTATACACCGCACCACCACTCAAATCAACCTTCCCCGTCGCAATATCCCTCCCACTCATCGCCCTATTAAAAATCGCGCTCGCGGTCTCCGGTTGATACCACGGCACCATGTGTCCGGCATCGTAGACTCTAGTAAAACTGAAGTTCCCGTACTGTCTTGTTTGCCCGCCGACATAGCTATCGTTTACGATGAGGTCCGTGTATCCGAGGACCGGAAGTCGGAGATGTGAGAGTAGGGTATGCTGAGGATACGGTTTCGCCGCCGAACCAGTTGCAGATTATGTCCGCGTCGCCGTAGAGCATTGTCACGCGCACGCCGCGATCGAGGAGGTAGGAGATCTTGTTGGTGGTGTTAGGGCGGGTTTCGTCGCCGGTCACTTCAATTAAAAAGCCCTCTATTAGTATATCGTCTTCGAACAGGCCTCTGATTGAAGGAGAAAGAGTAATGGACAGAAGCCGCTGGTTTACCTGAAAATGCGTCATAAACCGCATTAGAGCTACTACTAAAATTAACCGGCACGCCCAAATCCCTCTGAACATCAACATTATTCAAAAACCCCTGCATGTAATTCTCCGGCAGCGGATCCCAATCCTCATTCCTGAAGTCGTAGACGTTCGGCTGGTATATATCATCCGGTAAATCATACCCCCAGATATCATCGTTCTCCAAATTCAGCGCCTGCATGCAAATCTCATTTACACCCCGATCATCCCCTTTCGTTCCCGCTGTCGGTTTTCGCAACCGCCTTCGCGCACTCTCGTATGCTATCGCGTATTCCGCCCTTTTTGTAATGTTGGTCATTACGTATCGTACCATTCTTCCGAAACGAATTTCAGGCCGTATGTGTTATTATAGACTATACGCGCGTACGACTCCATCGCCAAATCATCGTCAACGCACCGTTTACGATCCCCAAATTACCAATGCGTAGCGGAATAGCATCCGTGTAATTAAACTTCCGTCGTTAATTTTATCCGTCGTTTCCTCGATCTCAGCCGCGAACCAAGGCCCGTATTCCCGCCGTATGATTCCGTCAAATGGATACTTTATCGTCTAGCGGCCGTACTGCGGAACTCGTCGAAGAAGACCTGGGCGAAGTGCCAGAACGCCTGTGCCGCGATGGCAGTAGTGTTGGCGGTGGAGTTGACGTTGTTGGAGGAGAATACGCCAGCGTAGTTGGTTGCGTTTTGGACAAAGTGCGGTGGGGTGTAGGGAAGCTGTGCGGCGTCGCCGCCGTCGCCGAAGGAGAGGACGCCGGGGTTAGGGTGTCGTAGGAGAAGCCGACTTGTTTGGCTACAGAGGAGACTAACTGTTAGCTTTCTTGGGTAGAGGGAAGTTGGAAGGATGAGGATGGAACGGACCTGGTCGAAGTATAGCATGTTGACGTGGTTGTTCCACGACCACTGGTTTAAACGGCTGCTGGCGGAGTCGTGGTTGATCCAGCAGGGGCCGTTCTCAGTGAGGCAGCTATGAGGGAAGATGAACCCGGGCCGCCGTTCATCCATACCCTACGAACCGACAGACGGATTAGAATTTGTCGCCCGCTACCTTCCTTTTAATTTGATCTCAAGCGGAGCACTTACGATACAGGCGCCTCGTTCGGTTTATCCCTGGACTCAAAAACTATCTCGCGCGAACGTTTAGTCAGTTTAATAGGGTCTTGCAACTATTAAATCCCCGGACGTAGTGTGAGAGAACATACACCAGAAGAAACTATTAATCGGATAATCCTGCCTCGTCCCAAAGTCGCCCAGCGTGCCCGGTGGGAGGTGCACGTAACCCGCTATCGATTTAACGCCCTGCGTCGTTTCGCAGATTTTGTTCTATATTAACCGGTCATCAGCGCCCAGTCAGTTATGACGTCTAACTTTGTGACCAGCGCCAGAAACGCTTTTTTCAACTTCAAAATCATACCTCCTTAAACGACACAGTAACGTTCGGATGGTGCTTCGAATGCCGAACCGTTACCTCTGGCGTCGGTGGATAACTCAACCCCTCTCTTGAACCGTACGATGGCCCATTGTTGGAGTGCGCTTTCGCGCGTAGTGTGAGGACGAGCGTGGGTACGAGGATGACGGTGAGTAACACTGCGATCGCTATTACCGCTGTCGCGATACGTTTTTTCGAGGATAGCAGCTTTGCCATCTTGGTATAGCGGAGGAGGGGAGTTGTTGGATTTATAACGTTTGGATGGACTGTTAGATTCGTAGAAAAAAAGAAGGATCACGGTTCTCTGGGGTCTTTCGGGAATGGTTGTTCTCTTTCGCTGTTGGAACCGGGTTTCGTTGGATGAGTCCTAGTCGATACCGTTGATCACGAAAAAAAGGGCAAACTGAAGTCAACCAGGAGCGGCGAACACGAGCCCCATCGATCTTTTCCTAATCGTTGACGTCGTACCCTGGTTTGACGTTTACAACCAGCAATGGGTATAAGATATGAGAAGAGAAAGAGAAAGAGAAAGAAAAAGCGCTCAACGATCATGGAGAACAAGGCTGACGGTTTTGTATTTGTACGAATTAGCTGGAAATATCCACTTTCTATTTCGGTGTTTTTTTTTGATGAGAGGATTCGCTCGTCGGAGGCCCTGCGAAATCCCATCCGTGCGCGCATCCTTGACACACCCCTGCGATTCATAGGGTGGGGATTGGCTGTCGCCCCAAACGTGGCTGAACCTGCCCCATTCGTGCCCTGAACAATAACAAGCTCATCTGCTCAATCTGCTTTTCACGGTACGGGGAGTGTTTAAACCTGGTCCACCTTCTAAAAGTGGGGCGCAGGATTGGAAGCCCAAAAGCTTCTACTTTCCAAGACGTTATCCCTGATCCAGGTTTAGATATTCCTCCCGCGGCATATAATTCGCTGCTCACAATGTAAATGAACCTGCAGGCATCGGGTTTTGTGCTTCTAGAGGGTGGAGAACAAACACGCAATGGCGCCAACGAGTGACAGGATTTGCTAATCATAGTTAAGTTTACCCGCACAGCGTGTTTTATTCTGAAAATCTTGAATCTCTAGCTGCCGCCTGTACGCGTCTGGCGGTTGACGCCAGCTAAAATCGGGACGGGTGGCGTACCTTAACTTCGATTGTTTGCCGTACCCCATCCCCTTCTCCTTCTGAAATAGACATTGCGGCAGCGTATTACCAGAAAATAAATTAATCACGAGACTTTTTGGAAGAAGGGAATCGAATTGGTTTTTGGAGAAAGCTGCATGTGAATAGTCAGGTAGAGTAGTGGGAGGTCTGCGAGAGATTTGACGAAAGGTTTTGTATCAGGCACGAGGCTGTAGTTTACGATTTATTAAATATAAAATCTGCAGCTAATAGTACGGAAATACGTCAAGCGGAGAGCAAGGAGAATTTATTCGCGAGTCACGAGCAAACGCAAGACGGAGAGTATGGTATGATAATAGCAAACTTCTCCTAGAGTAAATTTTATAAATCTGCAAGCTGTTGCGACGGCCCATCTATGCGAATGCGGAGACACAAATACAACCTTCGCGGCTCCTATGCTAAGACTGCTGATTTCAAAGCAAGACAAATAACGAAGCGTTAGTGATGAAAGCAGTCAAGAACTATGCCGGCTAGGGCACTGGCATTCGCGAAGAACAAGCGCCCTCTAACGAAAGCAAACAAGTTTGAGGCGACAGCGAACTATAAGCGCCGGAGCAGTAACGACGCCGGAAAGGTTGGGATAATGGCTGAGTTAGAAACGCTGCGTGTATCAGAAGTTGTAAAAAACTATATAGTCCTATATTGACGTTATTAGTCGCTCTGCTCTATACACTGTCGTACGAGGGAACTTTAACTGTGATTTAAAATGTGATACCTTGCACAGTGACAAACCTTCGACCACTTACTCAGCATCACGTTGTTCTAACGACTGCCAGATGCTTCTATGTAGCACCTTAGAGATTACAAAGAGAATGCCACAGAAAGTTGTAGTAGAAACTCTTGTCCCACACAATAGAAAGAAATTATCGTAAGTTCGAACGGCGTGGCGGCACACTATGGTTATACAATCATGAAATGTCGCGAT
This sequence comes from Pezizomycotina sp. ARF18, assembly GCA_002224055.1. Taxonomy (NCBI): domain Eukaryota; kingdom Fungi; phylum Ascomycota; species Pezizomycotina sp. ARF18. The sequence goes on along the minus strand of AZLU01000001.1, from coordinate 302,961 downwards.
GGCATTTTCCAAGCCATCCTCTTGCAACTCATTCATACAATGCCATCAAATATAAAATACTAGTACATAGAGAGACTTCGTGTAGCAATCTAGAGGACCTAGTACATAATACATACAAAAAAAGCTTCATGAGAACTAATTGATACACTATGCATCATTCTATCTCGATCTTTTAAATAGGACCCAGGCTTGAGCCTAGCCTTGCGATATATCGGAACGAAGGTCGTGGAGTGCTATTTGTCGAGTCTAGTGAGAGGACTAATTACGTTCATATCATATTTCTCTCTGGCCTTGTACGATGGAGACCCGTCAGATACTCTGATAGTGATTCAACAGATCTTTGATATTTGCAAAGGATACTATACCCCTAGTTGAATTACCAAACAGGATAGCTTTTCCACATTAGCATCTTATTTGCTTAGAGTATAATGGGGCCCGCAATGGTGACTCCTGGATACAGATTCTACGAGTATTTAAACCACCCTTACCTTTCTGGACTATTGCATCTCGTACTAGTAATTATAGAAAGCCAAGAATCGAGGACTACGGAATAGCCGACTAAAATATATTAGTTAATAGCGGTACTTGTATTGATCTTCGACGCCCACTAGATTATTGCCCGCCATGTCCAGCAAAGAAATCACCGAAATCTTCAAGTCAAAGGGCGTTTTCAAATCCGCCCAATCTGTCCGATCTACAAACCCGGACAAACCGAATACGAGCGCTCCGTCGCCACGTCCAACCTCCTCTTCCGATTCTCCCGTCCCGCCGGCGTCGTCCAGCCTCGCAACGCCGCCGAGGTGCAGAGCATAATCTCTAAAGCAAGAGCACATAAGATCCCATAACGATCAAAAACGGTGGTCACTCGTACTCCGGCGCCTCCACGGCGTCGAAGGCATCCTGCTGGACCTCTGCAAGATGAAGAGCACCAGTTTACACATGGCTCGAAAACGGTAACGGTACAAGGCGGCGCGCTGTGGGGACACGCTTATAAGAAACTCGTGAATGGAAAGTATAACGAGTACATAATCAACGGCGGCCGTTGCCCCACCGTGGGTGTTAGTGGGTTTATCCTCGGCGGCGGACTGGGGCCATTCACGCGGTCGTTTGGTATGGGATGCGATAATGTAAAAGAAATTAGCATCGTGACTGCAGACGGGGAGCTTGTTAAAGTAACCGATAAGGACGACCCGAAGTCGAAGAAGGGCAACTGTTTTGGGCCCTTCGCGGCGCCGGTAGTGGGAATTTCGGCGTCGTGGTCGAGATGAAGTTATACCTGCAAAAGCTGAAAAATAAGGACGGCGTCGTCGTTGGCGGTAGGTACAACTGGTTCCCAGGCCGGGCGGGATGAACGATTTCATGAGTACCATGAGGTCGTTTTACACGGCAGATTGGTCCAGGCCGATGACCATAGACACAACGTGGATGATGGATGCTCAGGGTGGTAGGTGAGCCGGCGGTTCGATTCATCGTCTATTATAACGGCAACAAGACTGGCTTCGACGACGAGATTGACATGCGTATTAGGAATAACGAGCTCGCGCGGCAGCTGAAGCGCCGCTCCCTCCTGAGAAATCATCGCGGTTCTTTCACGAGACGCTAGTGTCTCAGTGGTCGGAAGAAACAAAGAAGGCGTTTCCGTCGAACCAGTCATACAGCATATACACTTCCTTCGTTTCATCAACGAGGAGTCTCGGATCAGGAATATCACATCCATCCTCCGATCTGAGATGTACGAATTCCGTCGGCAGTTCGCAGGAGAGCAAGGGCAGATGCAAATGACCTTCATCCACTCTGGCGGTAAAGCAAAAGATAAAGAGCGCGGCGACACCGCATTCCGCTGGCGGCCGCAATATACCACGCCTACCTCATGCTCTCGTGGACGGAAAAATGGCTTGAGAGAGACATGCGTGGCTTCCGGCGGAAGTTTAAGGAGCGTCTACGCGAATACTCTATGCAGGGACACGCAGTTTTCGCTAACTTCCCGACGGTTCGATGGACCCTGAGATGCACGAGATCGATACTACGGCGACAACAGGCAGAAGCTACGGCTGATTAAGCGGATGTGGGACCCGTCAAATTTCTTCCAGTGGTCGCAGGGATCAGGCTTCCGGCTCGGAAAAGATGGAGTCCGCGAAGCTCGCAATAGGCGGTGCTGCAGACGACTCGGACGATGGAGCGCCTGATAATGATTCCGACGAGGAGAAGATCCTGCAGGATGAGGAGGAGCTGACGGATGAGATTGCGAGCCGGGAGTGGGAGAACTTCCCGCTCTGCTCGACTTCGGACGATTTCTTCGGGAGTGAATGGGCTCGTAGTCGTAGTGGAGCGCGTGTATTTTAGTAGAGCCAATATATAGACGATCCCATAGTAGACGCATATGCGATGTAGTACTGAATAGGTGCGACGTGCCGTTATCTATGCGCGCGGGAGTATATTCCAGCGATGTGCCCTTCTTCAGCACGTGGAAACAACACCTTGATGAGCGATTCATATCACATGTGCTCATCTACGTAAGTAGCCAATGCACGTAGAATGAAGTGTTGAAATGGTGAATGTACATAGTTTCTCTGTTTCTTCTAATAGGAAATATGTTCACCCAGTTTAACGTCATCTCCATTACTATACAAGCAGTAGTCGTATTTATTTACAAGAGGGGAAACGGATATAGTACAGGTATAAACGTGGTCAATATTTGGGCCTCCATAAAAATGGCACACTAGGATGTTTAGCATACTAATCACCGCTGGCGCGCCAATATCATTGATGGACCTTCCTCTACGCTATTCGCGGCGCTATCTCGGTAGATTCTGACAGGCTTTTGCTCTTGTCTTCAAAGGGTGTCACCTCCTCGGCCTCTTTCATAGCCATCGCGCGGGCCTCATCAGAGAGTTTCGCGATGTCCTCAAATTAACCATAATCTTGCGCTCTAGCCTTGCAAGAAGCTTACGGAGGTCTTCGATCTTTTTCTCACGCGTCTCCTTTTTCTTCTTCAGGTACATTGTGTGATCCTCGTTCTGTTGTAATTTGCGAGAGCCTGGGAGATCTGAGGGGACCCACGGTAATGTCTTTTCGGCCTCCTCCAGTGGGAGGGCTAGCAGAACGTCGATCTCAATCTTACCCTTCGTCTGCTTCTCCAACCGTGAGCGAAGTTTGGCGCCTCGCTGTGCCATGCTTTTCAGTTGAGTAGCCAGCCCTTCGTCCTTCCGCTCGAGGCTAGGCAGGCGACTCGTGCTGAGGTGCTCTACCATTCTTCTCAGGTACTCCTTCGACTTGTTGAAAGCGTCTTTTTCCAGGTCTTCACCCACTGCGACTCCTCGAGCCTCACGATCCTCCGCAGGATTTTGGAGGGACCGTTGTGCATTAGATTATGAGCGTCTACCTGGCCGAGCAGCGCTAGCTCTTCTCCATGATCGCGTCGTAGACCTCCCTGTCGATATTGCGGCCATCAACCGCTTCGCGACGGCCGTCGGCGACCTCCTGCTCCTCTCTTCGTCTCCAGCAGAGTGACCGCATTGATAAACGGTAGGCGTCCTCCCAGCGCTTGAAGAGGTTTACCACGTACGCGTTGATGACTTCCATGGGCGGTAGGTCCGAGGGTATTTTAAGCTTACCTACCTCGGGTGATTTTTGTTCTTCTAGGCCGCCGAGTTCAATGCCGTGAATGTCTGCGAGGTCCGCGATGCTTTCCAACTGTGTGGCTTGCCTATCGTCCTTTTCAACGGAAGATGGCTACGTCAATTAGAAAGGGCTATAGAATATCAGAGATATGTTGGGCAATCAACTTGATTACGCTGGAGGAACTATTATTCAGAGAATGGGACCGCCTTATTTTTTTTTTTTTTTTTTTTTTTGACCTGAACAAGACTTACAACTTTGTCTCTTTGATATTTCCTGTGTTCAAGGAGATAGGCTGGTGTTCCAGGAATGAAAATGAGTTCGACATCCTTTCTATTGCCGCCGAGGTATTCTGCCTGCAGCGTCTTGATAGTATTCAGGCGGATCTTGCTGAGCGGCATGTGCATATTCGACCGCAAAAACTCCACAGGTCCGTTCGGTATCGGACCGGTCGAAGTGTCCCCTTTGTGCCGCTTAAGGACCTCTTCCGCTTCCGCTATCACGGTAAGCAGGCGCTCATTTATCTTGTACGGGAATATCTGCCGCTGTTCTTCAGCGCTTACGACGTCCTTATCTTTCCTCATGCCGAGGAAGTATTGCCATTTGTACAGGACGGTCCTCATCGGCCCCACCGGGCTCAGCGAGCCGTCAGCTAACCGCGGTTCCGCATCCTCGACCTCCTTCACGATATCATCCGTGATCGGCTCGCCCAAGTGCCCCAGCAGGATCTCGAACGGTCCCCTGGTAAGTACTCTCCGGCCGGCCTCGGGGGACCAACCCACTTCTCCTTCCTCAGCACCAGCTGCAGCAGACCGTGGGTGATCCTATTCAGGTCGTTATCCGTCGACTGGTCCATCTCCTGATCTTCACTCTCCAGCTTCTCGCACCCTTCCTTTGTCCGTATGAGCGCTTCCGCCTCCGCTATCCGGTCTAGCAGCTCGCCGTCGACTTTCCGCCGCTGCATCATCGCAATCTGGCACAACCCCTCGGCCCGTTCCTGAGCTTGAAGTAGAACGGGTCGAACTCCTTATAATCCTCCTCGGATGTACATCTGTACGAGTACCTGACGTACATCTCCGCGAGCCCGACGATCTTATAAAGGTTGTGGCCCGCGATTTGACCCTCGAACATCTTCGCCACGGCCAGCGGCCCTTCTTTATCTGCTCGAGGTACTTGCGTACCTCGTCGACCTTCAGGGGTTTGTCCTTGTCTTTCTTCGAGAGCTCCTTGGCCATGAAAACGACGTATTCTGGCGTTCCCGGCTCCGGCGTGGCTACATCCTCGGCTTGTTCGAGCTCCGACTCCGACGCTGTTTCGGGTTCTGCAGCTTCTACCGATTCAGCCTCAATTGCTTCCTTCTCGCTGATTGCTGCGTTGTAGAGCTTCCGCGATGTTACAAAGCCGCGGAATTGCGAGGCTTGCGCTGGCAAGGATAGTTGCAGATGCGGCAACGACAGGCGGTAAGGAGCCGTCACCGCAAAGCGCGAGCGGGATTTGTGAGGGAGAATTCGGAGACCTCGAGCGGTCAACTGCAACGCTCGCCGGTACATCGTGAGCTAGCAGGAACCGAGGTAGTTTGATGGGCTCTTGGTTGGTCTGGTATCTCCAACCGATGCCGCACGATGTCGATTGGAAGCTTGTTTTGAAGTTGGTGATGTTTGGTTGAGAGGCTCTAAGTTGATTTTTATATGAGAAGAATTTTCAACGGAAAATCGCCTTCAGCCTAAAAAAAAATGAACAGAAAAACAGACGGCTTATATAATCTCACGTGACCCACGCGCTAATTTCGGTACTCCGCGCTTGGAAGATTCGTCTAGAGGCGCCGTTCGTCTACGATTCTCTCCTGCCAGGCTCGCCACCCTAACTTTACTGTTTACTTTATAGGGACTTCAGGCCTCGTTCATGAATGATTTATCGCCGGTGTCCGTTCTTAATCTTACATAGGCCTCCCTTTAATAATATTTACCCAGACGTACTGTAGACATGTATGATGAAGAAGATAAAGGAGCCATGAAGGTTTGCAGAAAAGTAATCATCCAATATCCTAGAGGCTTAAGATTCAATTGTTTTGAATTGCACTGAGTTCCAATATTAAAGATATCTATATCTTCATGAGAGTAAGACGAAAAGAATTTCATTTATCACCCAGGCCTCCGATTAACTTCAAGTTCCTTCCCGGAAAATGGCACATTTTAATCATATTCGCCCTTCTACCGTTTCTCCTAACACCAGGTGTCTAGCAGTGCCTCAGATCAAATACATGTCTAGCGGCGGACTTTTATGATCGAAGCCGCTTGGGAGGAAGCGAACAAAGACGCATTGTGTTGTGCGGTTTCTGTTGTACTGGTCGAGGCGTTCTTGTGTAAAGTTCACTTTACCATATAGCTCGGAATTATAACAGCTTTGGACTTGTTTCATTCTATATTTCTTGCTTCTGCCGCATAAATTTTCCACTCCTCAATTCGAATATCAGACGAGGAGCTACCCGGCGGATTAAGGACATACCCCTCCGGTCCATACGCATTTGTGCTGCAACGACGGTGCTGCCGTATAAGTCCCCTACCTCCCTTCTCCTTCTTTGCATACTCTTCTTCTCCTACAAGGTCGCGCATCTCAATTGCTTACCTCCGACATTTGAGACTCAGAGATGGTTTCTTCGGAGATAGGACAGGACGAACTAGTGCCTATTTTACTCCGGTCAAATGTATATGCACCGGAGAATATGGATGTGATAGAATTTTAAGAAGGGGGATTCAGCACATAAAGACATCCGGCTAGTATCGAATGCTGCCGCGAAGATGACGTATAATAGGGGCGGGAAGTTTTCATCTAACAATTCAAGTTCACCTAATAGCGACTGTCACGAAGTGATGACCCCAGTAACATATAAACTATCTATCGATTTTTTTCTCAGTGAATAATAAGTCTTTACTACTCTTGTTTTGTTAGTGCGGAAGGAGACTAATACTAAGGAAGACGCTGTTACTTTAAGGAACTAGCGAAAATTCCACGCTCCACGCTTGCCGCGGGGAAATATCTCTGTGATGAGATTGCTCCGCAAGCCTCTCGATTTAGAGGATACTAATTTACCAAAAGCAAATCATGAGCGAAAAATATTCTATAAGATATCAATAATCTCGACAGGTGAAAACCGAATAATAAAAATACTGATACTAAACCTCACTGTTTTCAGCGTAGTCTACGGGAGCATCCAGGATAGGTTCATGATCACTTCACTATCCCGTCAAGCCAACAAGAAAGTGTAAACGCTTTGTTTTTCCTCAATAATGTTTCGCGGATGGGGACGTATAAACTCACGAGTCTTCACCAGGGATTCCCGTCTATGAATAAGGTTTATATACGGGCGGGATCAGAATATGACGGCATTGTCGGCATTGGTAATTTGACATTAAAACTTTAAAAGTGAAAATTCCTGGTTTTCCAACCTGCTACGTCGCGGAGGTGGCCCACGGAACCTTCTGTTCTCCCATCGAAGATCGTGATTTGTGAGATCTCCTTTGGGAGATTTCCTGGAACCTGAATCCGGGTTAGCGAATCCCAAAGTGCCAAATCCAATATGCTGCGAATTGGCGAAAGGCAGCCTAATTTGTAGATCCTGACACTCCTTGTGCTTTCGAGCTATTGAAAGTCGAATATGGCGCGTCTTGTTTTATTGTTTCTTTCTTAGAATAATAACTAAGGTAGACCTTAGCAACTCATGTAAACAGCTTCGGGGCCTTCAAATTCAACCACGATCAGACAAAATTATTTCACGAATGTAAGAGAAACACACTAGACAATCAGAATTCCAAAGACCCCAACTCAAACCCACAAATATGCATATCTTCTCTAACCTTCTCACCGCTCTTTTAACCGCAAGTGTTTCAGCAGCGCCCGGGCTCTCACCGGCGCGGATTTAGAAGCTTGATGCGCTGCAAACCCGGACTATAAGGCACCAATGTGCTGCGCAGACCCAATACTGGGCGAACACTTAATCTTCAAGTTCTTCTCCTGCGAAATCCGGGTGATGCGAAATGAAAGTCTATTTGATATTCTGAGCTTCTCAATCAGCGAAGTTTATCGCTAATATAAAGGGAGGAAATCCAGGCTCAGGCCAAATGAGCGAATCTGGCAATCCTTGTCCCGACAGACTGTACAGCAACGCCCATATAGTAAGACGCGTTCCTTTTCATAGGTTCTCGTATATGGAATATTGGTTTCTTTTTCCCTCTCTCGCTCATGTAGGCAGTTCTGACTCTGGAGTGTGTGACCCTTGATCGAGCAGTCCACCCAGACGCTCGGTAATATTGGCAGGGCGCTTCTAAGGGTTGAATGAATATAATCATGTACTATATATATACCTTTATGGAGTATAAGGAAGAGATTAAATTTTCCTACTACCTGCAAACACGAAGAGAGGCGAGGACCAGCATGCGTGCCGGCAATCCTAATGAACGTCACTCCGGTCCTGGAGTCTCGTAAAGACGGACATGGAAGACCATTAAATTCTGCCCCACCTTTCAACCGCGGCTCTTCACCCAGGAAAAAGAAAAAAAAAAAATAGCTTACGTGATCTAATCAACGTGACTTCCGCGTCGGCATCGCGAGTTGGGCCAAGCCTCTTTGTTCGCCGTCCCTGCGGGGTTCAAACAAGGCTTCAAGTTCGCATGACCACGTTGATGAACGCGACATTTGCTTTAACCAACGACTAGAGACTAAACTCCGCTGTTATCTATACTAAATATTCTACCGAGTGAAGATACACCGAAATGACCTCCCCGTCGCGCCTCGAAAGCCTATTGGAGTCCTGGTACCCAGTTTTAGAGAGTCTTCTCCCTCTTTTGATGGCGCGTGAGTTAGCACGGCTCAGGCGATCGTCCAAGACACTCAATGCCGTCCTCCGACAAGGTTTGTAATTGAAAACATCGTCAGAAAAGCTTTGCTCTATATTACTTGACATGGGTTACGCTGCGAGCTGCTATCCGCATACCCGTTAATGCTGTATGCACAGCACTCCCGATGTGTAGAGCAAGGGAACGCTTCAGGTAAACATCTCTCCCCGAAAAGAAACCTAACTTGAAGACCGCTATTGCACTGCTAACTGTACACTGACCAGCTGCTACATCTCACAGGGTCTTTCAATTCAGCCTTGAACGATGCATTATGTGTCTGCCATTCAGTACAACAAACATCATTGACCAGCCCACGTAGCACTAGTTATTTTTACGAATAGTTCGATTCAAATATGGCGAGCCAATTTTTATATTCGAGCATTGCGCCGGTGATCCCTGTAAAGCGAAGCGATAGTGTTATCTTCACTAGAGTAGTGATGTTGATCAAAGGTCTAATAACTTTATTCGTGAATAAACTCAAGGAAATAATTCTGGCGAGTAAGCAACATTACCTATTCAAATACCTTGCGCTTCGACGACGAAGCATGGTCGCCTATACCGGGATACCTGCTAAAAACATAGAATTGATTTATAAAGCAGCTGTAAGTTTGAGCAGGGGAAAGGCCCCCAGCAAGGTTCAAGTTGCTTATTCGAGAATGACTGCTCATTTAATGTAGCTGCTTACTCGTCAGATTACGCGGTAGTGCTATATAAAAAATAAGCAAGTTCCCTGGTCCGAGAGTCGTCCGTGAGTGAAAGAGCCGCTTCTCTCAGTAATTTAAAAGACCAGCAGCCCTGCGCTCTGCGTCGTAACGCTATAACTTCTTCCTTTCTGTCACCTTCGACTGAAACTCGAGAATTATAACTATGAGCACCTTCGAAGACCTCTTAGAGACCTGCTGCCCGTTATCCTCTGACTCTTCGATGCCTATTGACGGCTCTGGATCTAACTACGCTGTCGCAAGTGTCAACACGTCTGCGCGATCTCATCCGTCGAAATCCAAGACACATCTTCCTCGCTCGTTCGGATAGACACCATCCGGGAGGGGAGAGTTCAGATTTAAAAAAAAAAAAAACGGACTTCGATCTTACAGATGCCGCCTCCGAATTCCAGCGCCGGCCTATAAATCATGCCTTAGACCAGGATGTCAAGGGCCTGCATGTAAGATGCAGGAACCTTCTGTGATCTGTCTCGTTTGTAAACTTAGCCTGTCGATATGCTCACGGTGGGAGGTCACGAAGTTAGACAAATGATGGCTCGGTGTAATGGAGTTGATGGGTGTCCGTCTGTGCTTTGCCCGGTATGTGTGAATAATGTCAAAGTCCCAACCCTCGGTTTAAAGGAGCCTTTCTCCTCTTCTTCCTGTTCTCCCTGCCTCAAAATTCACAAACATATCTGATAATTGACATCTGGAATGAGAAATGCTAGGATCATCTTGGAAACACATCGAAAAGGCCCTGGGTTGCGACCGAGAAGGGTGTGACTTTTGGCTGTGCTGTGGATATTTTATTTATCCGTGTAAAACGGAGTTTCCGTAAGCCTATCCCACCTCACGTGAAAGATTACCTTGCGGGCTCGCCTCCCGGCAGTGAACTGTCAATGCTGACTGCCTAATCTACGCTGTCAGTGCATAGATTGGACAACTATCTTAACATGTCGCCTACCTGCAGTAAACCGTCGACGCCGACAGGCTAACCGACCCGTCAGCGATTAGATTGGACACCTCATAACAGATGCGGTTTCAGACTCTGAGTGTAGAACTAACTAAGCCTGGCGGGTATAATGAAAATACGATAGTACATGTACGATATCGGTGGAATAACAAACGATGTGCATCAGTTACAGGCGAGATGAAGATTGATGGTATATCTCAAGCTTGGAACAAAGGGCTAAATGTCTTATTTTTAGAATGTCCTGTACATTGGGTAGTTGCTTGGCAGATATATTGCATGTCATGGACTATGAAAGAAAACTAGCAAACGAGGGGAAGCATGAACGAACGCAAATCCTCTAAACTTTGAATCCGGCTTGACACAGCATGTTCGGGAACACCAACTTCGGCACAGCCCAAATATGAAATAATATAACCCAACAATAGCCTACAAATTCCAGAGTTCGACCCAAACCCTCTAGGCGACAACACGAACTCTAGCCCGAGATTGAGAACCAACCTCTTTCCCACCTGTATGAGAATGTCCTCTAGCACTATCGCTGCAGCTATATAACAATAATGCAAAAGCCCTCTAATCGCCGCTCCTCTCCGGCACCCCTCAAGTCGATGGACGCCGTGAAGGAAGACATGCATGAGGCCTGACATGAAAAACACTGTGAGCAGTATGAGATACCTCCCGATATTCTTCGCGACCTTCACAACGCCATATATCACCGACGCAGATATGGCGATAAAGGCTTTACGACGAGCCTGTGCCAGAACTTCGCCCAGTATCCGCGGAGAGTATATGCTTCCCGTATGCTACCAAAGAGCTCTGGCCACGCTGATGGCTGCTGGTCTTTGGATAAACCACCGCCAGACATGAGAGTAAAGCGTGTGCAAGCTGTAGTTCAAGATACGGCATGAAGACGACGAAGAAGGCGATGTACGCTCGCACTAACTAGCTCTCGAACATCAAAGTCCGACCCTATTCGACGTACCATACTGTGTCTATGAGGCTTGATATCATCGAGATACATCTCCAGCGTAAAATTTTTGAGAATGTATCGCGCAGCAAGGCAGAAGACGGCAGACTTCAGCCTCCGTACGACGAACTTGCTCCTCTCTTCTTCCATAGTATTCCCCTTTGATAGGACACACCATCTGGAAGATCTAGAGCTCTCGGGTTGAATATGGCATTAAAGACCATATTACTTTGTCCCTAAGAGAGAGATGGGACGGGGATGCATAACGGCGTAGGCAGAACACGTAGACAGCGTTGAAAGTGTAGCCGAGCATGTAAGCGACGTAAAGCTCAGCCCATTGCGAGGATGATCCGATCCGGATTACCCATACAGGGCAAGTAGGTTGGAGAGAATTAAGGCGGGTATCCGGGAGGGAGAGTGGGGTGGGAGGTACGTGACTGTGAGAGATGCGACGGTGTGAGCTGCGATCGCAGATAGCGCGGGTATAACCAGTGACATCTCTTGTGCTTATTCCGGGATATGGATACCGGAGATTGCCCTTTTGCGACTCCTAGTGACTGAGTCTAAGTCGCCTATATAGAAAAAACTTGAAATGAACAAGATGAGCGGAATGGTATATCGGAGACGGCCTTGTGAGAGTGGTAAAAGACATAATAACAATGCTTATAAGTCTCAATTTATAGGAGAATAACAGAAAAGAAAGAAAAAAAAAGAACGAAAGTGCTAGCTATTAGGCATGCCAAAGAGGCATGACAAATCTATAGGCATCGAGGTAATGCTTATATAGCTGAGGAATAAGGAACTTCAGCTAGAGATATTAAGATCTTAGCTAGAGATATCGAGGAGATTATAACGATAAGGCTCTACGAGCCGTCGAGGTAGATTATATACATTATATTAAGATTATAGTATTATTAATTTATTATATATAGTATCATATATTCCTTAATTAGTCTAGTTAGTTCTATAGTTAAATCTATAAGTTTAATCCTATCCTATATTATTAAATATTATACTATATATCTACGCTAGTAAGTTATAAGCCTAGTTAATAATATATCTTAATAAACGTACAGACTTACTTCTTAATCTCCCTAAACGATATATCTTACGATATTTCTCTTACTAAAGTTTAACGAGATAAAGCTAAAGGCTAATTTATAAACTACCTTAATTAGAATATATATATATTACGTTCCTTAAGTATAATAAAGTCTAGATATTACTAGTAAACCGCTTAAGGCTATAGTAACCGATATAGAGCTAGTACTAAAGATTAAAATAATAACTTAAAAGCGTATACTATTATTAAAGCTTACTACGAGGTAGAGACTCGATATACTTATCTACGATCTATTAATAGTAGCGCGATAAGGTATAGAATACCTTAAGTTTAGTATATATCGCTATTACCGCTATTATAAGCCTTATATTAGAAAATAACTAAGGTAGATTTAACTTAAGAATAAAGTCTATATTTAAAGATTTATATAAAGTATCGAGATCTTATTAAAATATATAATAAGATATTAGGCTCGATCTTAATAGAAAAGACTAAGGCGGAGACGATAAAGAAGATAGAACTAGGTATAGGCTTAAAAATAATATAGCTATAGTAGAGGCTATTAATCTCGTCTATAGTAATCTTAGTAGCGACTAGAAGACGTTTATTATAAACTTTTAGTAATATATAGATTTAATAGTAAAAAACTAACCCTTAATATACTTAAGAAGGCGCTATTTATTAAAGGATAAAGCGTAAAATACGATATACTAAGACGTTAGCTTTAAGAATAATAAGGCGCTATTTAAAAGAATAGCCGAGGTAAAATTTAAAAAAACGATAAGAAGATTTATAAGTTTAAAAGTAAATACTATTACTATAATAAGGTTAGATATAAGAAGGCCGACTATAGGAAGCGTATAAAAAATAAAAAGGATAACGATAATAACGGGGTATTAGGCCTTATAGTATAAACCTTAATACGAGATACCGGCTCTTAGAAATAATCTAATAGTTCCTTAACTTAGGCGTATCTTCTTATATAATAATAATAAGAAAGTATTCTCTACCTATAAACCCCTCTTAAAGTTATAGAATATTACGATTAATAATAGAGAAGTACTATAGGCTATTAATACTAGCTTAATATTTATAAGGCTTAATAGGAAGTATAGCGGTAGTCTTATTAAACTTAAGAATACGCTATACGCTCTAAAAATAAAGTATAGCCTATTCTTAATCTTTTATATAGATAAGGTAGGATATATAATATATATCTAATAAAGTAGATATATAATAACTAGACTAGGGCTAAGAATTAAAGCTATTATAAAAATAGGACTATAGAAGATTTTAGATAAGATTATAATACCTATAAGAAAGAGTTTAGCTCTTACTACTATATAAAAGTATATAAACGGCTTAGATATATCGATAAGAATTATATTAAGCGAATAATTAAGTACGGAAGCGTTACTAGTATTATTAAAGATAGTAAGGATCTTTAGAGCTATATTAACTATAAGGCCTACGGATTACTAAATTAAAGATAATACTAAATCGCGAGAAACCTTAATTAGATAAGTATAAGCTAATAGAGATAATCTTCTTAGATTTTACTAATAGGCGTATATAAAGAGCCTTAGAGATTATATAGGATTTATTACCTTCTTAAAGGAAATAGTTAGAAGTCCTAGATCTATTTATAAAAGATAAAAGGTAGAGACGATACTCTTATACTTTAATAGTACTCTTAAGATAGCTAAACGTTAGTTAAACCTTAAGCTTATTAAGCTTTAATATAACGAAGATAAAAAATATATCTTAATCGATAAAAGCTATAACGAAGTAGAGATCGTAGTCCGTATCTTAGCTATATATATATTTAATAAAATAGCGTACCTAAAAGCTTATTAGATTCTTATCGATAGATAAAGGTAATATTAGCCGCGTCGGAATTACCGCCGTAGCTATAGGTAGAGGCGGTAAATTATTATAATCTAATCTATAACTATACGCTATTAAGGCCGCTCGAGATATTAAAGAATAGTAAATAGACGATACCGTAGAAAAGATAGGAAAGTAGAACTCCGATATCTTAAACTTTAGATATTCGGTAAACTATATTACGTATATATTGATAGTAAACTCCGGAAGAAGCTAGATAATACTACTAAGAAGATATATTTTATAGACCTAAAGGCTTATAATATTACTAAATCTAAGATTTTACTATCTATAAAGTATTAATCTATAGAGATATTAGATTCCTAATTAAATCGACCTTTAAAGTACGTAACTTTATAAAGAATAATAAAGATCTTCTTAAATACGTTAAAGATACCTTAAAATAGGTTTAGTCTAAAATAAAATAGGATAGCGCTAGATTACGATTAAAACTTAACTTTTGATCGTTAATTAGATATCTATAAGATAATTATACTAGAGTAGCCTAATTAACTAGATTATAAGAATAGAGCAAAGATCTCGATAACGCTAGTCTATAGCTAAGATCTAAAGATACTCGCTCTCGTAAAAAAGCTATATAGATACTATAAAATAGATCTATAACGATTAACCAAAGATAATAAGCGTATTCCCGAAATTACTAAAAATAAGATCTAGTAGTTAAACTACGAAGATACCCTATAAGCTAGATATATTAGTAAAAGATCTAATAGCTATACGCCTTAGAGAGAAGGCCTATAAAAGATTAATAATATATATCGATAAACTAGAGCTACTTACCTACGAAGAGGCTATAAGCTCTATAAACTATAAAGAATAGCGTATATCGATAGATTAAAAACTATCTTTAATTAAAAAAATAAGACGTATAGAAATTATAGATTCTTAAAATTTTTTTTTAGAAGATAATATCGTCGATAGTAAATAGGTATTTAAGTATAAGCGCGATATTATTAGTTAGATTATAATATTTAAGTTAAGACTAGTTACTTAAAAGTTTTATATAAAAGTAAAGGATTAATTATAACGAGATATACGTATTAGTAGCTAAGATATTAATAGTAAGACTATTCTTTATATTAGTAGCCTAGCTTAATTTTAAATATAAATAGATAGATATAATAATAGCCTTTTTATATCTAAACTAAAGTAGAAAATTATCGTTAGGCCTCTAAAAGGAAGTAAAATTAATAGATTAGTTTAGTTAATAAAGACTCTATATAGTCTTAAATAGTTACCTTAAAAATAGTACGGAGAACTTACCTTAGTTTTTAAATTACTAAGTTAAAGTTTATTAGCTTAATAATAGCTTAATTTATTAGTAAAAATTATTAGTTAATAATAATTATCTATATTATAATCTATTAATAGCTAGATCTAATAAATATAAAGTTAAGATACTTAAGTAAGATCTTAGTTTATACTTTAAAATAAAGAATATAAAGCTAGTAGCCTATTTCTTAGGTATATAGGTAGAATAAACTAGGTCTAAAGATCGACGTCGCCTAGTACTATATTAGTTTATATATATATGATTGCTCTTTAAAGAATTTAGGCTCGAGGATATTCCTAGGATTAGTACTTCTATAGAAAAGGGAAATATCTCTTAAACGAAAGATTAGGATACTATACTAGTAGTATAGTATCGATAGATAGTAGGAAGTTTAATCTATACTCTATTTATTAGGCTAACTAATACCTTCGCTATCTTAACGTTAGAGTAATATATTAGCGAAGTAAACTAAACTTATAAGAAGGTAGTAAAAAGAGTACTTCGATATTAGAAAGGATTCCTCGATTATACGATTATATACTATACCCGTAAGATAGAGAATAAGATATTAGATCTATATATCTACGTAAACGCCGACTAGGCCGGATATAAGCTTACTCGTAGATCTACTACCGGCTATATAGTAACGTTTAACGGAATAACTATCTTATACTATTTAAAGAAATAACGTACTATAGCTATAGAGAAGGCTTTATAGGAAGCTCTCTAAATACTTCGAATATTAAAGGATATATAGCGAGCCTTTAAGTTTAAGGCTCCTAATAGTATTAAGATATATATAGATAATTAAGTACTATTAGTATTATAAAGATCCTAAATACTATAGTAAAACTAAGTATATTAATATATAATATTACTTTATAAGGAAACTAGTTTAAGAAAAAACTATCGAGCCTTAATATATAAGATTAGAAGATAATATTACGGATATATTTACTAAACCGCTTATAAAGATATCTTACGATAGCGCTATAAAGGCTATAAGTATAAGAAGATAGGATAAAGATTACTAGTATTATCGATAAGAGAAGGTACTAGCTATTAGGTATATTAAAGAGGCATAATAAATCTATAGGCATTAAGGTAATACTTATATAGCTAAGGAATAAGGAACTTTAGCTAGAGATATTAAGATCTTAGCTAGAAATATCGAGGAGATTACGACGATAAGGCTCTACGAGCCGTCGAGGCAGATTATATACATTATATTAAGATTATAGTATTATTAGTTTATTATATAGTATCGTATATTCCCTCAGTTAGTCTAGTTAGTTCTATAGTTAAATCTATAAGTTCGATCCTATCCTACATTATTAGATATCATACCATACATCTGCGCCAGCAGAAAGAAATAGCCAAGAAAGTACTTAAGATAGAGATCGCGATGTTTAGCTGGATATAACCTATCTTGCAAGCTATTTTGCAAGAGTAAGAAAAAGGAACAGAGGGTATCATTGGTCGTACGTACGCTTCTCATCTGAGATACGTTCCATTTTGGCTTCTTTTCTTTTTCTACTCTACTATTCCCTCTCCAGGTATGATAAACCCTGCATACGCCATCACAACCGATTGTTAGATGCGATCTGGCAGATATTTCCAGGGTATACTTGCTATAAATCACGGCAATGGGATCGGTTTGCATTCCGCGCTTGAACAGGGGACTAAATCTAAACCCCAAAACTTTGTAAAGGTCCATAAAGCGTGACCATAGGCTTCTGAATAGAAATATAACCTTGTGCAGAGTATCACCATTTATTAAATAGTCCATGCAGGACTTCTTTTCTCTATTCGGCCTAGAGGTTTCCTTCGTGAGATGCTATCGGCGAACAAAGCCCTTCTGACAAGTGCGGAAAATCCTAGTGTGTCTCTTTTGTGTACGTGCACGTTCTTGCTCGTGTTTTCCGTCTGCTACGCATCTGTCATCTAAAAGAAAGAATAAATAAGAAGAAACTGTTTACCGTAAAAGGTCAGGGGCCTTTTGGTCTTTCGTACAGCGGTTGGCCCAGAAGCTCGATATACAAATTTTGCAATAGGGCGCTTTGTATAGCCTCGCAAGCGAGAAAAATGCGCTGCTATTGGACGCCACGGGAAGGCCCTGCCAGCTGGACTTTAGGGTTTGGCTTCGGCAGTTCTCCGCGGAATATCGGCGGATAATTTACCCCTATTTGGGCAGGTATATCCTCGTCGTACGACTCTGAAGAAACGAAGACAAGGGTCCTCTAACGTGTCTCTGCAAAAACGTTACTGTGCTCTGTGCCCTGCATAACTATTGTAAAAAGCGAAAAACAGACAAGCGAGGTCTCAAGAAGGCTCGGCCTGTTGTCGAAAGGGTCACTGAGAACCCCTGTTGTGCTCGCAAGCCACCCCGATAACTCTACGAGATTTCGATAGTAACTCTGGGTAATTTCATTGACTAGCTCTCAAGTCTGTAACCTGAATGAGAACATGCAAAGAAGCAGGGCGGAATTCGGAACCGGCATTTAAGAGATACGTGAGCCTTGATTGTGGAGACCGTAAAGCGTGCTTGTGAGAGATCTATGTTTAGGGTTTAGTTTAGATAGGCACTCTCGAGGAGAAAGACGTCGCCTATGAGTGAACCCAGGAATTAAGATCTAAAATTAGCTATTCTTAGATTAGCGCGAAGCTATCTTGGAATACACGAACCGACTTGAACCCAAAGTGGGAAACGACAAGACTAACCTCCGCGCTGAAGATCATGATGGAAGGTGCTATAAATACACCCTTGATTCCCTTCCGATGTTAATCTTTCTTTCTACATCATCAACAGCAAGTAATCAGCCTTCATCTACATCAAACATCCTCAACTCTCATCTCTCCCTTCATATTCCTCCAACTACAATCTCCCAGCTTCGACTAGCTTTTCCAAACCAACCTCCTCCAAACAATCAAAATGCAGTTCTCCAACATCTTCTTCATCGCCGCTCTCACCGTCGCCAGCGTTTCCGCCAGCCACTCCAGCGGACCCGACTTCAGCAAGCTCATCTCCCCTTGCCCTGGTGGTCTCCAGAATGAGAAAGATGACGGCAGCTGTACAACACCAAGCGCTCCATCTTCCAGATCCGCGGCATCTCCTGGTACAAGCGCGCCGCCGTCGCTGAACCTGCTCCGGTCGCTGTCGCTGTCCCTGCCCCAGAGGAAGTCAAGGCTTGAGAGCGAACAAATAGTGTATCAGTTGGAGAAACACTCATTTCCTGTCTCTTTGTTTGATTATGTTCTGGAGGATCTGTGGACTTTGCATACAACATAGAGCAGCATAGCATATCACCTTAACCATTGCATTGCGTTGGATTTCATTTCTTTCTTTTTCGTGTTTTTGCTTTCACATCTCGACTAATTTGTATTTTACCATTCATTTCAGCGAATTAAATTCATAAACCAAAACTTGGAATTGCAAAAAACTGGCTATATAATATGTGCTCTCTTATATCTAACAGAATATCACTCATAATATGTGGTTCTTTATCATATTATGGAGGCGAATTCCGGTAGACTTAACCACGATATTGAATACTTGACGATTGCTGGTAAATTGGCTCCAAGTCGAACAGTTAAGGGTGCCAGAGGCTGTCTGCGCGCAGTTAATCTCATAGTCAACACGATTGCTTAATATGTTTCCAGGACTTCAAGTTATAGCGAAGGAGAGAATAGAAATGAGAGAATAGATATACAAATGAGAGAAATACAAATGAGAGAAATAAAAATGAACTGTAAAAACTAGAGCGGATCCGGGACCTTGGAAGAGGAAATGTAGGGATGTAAAGCAGGGTCGGAGAAGACCACGATGCAAAGTTTGACCAATGAGCATATATGGTGAATGGGGATAAGTTCCTCCTCTGTGGTGGTGACGGTACTTTTCTAGCACAGACTTTTGGAGACCTGTCTTTTGCCGGGCTGAGGGCGGTGTACGGGGGCACGGCTCGGGACCTCTAACGACAGAGCTCCAAAGCGGTTCGAAAAGCTCATGAAGAGGATCCATTTGCGGGGTAGCGATGTTAGCCGCCTTCCGGCGTCTCCCTTGTCTAGTACTTCTCTTTCAACTAGATTAGGGGACTGAGCATCGCCTGGGCGCGTTCGAGGACCCAGATAAAGTACATATGCCTTTCGTAGTCCTCTTCTAGAGTGGAATTAGCATAACTTCTGGTAGAATGCCGCGACGCTTCGCCTGGATTTGATAACATCCCCTAGGCGCGTGATGAACCAGTCGGGGATTGACGATTTCTTACTGCCCCTTTGGTGTGCCGAAACGATGGTGTTGCATGTTGGCGATAGCGATGTAATCGTTCGATACCATAGCATCCACGGCGCGCCCGTTGCCGTTCGTTTTGCCGTGGATTTTGTTATTTCCCCGGCCGATATAATAAGCTTGTATCCGAGATCTTTCCCACATTTTCAAGAGAAAGGAAGCGATGTCGGCGGTTCCCTTTTTATGCGCCTCGTAGGTGCTCGCAATTCGCAACTTGCAGGTAGTAAAAGCGTTATCCATTTTGCGCTTGAGGAGAGTTGAAAATCGTCCCCTAGGGAGCAATCTAAGAGGCGTGGCAGTGGTTTGAGTGCTTGAGTGCTTAAAAGTTTGGAGATGATGAATAGGGCAAAGTTCAATGGGAATAGCACCGAGCACTTTGAACAAAAGCTATTTAAGTGCGACGATGACTGATTTGACTTATATATCGGATTTTGGAAGCTTTGAAATATGTTTCTCGTAAGGATAGTATTGGTATATCAAACTTCATTCATCAGGAGAAAACGCTTAAGGACGGAGATAAAAATTATAGATTCCGCAGACTGCTAAGCAGGATTGCTTCCTTCTGTTTGGGTCCCTTTGTCATGACCCTCGATCGTAATAAAAATTGGGTATAATGCCTTACGCGTCAAGTAGTTCATATCCGGATGTTTGCGCTTGCCTTTGTTTAAACTAAGGCCTTGGATGGGGTGGAAGATTCCAGATTCCAACATGTTCCGGCACACTGAACCAACCAGCTGAACAAAGAGCACGGTATTAGCCGCGTGAGTGGTGGATGATATCGAAGCCATATCAACAAAACATTCCTACGATGTGACTCCAGCAATAACCTGAAACTGTCTCTACTGGTCTACTTTTGAGCAAAGATAGATAAACTCAACAAAGGGAGGGGTAAATAACTCCGCTTCTGATTATTCTATCGTTTGCCCATTGAGAAGATTCTAGACGCGATCTTGCATTCTCAAGTTCATTACTCGTACAGTAGTGCACAAAGAAGAAAGTTCATTCAGTAGCCTAATGTCAAATAAGCCCCTACGAGCTTTTCAAAACGCGAAGTAGTAGCGTTGTTTCTTTCGCCATGTTTACACGCGATATAAGTAGTATGGACCGGAGAACAAAGCCACGATCTATTATGATATCTCGTAAGTCCTCCTATATCTAGATATATTTAGGTAGTCAGGAGTATCACGTTGATTTCACATGGGTATGAAAGAACCGAGTATAAAATCAATACGCCCACATTATTGAGTATGTCTGTGTTATAACTCACAGGTCTTAATATATTCGGGCGCTCAGTGTGTGTTGGAAACCTGTTCTCCGGCCACTGTTTCTTTATCCACGATGTAGCCAAACACACGTAGCTTGTTAATAGAGGCCTAGAATGCATGTCCCTATTTTAGTACCAACCTCGAGGTGTAATAGCCCTCATTTGCGCTCAAGATTGCGCAAAGACTAACCTAGAGCGGAGACCGGTCAAAAGCCAATTAGCCTATACAAACCAAACTTCACATTTGAACAAGACTACTAGGTAACATAATAATGGCTCAATTTCAAGCCCAGTAAAAGGAGCTATCGATGCAGTAAGACAAACAGTGGGCTGGAAATCCAACACCCCTCACAAGGCTGAAAGCGGGCTAAACTGCTCTAGTGCCCGGGAGCGATTATTCTGATTCAGCGAGGTATTTGTTCTAAGGGGGAGCCAATCCTATTGTTATTTAGTTGAGTTCGCGCGTGAGCGGAAAAATTTCAGCCCTCAGCCGCGATATTCATTTTATCGATGGACTCTACTGAAATTATTACATCGTATTGATCCGACCTTGACATCTGCGCGCGCCACGATGTCAGCAACAACGCTAGAAACCCTCCTCAGTACATGCTACCCCTTAAGCTCCACCCTATTCGCCAGCGGCTTACTCACGGTACAAGAGCTAGCAAGGCTACAGCAGGTCTCCAAAACAATAAGAGATATTATCACCGGTCATCCTATCCCAATCATCCGTTTCCAACACTCCTTCGCCGACGATCCGCAGTGGGAGGGCAGTTAGGCCTCTGGCCATGGGGAATCGATGCCAAAACGCGCATCCCCGACGATGATAGGGACTACGACCCGTCAGAGCGCTCCAGCCGAAATTTAATTCTAAAAGCGTTTGGAGCGCGATCAAGTCTGTGACGCCATTCAGAATATAAGGAAATTATATCTGGACGGGTGCTATGTAAGCAGCAAGTTTGCCGCGTTCCTGCTTTCGTCGGACGTCTGGGTAAATTTGGAGGAGCTGTCTCTGGTGCGCTGTCGAGAGGTGGAGATGGTAGTTGTTGCAAAGATCGCGAGGGAAAATGATCGTGCGGGGAGGCAGAAATTGCTGAAGAAACTCCACGTAAGTTCACAAATATCGCAGTGATTTGAGGCGTCTTTTTTCGCTAATTTATTTCCTGCGATGTGTAAATCACAGATTTGGTATATCAATGGCGTCGAGGACCTGATATGGAACGCCTGGGCGAACAACGACTCCATGATCTCGCCGGAGGAGGTTCAGGCCCTCCGGGAGGATCTCGAATTCCTGATAGGGCGGTACGAGCTCGACACGGCGATTTGCAAGAACCACGAGAAACTGGTTCCCGCTCCCATTCGTACGATGCGCTGTATGGGTTGCGAGAGGGAACAGATTATCGCAGATTGCCCCATGTGCTTGCTCAAGAGGACTTGCGAAGGTTGTCAAGGGTACGTGTAACAAAATAACCTAATCACATGTGCATACTACGCTATATGCGAAGCTTCCTAACACGAAAGCATTTCTCTCGAGCAAAAATAGCGAATACTGCGCGAGGTGCAACCCATGGGATTCATTCGGCGAATTGACGCACCGGAACTTGCTTTCAAACGACGACGATGGTCATAAAACTGCTAAACACAAACACGAGGATGAAGTCGCCATTGCGATGTGTAGTTTTCCTGATGCATGGTGGCACGAAGGGAAACACCTATATCATAATGCGCAAGTACCCAAGACACAAAAAGAGTCTCCACGAATAGTTATTTACCATTCGTGGAAAACTGGACTGATTTAAACCTTCACTATAGTTGCTCATCCAATCTACGTTGGTCCCGCGCTGTAATACTGTAATAAGGCTCCTTGCCGGTGGCAGAATTCGATGAGCTGTGGCCTCTGCGGGGCCGGCATTTGTTTAGACTGTATGGACCATGTAATGGAGTGTTCAGTATGCGATACTGAGAGCTGCTGCGAGGTAAGTTATTTTCGAAAGCTGAAAACCTCAAAATTGACTACGAGGTAGCACACAGAAGCCAACTGAGATATACGCTACCCTAGGAATGCCTTAACAAGGTCCACCAAGGACGGTTCCCGAGGCTGGAAACGTTGCAAACAGGAAAATTGCGACTTCTGGACGTGCTCGAAATGTGCTCAACTAGGCCGAATATATACACAAGGTATGCGATTTTTTTTTTGAAGGGAGGGGGGCTCAGACGATTTCCTTAGCGGTTTGCCAGGCTGCTGGTCGAGTAGGACTTCTCAATACGGCTGAGCAGGCTGACAAGCGTCTTGTTGTAGGCGGATGGATTTGGAACTCGGAACATCAGATGTGCAAACCATGCGTTGATTATTTCATTCTACATAAAGATATAAGATATGAATCCAACGTAGAGGAACGTGATAGGTCTGATGAATGGGACCGGCGGAAGGAACAGAGAAGGCCGCAAGGCTGAAGAGGAGACTGAAGGAAAGCAGCGGCTGGATAACGATGACGAAGGGGACGATATTATGGCTTGAACACTAGGATGGGTTCATTTGCGGTGTACATACGAAGCATTGACGTAAATGAAGAGGCTTGACCACAGAAAAAACACTCTTGCGTGGCGTTAAACGAACCTACCTATTCCAGAGCCCAGTCCTCTGCCATGATGATTTGAGATTCCACGTTCCAAGCCTCAACCCCATTCTCATAGCCCTCGCAATTCGTGATCTCGAGTGTCGTTTTTATGAAGCGATGCCGTTGCTTCGCATTGATACTTGGTAAAGGCCGAATCATATATCAAAAGCCTGGATAAGATCATCTCGCTTAGAGCCGGACACATGTCAGCGATATGTCCAGCATGAACTCCCAAGTAAAAAAAAAATGCTACACACCGTTTCCAAGCCCTGCGGAGGGAATGCATTTGCATGATACTGAAATGGGAAACAAATTGAATGTTTTAGCGATTGAGAGAGTGGGATAC
The DNA here is from genome assembly GCA_002224055.1 of Pezizomycotina sp. ARF18. Taxonomy (NCBI): domain Eukaryota; kingdom Fungi; phylum Ascomycota; species Pezizomycotina sp. ARF18. Next base: position 279,056 of record AZLU01000001.1, on the reverse strand, counting down.
CGTCAAGACGTCTTCATTAGCCGTGCGGCCAAATGCACAAATGTCTTCGAGAAGCTTACACTTTCATCGGATATATTTACCTTGAGCTTTTGCTGGAAGCTTGGGCTTACAGCCTTGCCTATTATCTCTTGTTTCAGACTTTCTTTTATATCACATCCTATGGTTTTCTATTCTGCCTAATATTCACTCGCCCGCTGTGTAAGCGATCATGGTCATGCTATCAATATAAAAGAAAATATCGACGCATTCCAATCGTCTTTCATTCATCAGTATCTAACGTTCAAGATCGAAGCCTTTGTCCATTCCAGTCTCTTTTAACCGATCCTACACACTCGTTTCGTCCGCCTTTCAATCATCTTCCCCTTTCAATTCTCACCCAGCGTTATTACTTCATTAGTGTACCAATTTTACCCGAACTGAAACCCCAACCACCATGCAGTTCCCAACCCTCCTTCTCCTTGCTCTCTTCATGTTCTCTTCGGCCACCGCAGCGCCAGTATCCGTGCTCGACAAGCGCATCCTCCCAGCCATACAGTTGACGTCGCCGTCGGCAGGGGCGCCACGACCGCCGCAAGCGTGGCGTCGAAAGCGCTCACTTATAGGAACCACCGCGAATAAAGCCTGGAAATCCAGAAAGGAAGACAAAGCAAATGGAAATACTGCGGCTAATAGCTGTAGTGGAGGTGTTTCGACTCCTAGCAGCTCTATCGAGGGCTTCACAGGGCAGCATACGCGTCACGGGCCTACTGCCGGCTAGATGATGATCACGCCACCCGTCATGTGTAGAAGTTTTTCGCTTGTTTTACTTTTACTTTTTCTTTTTTTTTTAAAGTTCTCTAGGCCACGACGAACATTTGGTCTTCGTGATGTTGTAACCATACACTGTACTGATAAAGATTCACATCTATAGTTGTTGCCTTTTGAAGTAATTACAATAACGATAGATTGTTTTTCGACTATTGTTCCTTCAAAAAGTAACCGTTATACCGGTTCGATATTTGATGCTCTTAAATATGTCCACGAGTGGCGTGAAAACGGCGTCGGTCTGGTTGTACCCCCTCGTATATTGAGACCCACGGGAAGCAGGTCAGGGTAACTTCAGCCACATTGAACCCGAGTCTCCAGGCGCGCCGACTCTACCTGTAACTAATCGCCTTCCGTCCATGTCGCAGCGGTTTTCATAGCCAGCCTTTTTGAAAGATTTTATCAAGTTTATCCTCTTTTATACGTTCTACCAACCATCCCATGTGGGTAGCGCGCGCGCTCGTCCTCTGGCTGAATAGGGCAGTGGCTCGAATTTGCCGAAGGCCAATCCAGTTGATCGCCCCATCTTCGCTACCGGCGCGCCTTTTTTTCGGCTCTGGCGGTTGACCAGTCCGAAACCTGTAAATTTTACGCCAATACGGATCTCATTCTTGCCCTTCCGGCATGGGCGTGAGTCTGATACCTTCGCCAGGCCCCGATCCAATTCTCTCTCCAACCGACGTCCAGGCTGCGGCTGTCGCCTTCCGGATCCGGCTCCATCAGCAAACTCTCCTGCTGTTATAACATACACTCGTAAACTCGACGAAAATTGGATTATTATAAATGGTCAGTATCAATTGGAGGTTAAAGAGTGTTTGTTCTAGGGATGTCGAAATCTGAGATTTTTTAAAGATGCTGTACAAGATTGGTTGGTATATGCGAGTTTGATCATGGATTAGATAGGGTATTTTAGATACCGTTCCTAAGAGATATACGACCCCAGGGCTGATACAATCGTGTGCGTTATAGATATAAGGCTATGCGGTTCGTTTCGACTAATGATGCTGATATGATGAATTCTTTAATGGACTAGTTACAAATCTAGCGCAAAGATTGAAACCGCTTGTTGATCTTGGTAAATCCACACTTTCTAATTAATACCCAGTAATTAATATTACACACCTCGGGCTCGCTGCGGCTGATGTAATAGACGATCCTGTGGATCTTCGTTCCGGTGGGAGCCCAAACGGTTCCGGAACAGTTATGTCCTCATCGTCCAGTAGGCACAGTGAGCTGAAGACGTTCGAGGGAGGGCGCGAAGGCGGCATGGAGCGGTACCAGAAGTGCGGTTTCAGGCGCTTGCTGTTGATGAGGACGTCGTCGATGGCGCGCCAGAGCTTGGAGACGTTGCGGAGGATGAGGCAGTCTTCGGGGAGAGGAAGGAGACGGCGGTGAGGATGAGCTCCGGGCGGAGCGCCGTGGTCGGGCAGAGTAGCTTTGGAAGCGGATCGGCCATTGTTGTTGGTAGATTGTCAGTTGTGTTGATTTGCTTATGTCGTTGTTTGTATGGGAATTGAAGTAGCATGGGGGAGTAAAATAAAATAAAATAAAATAAAATAAAATAAAATAAAATAAATAAAATAAAATAAAATAAAATAAAATAAATAAAATAAAATAAAGCCAAGGAAGAGGGAGAAAATCAACTTCAAACAGTATAAAAAGATAACCTGTGGCGTCAAGCACAGAGCCAAAACTCCCTAATCGCTTCCAACTCACGGCCGTCAACTTACGGAAACAATACAGTCATCATGGAAGCAGACGGAGATCAAGCCATGGTCCTTCGTTGCCCCACGGAGGTCTTCTCCTCCGACCTTATCCTCCAAATCATCGAGCATCTCGACTTCAACGCATGCGTCGCCCTCCGCGGCGTCAACAAGAGCTGGCGTGCCATCATCGACGGCATCCTCATCAACAACAACCGCCTCAAGCTCAACTTCTGGTACCGCGCTGAACCCCGCACCACACTGCCTCTCTCAGCATGAAGGACGCCGCTCTCGTCAACCACATGGACGGGCGCCGCGTTGTGGTGCCGGAGTAGAACTTCGGCCTGCCCGCGGGAGTCAGGATTCACAGGATCTTCGACTACATGCACATTCCGAACCCGTCCGAGAGCGCGGTTCCGGTCGTCAAGCAAGGGTGCTTTATTCGGTCTCTTGGTGGTGATGGAGGAGCGATTATTGAGAAGATTATGGAGGAGTCGCTGTTCCATCCGCCGGCGAAAGCGATGTTTATCTGTGATGTTCGCATGGGGCACGATTACAGTGAGCCGCGGATGTGAAATCCGATTCGGACTCGAAGGTGTACCCTGATGAGGAAGAAGAGGAGGAAGATGAGGACGACGACGAAGAGAAAAGCGACTCTGGTGACGAGGACGGCAAGATGATGGCGGCCTACCAGTATTACGAATGGATGTTCCCACTACTTGCTAAGGGACATAAATGATGATGAGGGCGACGGCGCCGACAAGATCATCAGGGTCAAGGATCTTTTCAAGGTTTTTAACGGAGCTGACTTCAGTGGTATTTGGAAGTGGGGCGAAAAGTAAGCTTCAATTATGTCATGAACCTTGAGATACTTTTTTGAGTATTTGGTCCCTTTGATATTTGCTTTTACTGAACGCTTTCCGTTCATCGCAGGATCTCCGTCACCAGCATCAACTTTGCAAGCCGTCGCCGGACGTCTCGACATCTGTCTCAGGGCCATCCCGACTTACGACCCGGAAGACCTAGAAGAATACGAACCTCCGACGGACGACGACGAAGATGTTGGCAGCGACTTGGTGCTGGAACCTGATGACGGGCCGGGGGAAGCCTCTTCCGATGGCAGTGAGCTCACGTACGAGGCATTTCTGGATACACTGTCCATGAAGGACGTCTTCAACGACAACCTTTTCATGTCGCAGCTCGCGGTCGGCGCGATGTGCAAAATTACCGGCGACTTCCGCAATAAGAGTCCGTCCGAGGCCGATGTAGCGATGGAACCGACGCGGGCGGTTCGCACGCAAAGCCGCCCTGCCCCATTTCCTGAGCTTCTCAAGTGCTCCTACACGGCTAATGCAAGTTTTTTGCTTTCCGGTTCCACCTTAATCTTCATATGTTACTTTTCTCGACAATCTCACAACCCCATGAGGGGAAAAGAAAAGTACAATGTCAGGGATTTAATTGACTCGAGGCCTTCGTATATGGAGAACGGTCAAACTACATATATTATTACTATTATATTGTTATCCTGGTTTTTTTTTATATTGTTGCAGGCCGCGTTGCTATAGCTGTGACTTATCCTCATTAGTATTTAAGTATGGCCGCTCGAAGGTCTCACTGTTCTTAATGACTTTCAGATAACTTGAACCTCCGTGGTAATCAAGACACATTTTCCTCTATAGTACTCAGATTATTCACTTGGCATTCAATTGACGTCGCTGAAAACTTCTCACGGTTGTAGAGTTCACGTTTTCAATTTTTTTTTTAAGAAAGTGTGTCGACTTGTAAGCATCATAAAACGAGAAAGGCTTTCATAATAGTAGCTGATTATCAATGATCCTAATTACAAAGTATGAGAGCTCACAAAACATCAAAGGCTTCGACATCATCTTGAGCCATTTGGATTGGAACCCTTGAACTCGGGAGGTTGATCTTCGTTTCGGCGAAATCGCCAGACACCCCATAATGGTTTTCCAGCTCGAAAATCCTCGCCACACCTCTTCTACCACGATTCGCCATGTTGGGCGTTCGCCAAGCGCACCGGGCTGCGACGTTAACAGCCTGAAGGCGGACGTCGGCTCTTCCGTGGTATAGTCTCTGATAGTCCCTTTCATCCATCCCCCGCATCGCCGTAAGAGCTACACTTGGGAGTGACGTCCTCGGGAGTTTGAATCGGTTTGATGTCGCGAGCTTACAACGGTTTCGTTTTCGCGAGAGACGAAGCCTCACGGCTCCCCGCAGAGCTCCTGTAATACGGCCCTGTCATCTTAACCGCGAGAGCCTCTTCCTATCCGAAGAACATGTCTAGCGCCCTCGGTTTGCACGGCCTTCTTCCAGTATCGAACTCCATCTTCAACCCGAATATCTTCCTCGTGGTACCGCCAGCTTCGGCATCACGAGCGGCTTATCTGGGGTTGGCTCCTATTACAGGGCCGTGGATGTGCGTGTTCGTGAAGATTTCCCTGGAGGTAGAGTGAGGGGACCAAGCCGAGCTATTCCAGGAGTGCAAGGTACCAATAACGACCCGTGCTTAGCTTTCTGCTTCTGACTTTCGGCGAAATTTGCGTATCGCTTGGAGAAGCGGGTCCGCAGACGTTTCACTCTTTCTCGTGCGCTAGTTTCTCGCGGACCAGCTTGAGCTCCTCGTCCTTGCGATTGTTCTCCGCACGGAGAGCCTGGACGCGATGGTCAAGACCACGGGTCACACGCTCGTAAGCAGCGATCGTCTGCTCGATCCGTGCTTCCTTGGAGTTCGACTCCTTTCGCCGCATTTTGGGCCTCGATTTCTTCTCTCGGCCTCTTACGCTTCGTCTCGGGAGTGCTGGCGGAGCACAGGGTTTGATAAAGTGACTGACAAACTCGGTTGCCGTGCCGTAATCGATGAAAATCCTGACGCGCTTGACATGTGGAAAGCCATTAAATGCCTCAGCATTGTAGTTGACGGAGATGATCTTGAAGGCGTAAGGATCGAGGATGTTGATTTCGGAGACGGTGGCGCAGCGGCACTCGTAACGAGAGCCCAACCGCTCGCGGGTTCTTATTCGGCGGTTTTATCGGGCGGTTAGGGTGCATTTCGACTATAACCGAGTGTTTCTAAAGTGGATTTGTTAGTCGATTGATCGATTAGCTAATAATATTTCAGTTGCCAATTTTATCGTGAGCCCGGGACGTCGGAGCTTACCGTCTCTACCGGGATAAAGAGTTTCTCTCCAAGTCTGATTTTTATATTTAGCAAATGTAACAGCGTTGAGGACGAGCCCAATACGAGCCGAGCCATATGGACGGGCATAAACATGAACTGGAAGGAAGCTTACGAATTGTAGGTAGTGGCCGGTTCTTCCAGTTCTTCGTCATTCATACGGCTTCGGAGGGAGTTTGAACTTGGTGTTTCTGTTAGCCTTGCTGCTCATGCATTTAGGTCCGCTAAGCCTCCTCGGACCGACCTCCATCTGAAAACCGTTTCCGCCAGCGCGCGGTTCTCGTGGTGGCAAGCATAAGTGTACGGCGTGTAGAAAGTGTCGTTCTCGCTACTTTTACAGTTTGGGTCGGACGATGGGCGACCACAGTTTTTTCGGCGGCTCAGCCGCTGGGGTGGAACAGATCGGCGTACCATTCTTGGTAACCTAATCCTAACAGATGGCGATGAATACGATCCATCCTACCTATAATCACCGCCTTCGACGCAGCAGCATGGGCCTTCCTCATACTGCCCTGATGTTCTTGATCTGACCTTGAGATGTCAACTAGCGAGCCTCCTTGTGCTTGCTCTGCGTGTTGACGACGCGAGCTTAGAGGGTCACGAGCTCGGCTTTGATAGTACTGCGGGGCGGCTGACGGTTGTTCTTATACATCGTGAGCACTTTGTCCAAATCCGTTTCGTATTCCTAGACCATAGAGAGATTTTCGGACTCGGGATTGGAGTGGTGGCGGTATTGGAGCTGGAGTTTATCGAGGAGAGGACGTTATGGTACTCGTCCCCGGCTTTCCTACCGGTGGTGATGTTCGTCGGAGCCGCAATTGTGTTGTTGGTGATGGTGGTGGTGGTTTGTTGGAGGCAGTGATAAGGCCGGAGAGCAGTAATCGGTCCGGGTCCGTTGACGATGCCAACTAGAGCGGTAGACGTCGAACGCCATGCCATGGGCACCTCTGGATGGGTAATCCAAATAATGCGTGCATCCCTTGGAGCTAGGCCTGCAGTACCTACGGTACGCACCTCCCTTTGATTGAATCGTCTCTTTGTTCCTACTCGATTAATAATAGAATTTCTTCTTCTTGAGATCGCGGTCAGGGTCGGCTACGGACCGGACTCGTTGATATTAGTGCGCTGCATCGACTCAGACAGCGCTGCGTCGCCTTCGACCCACGCGAGGTTTGCGAAGAAGTGATCAGAGGGGGCCCGGTGGCCCTGGTGTAAAGTCGGTGTCGAGAGGAGTGGGGATCCTGTAGACCGGCACTCATGGCGGTACTTCGAGTCGTTCGACCTGGAGAAGACAGAAACTGTTTAGTGATCAAGGAGTATCATTGAGTTATTTGTAGCAGGAAAGATAGTAACTTACCGTTTTGGAGTGTCTAGGGATTCCGGGAGCAAATATCACTGAGGAGGTCGTTCATCGTCAAGATGTTGACGGCGTGAGGGTTCGCCGTAGTTGATCTCTAGGGGAGGAGGCGAAGGAGCAGCCACCTCGATTTTCACCTCTTTCGCTTTTGCCTCTGGGTCTGAGTTGATCTCGGAGGCTGGCGGTAACTAACGATGGTGGGGTGGTGGGCGTTGGCGGTCGGCGTAGTTGTGCCGCGGGTGTGGGTGTTAGTCAGGTTGATGAGAATCGGCCGCGCGCGCGCGCGCTAGCCGGCGATAGTCTTTTGCTTCTCGTAGGGTTGTTCGTCGGATCAGATATCTTCAACCTTCGTGGAGAAGATACGGGAAGGAGCTATAGGCGCCGTAACGGTAGATCTTCTCGCCTCCTGACCTTCTGTCCGACACTTTCCTCTTGGGCGGCTTGCCACCCTTAGTAGCCTGCCCCGCCCGTTCTAACAGTGCTGCGCGTTTATCTTAGGAATGAGCCTAGCATAAGATTCGAGGATGAGGCTTATAGGCGAGACCCCCTGGTAGTTGTACGCTGTGGGATATTACTGCATCGGTTGAGGCGCTTTGTGTCAGAGCACCGTGTATATAAGGACCTTGTTTCCCCCATCCATCTCCATGGACATCTAATACTCAATCTAACACATCGAACTCTCACATTCTCCAGGTCCAACACTTTGCATCTGACGTGAGCTTGAGTTTCCCCACTCCTCAAACCCAGGGTCGTAGCCGATTCCACAGCGCCGCGTCGCCTTCGACCCTGTCACTCTTCACAGCAGGCCAGTGGCGCTTCTCGAACCGTGCTAAGCGCTCCTTTCTCCGAAGCCTTAGGCGTTGCTTTGCGAGATGCGGGAGGGGATTGCCTTGGAAAGCTATTTTGGACGTGTTCTCTTCCGGGAAGAGATCCTGCCAGTGAGGTTCATGCGCTTCCTTCTCGAAGCCTTAGGCGTTGCATTTCAAGAAGGTAGAGTAGCTTCCCTTGGCATCCCCGTGGGGCCGTTTCATCATCCGAGGCGAGGTCCTGAGGCTCATCCCAAGGATCCGCACGTTCAAGAAGCCCTGCCAGATCAAGAAGCTCCTGAGCAGCTCGGACCGTCCGTCTCACTCTGAATTGGCGGAACGGTAGCCACGTTGGTTTGAGGCTGCTGAAAACTACGGGAGTAGTTGCCATACTCCTACTGAAGAACTTGCTCGCCCGGCAGCGGCATTCCGAGTCTCTGAACCAGGAGCCCTCGCTTGATAGTCTTGCCCGAAAATTCCCTTGGTGTTCGGGTTCGGGCACGCGCTTGTACCTCATTCTTGCGCTCCGGAAGAACGTCTTTACTGCGCTGCTTGTGTGTCGAATATGCCGACCCTTCGGACCGTCACGAGCTTCTGTTGGTGTTGGCGGAGTTTCGCGACCTGTTCATTGTTCGAAAAGTGATCGTGACAATCCCGGAACTCTACCCAAGCATGGCCGTGACAATGTCGGATAGCATTCGTCATGGCTGTTGACGCGCCTCCTCTCGATGGGGGCCCTAGCCCTAGCCCCTAGCCCTAGCCCTAGCCTTGAAGCCAGTGGAACCAGGTCCATTGGAGCTGGTATTTGAGCTTCCCATACCCAGAAAGTCGTTCAGTTCATCCGACTCATCGAGTCCATAATCTTGCTCAACGATCGTCCCAACCGCAGGATGATTGGCGTTACGGTCCGGTCGGGCTTGCGCTGGAGGAACGTTTGACGACTGACACCGGCGGTGAAATTGCGCAGCATCTTGTTGACCAGAGAAAAGATTGTCTAACTTTTAGAGCCACCGTCAACTATGTATCGTTAGCGCTATAAACATACCGGTAGAAAACAAGCTAAAAAATCGAGGAAATATGTACTTACGTTCCACTGCCCCCTTCTCTCCAGCCTCCATGACCTTCTTGATGACCTTGCTGACATTTGGTAAAGCTCAAAGTCGAAGTCGTTGTCGCTTCTCCAAGATGCGTTCATTTTGGCCGTCGAAGCTTCCGATGACCGCGGGTTCTGAAGTTGAATCGCGTCTGGGTCTCTCGACTTCATCTGAACAAATTTCTACCTGTGAGGTTGCCATATGGCTTCGGGCCCACTTTTGTTTGCTTTCCTCCCAGATACGTTTTCCTGCATGCGAGGTCATCGAGTCATGCACGACAAAGGCGGCGATGTTTGTTGGCAGAATAACGATGCTGTCGATTACGGATGTTCGTTGTACACCGGTGGAAGCAACAGGCGCAGGAGCCGTGACCCTCATCAGTGGCAGAAGCGGAACCAGCAGCATCGGCAGAAGCCTTCTTGCTTTGTTCTTTGAAAGAGTCCAGATCGCTCAAGGATACGGAAAGCGAGTATGTTTCCTCTTTTGTGGAGCTTGGCCAATTCGAAATCGACTCATTGTCACAGCTACAGGCCCGAAAATCGGCCTGCGCAGGTGTGACAAACGAGTTTTCTGCACTTTGGTGTTTCCTCATGGTGGAGGGGGTACCACTTACGCTTAGACTCTTTTCGCTTGCTCCTCAGCAGAAAGAGTCGGCCATTCAGCAGACTTCATGAGAGCGGGCCATTGCGATTTCTCTTTCGAGAACAGCTTGTCTCTCTAATAGTAAATTTCGCGGCCTCCTTCCTGTCCCCGACCCTCATAGCGAGAGGCGCCCTTAGCATTCCTCGCGATCGCGCGGAGGTAGGCTCTTCGAGTCGGGTTTGTATAAAGGGTTATCGGGAGACGGATTCCCTTACGGATACGGAGGCGCTCGCGGCAGGAGAAGGATAGTCTGGGGCGAGGGTAGGTGTCAATTGCGTGCGTGCTGGTGAGGTAGGCGACGTGAGATCTCGGTAAGTGAGGTGTGATACATCTGCCTCGAACCTCGCGACCGTTCGGCTTTTTTCGGCGTCTTTGAGTTTCGATTGCTGGTCTTTTACAGCAGTAGAAGGCTTTGGAGCTTTTCTAGTCGGTGTTTCCAAAGCCGGGTTGTTTTGAACTAGGACGTCCGGCGCCAGGTCCGTATTGCTTTAGCCTCCTTTTCAGTTCCGACTTCGCTCCAGGAGAAATCCTTGAATATCACCGTAATCCCCTTCGTCGGCTTCCTCTTCCTTAAAGTTGGGAGCAAGCGTCTTCCTCGTGATATTCGCCGTTTCAGCTTGACGAGCCTCAGCCCTTTCCGACTTCGCTCCGAGAGAAAATCCTTGAAAAGGTAGTACTTGTGACCGTGATGGTAATTTTCTTTGTTGCTGTCACCGTGATCGTCTTCGTCGGCTTTCCTCTTCCTTAAAATCGGAGGGAAGCTTTCGTCCTCGTGATATTCGGTGTTTCGGTTTGACGGGCCTTAGCCCTTTTCGGAACGGTGGTTGAATTTATATCTCGATCTTTCACTGGCAGAATGTTAGAATAGAAATCCATTAACATCGTATGGTAGATGTGACGCGATAGGGATTTATTTACCGGCGGCCGGCCTCGACTCCTACCTTGCCGACCTCGACGCTCTCCTTGATGACGGAGGCGTTCTTAGGTGTCGTAAGGTATCGTTGAGGGAGTCGTACTTACTCCACATCACGCCGGGGGGGGGGGGGGGCGGGGGCGGGAAGAAGGGTGCCAGCTTTTCCAGAACTTCCGCAAAGTCTGAAATGTCTTCAAGGTCTTCAACTTTGTAATAGAATCTTCGCCATCTCCGCGTAGGTGGGGTGGGGGCGGGCGAGGCTACGCATGAGCGAACGTCCTCGTCCAAAGGGAGTATCGGAGTCCCCTGAAGCTGTCCATCATTGCCGCAGTAGCGATACTTGTTGCAGCCTTGATGATATTCGAGACATGAGGCCTCGGAGTCGGTGTTCCTAGAGACGAGGTTTGCATCCCTAAAGCTGCCCATCCTTGTCACGGTAACAGTACTTATTGCACCACCGGCGGCCCCTAGCGTAGGGACCGATGCACTTGATGGTGTACGGGTCAACCGGGACCTTCTCAGTGGTGAGACCAGAGTTGGCGTTGTCATGCGTCCAAGATCCGTGATGGTGAGAAAAGGATGTTAGCTGAAAGTTTTTGGGAGGTCAAGTTTGACAGAAACACACAGAAACAAACGGGCAGACAGTAGGATGGCCGCGAAAATAAAAGAGTAGAAGGACTTACGGGAGTGGCCGAAGCGACGTAGCTGGCGACGACAACCATACCGATAAAGGAAGCGGCAACTGGGGCCGCTACCTCGATTTTCACTTCTGGGTCCGCTGCGCCCCAGCCCCTACCCCCAGCAGACGGTGACCGCCTGCACGGTAGATCTTCTCGCCTCTCCGGAGCCAGCATGGAGCAGTATCGGCCGTCTCATTAGTCGTTAAAATCGGGCGCGTCTCCCAGATACGCGGTAACATCCTTCAGCTCGCTATCTAACATCCTGATCCTCTCGCGCAAAGCTTGTATTCATCTACAGCCCTAGCATCAACAGGAAACTGAAACTTGTAGCCGGTCCCAATCCATCTGTCGCATCATCGCCCTAAGCGATATAAGTTCCAGTTTAGGTGTAGCCGGTGGATGAACTCTTTTGCTGAGTTTATCCATCGCGTCGTCGGTGTAGTCGAATTCCTCGACGAATCTTGACTTTCTTATTGGAGGTTGTATCTTTGAGAGACTAACTACTAAATCAAAGTCCTCATTTGTCCCTCAAGCGGAGGCTCAGGCTTCTCTGTTCTTAGTTTTCCTTGGCTTTGGTCGGGGGATGCTAAGTACGAGACTCCGGTCATGCGGGCGACAATCTTTTTTTTAGAACGGGTGGGAGCTTGACAAGCAGGATTGGACATCTTGACAGCTCTTGAAGAATACTTGCTGCACCACTGCCCCTTGGTGTAGGGACCGATGCACTTGATGGGGTAAGCGCCAATGTTAACTGGGATCTTCTCAGGGGTGAGATCTGAGTTGGTGTTTTCAATAACCTAAGGTTTGTGAAGGTCGGAGAAGGGAGTATGTTAGTAAAAGATCGATTCGAAAAAAAACAAGAAACACACAGATGTTTGTTTCAAGCTTACCGTGGGTGCGCCTCAGTGCGGTGCTTCACCAGCTTCTCCCCAGGAGATGCGTAACCGCCTGAACGGTAGATCTTCTCGCCTCTTTGGAGCCAGAATGGAAGTGGGGCTCTGGCCTTGACACGGTCGCAGCAGTATCGTCCGTCTCGTTAGTCGTTGAAATAGAGTTTCTGATTGTGTCCATGCCAACGTTACACGCATCGTCGTCCATTTCACTATCCGTATCAGTCCAACTCGTCGCTAAGCGACTCTTCCGGCCGGTTGGTGGTTCGGCGTGAAGTTCCCGCGCGAACGATGACGCGGACCGCGTTTGGGACTGCCGGCAGTCTCAACGGCGAACTTCTTCTCGAAGGTTGAGTCACCGTCCCTATGCTTTTGACACTGGCGCTTCTTCCCTGCCTTCGGGGTAGAAGAGTCGTAGAGCGGTCCGACCGTCTCTGAAGCCGGGTATCCGAGTAGTCTTCGCGATCTCTCCGGCCGCTCGCTAGCAGTGGTTGACCGCATGAAGGCCTTCCGCTTCCTCGGCACTCTTCTCGAAGACTCGAGCGCCTTCATGAGGTTGACCAATCCATGACTGACCTTAGCCTTCCCTGGGTCCCACTGGTGCCGCTTCCGATTTCGAGCGCAGAGTCTTCGGCTTCTGGTTCGGGGAGGGTGTTTTATATAGCATCTCACAATGGTTATTGGTTTTCCAACTGAACAGTCGTAGGTTAACCTGGAGCGGACGTGCACGACTGGAGCCGTCTACCAGGATATTCCGTACCGATAACGGAGTACCAAAGCGTTTCGTGTGGATGTGCTTGCTAGATGGACAGGGGCCTGGGGAGAAGGTAGCGGTTGTCATTCGTTTCGGGAAAAATCCGCTCGTGATGTTTGCCTTCTTGGCTGCGTTGTCCCAGCCGGATCGAAGGCAGAGCGGCAGCTAGGCACAGGAGCAGTGGAGGTTGTCTCGAATACCTGTAGAAAGCAAAAGCTTAGGACCCCAGCCACGGTCAGTTACTCCAAAGTCGAGGGCTTCGTTAGAAGGCGTTGGAGGGGATGGTTACCTGGTATTGTAACAACATCGTTGTCCACATGCTTTACTCCTTCTCATCGTCCTCAGGCTGCTCCAAGATGATGATGATGAGGAGGAGGAGGGGGAGGAGGGGGAGTGGGAAAGGGGATGACGACGACGAGGATGAGGATGATGATGATGATGAGGAGGAGGAGATGAAAGATCAAAAGAATTCTGGAAGAGCAAAGGGGGAAGGCCTTGTTTTATAATTTTCCAGAGTCAGGACGAAAAAATAAAATAAAATAAAAGAAAATTCCAAGGACTGTGTGGCTGTGGCATTTAGGGCTTCCGTGACGCCATTTCCCCGGTTAGGCGGGTCCCGTCGAGAGTCGAAGTTATTAAAAGGGTTGTTGTGTTGTGATGTTGGCGCTGGAGGCCGCTCCTACGGGCTGTACATCTGAGCGCTTAGTCGTAAAGGGTCACGCCCTACCAACGTCAGCGCCGTAGAATGCAGTGGTGACGAGTATATTACAGCGCTAGGAGCTCGGATACAAGGTCATGTTATCTGGCAGGTTCTCCTCCTGGGAAACCTACCCGCTGGAAAGTTATGGGGGAGTTATATATATCTCTTTCGTTCATTATGTGTATCGACTATGTTATGCCTTCCGGGAGACTGTATTTGCCTTCCTCGTTGAACTTATTCCTTTCCTAAGGGCATACTTATTAAGTCAGATATCTACGACAGGCCTTTACATTCTCACTTAGCAGCTTTAGCTATAGTTTCCTTTGGATTTTTACCAACGGGCGTATGAGTCCAGAGCAATAAGATTTCAGAGCAAGGATTCGCAGCCATGTTTTGGAGTTGAGGCAGTACATGCTAGTCATTACTGTAGGTTGGTCTCTGTGACTGTGACTTTCTCGACATGGTAATATGGTATCGACATAGTTAGTGGAGCTCATTAGCTAGGTATAAAGGGTACATGGGATCCTCCGAGACACGTTCAGTCACTGCCAGTGCTGTCGAGGCAAATGCATCCACTTATGAAAATTTATAATATTGTCATTTTATATAAACTGCCGTTTTCTACATCCACCACCTTATTATAGATGCCACATCTCTCCGCCGACAGTAAATTCAAAATGTAAGTAAGCGCTGCTGATTATAAGAAATAGCAATTCATAAACGCGCTTTTCAATTGGGAATAGCAAGTCTCGATCATGCCAGTCTTCCATCCGCAGTTCAGCACTACCAGTATATATGCAGTGACCGCCCCCTGTTCAGATTTAGAATGAGAGCAAAATGCATGGGCGATTTGAATGGAGGAAGCTAAATTGTGGTGGGTTCCGAAGAGCTCATAACATATTAGACATGGCGGAAATAGTAACTGTCCTTAATATCGTCGGCCCTGTGATACGCGTCGTGGGGCCACCTATCATAAATTTCGCCGGACGCGCTTTGCGATCAACTTGAACAGAGTCATTCAACCATGATGCAAATCTACCGCCGTTACGACTTCAAAAGTATAAGTCACACTTCGCCAACATCACATTCAAGCTTTTACAGCCCGTAGGATTTACTGTTAGATGACTGCGTTCAACTGATTGCCAAAGACGACGTTGAAGGACTCCGAGAATTAGAGCAAATTCTATTTGATTCAAAGCTAGTACCAGAAATGCCATACGCAGAAGGAATCAAGCAAGGCACTACTGGCGGCTTTTGCCGAAGTCGTGGTGGAGCAGAGGCCGCGGGCGGACAAGGAATGCAACGAATTCGTCAAGGTAAACCAAGACCCGCGCGTGTGTTATTTCTCTTTCCATTTCCGAAGATTTGCGGCGTTAACCGGTGCCATACGACCAACTTTAGGATCTTCGGTTCACTCCTTCCACAGATGAACGAACATTTCCGCGTGGACCGCGTGTCGAAACTGAGAAACTCGAAAACGGCCGCCTCAGGAAAGCATTGGATGCCTTTAGGGACTCTCTCCCTGAATTAAATAAGATTATAGACAAGCATCGACTGCTCTTCAAAACTATTCGAGAGAAACACGAAGCCTAATATCAGCTACAACCGAATTTCCTGGAGCTCGCTTCTTCGAATAAGCGATGCGCCAGCCGGACGGAGGGAGTGTTTCGTTACCTTAGACACCAACCCCGCGAAGACCATGTCCACTTGTACCACCTGGTTTTGGAGGGCGAACATGGCGGTTCCTCCTAAATCAAGCATTACATGCATTATCTGCGAATCGAACTCCCGTAACGTTATAGGAAAATCAAGAGGCTCCTGCTTCTACTGTGTAGACTGCGAGAAAGGGTCTGAGTTCCGAAGCTGTGCTACGAGTGCCAGTGCAGGTTTAACTACTATGACCCGGAGCGTAAAAAAGATTGTTGTGAATTTTGTCGAGATGATTCTTTTTTGGGGCCGTGTTTTAATAAATTTGGCGAGGAGGACGTGGAGGAATAGTTTTAGAGTTTGCTAGGTTGGAAGCTGCGTTGCGATGAGATCACTTTCGACCTGAAGAAAGATCGAGCTGTACACCTAGAAGCAAAGCCCTGTGCTTGTTACCCGCTAGTTAACCTCGAGGGGCAACCCAAAGGTTGGGCTGCGATATACTACCATGTAAAGTTAGAAGCTCCATCATTCTTGAACAGTTTCAGTTCTCAGACTCCCTTCACTATTATTTCAATAGCCCTTCGAGCCTTATTGCTTTGGTGTATAAATTATTTGTTGTAAGAAGTTAAAGCAACTGGAACCCGACTTTTTCTTTTTACTTCGTTATTACGTAGTGTAATCCAAGATGAAATTGAGCACGCTTGTAGACTCTCTTTTGCCCCGTTTCAAAGATGGGACATATCCCAACACGGCTATGCTCAGATCTTGCGTCATGTGCATGCCATGGAAAATGTAGATTAACCGATTCGGCGCAAAGACCTATACCGTGTCCTTGGGAGACAGGAATGACAATCTATGAGGATTGCTCCCGAGAGCCAATCCCGACATTCCACCTTTCCTGAAAGCTATTTTTGTTTGTTATAAGGAAAATTGTTCTCAGCGGCGGAGTGCAGGTAAGCTCGTTAATTGTTTCATAACAAACAGAGACAAACAAGGAAATACTGGTCAAGCACGAAAGATGCCGGAACGATATAAGTTACGATTGAGATATAGGGCAGGCAGTGTAAGTGGAATCGTGGAAACTCCTAGATTTCAAGCGATAAAATAAGATTATAGTAGTGAGTTTCGTAATCCTTGGATCCGCTGCACGGTGCAGGCTGAGTTGTTTCGAAATTTCGTTTCCCATCGCCATCGCTTACCACCCCCGCTAACGCTTAGCGGGATCGTGTGCCACATTGCGGCATGGCAGTCCTCTATTTAACTTCCCAAAATTGATCGCTAGAAAATGCCCCTGACGTCATATCGCAGCCGCCTCATGGGCTATAGCTCCACACTCGTGTTAACCTATTCAGCCTATTCAGATATGTCCTCAATTTTCCAACCCCGCAGTTGTCAGCGGTTTATATATTAGGGTTAAGATCCCCGCAAATTCTCAAAAAAGCTCTTCATAAATTTGTCAAGCTTCAAACCCACTTCCATCAACAATCCTTCCCCAAAAGTCTACGTACTAGCAATGTCTTCAGAAACAATCCCAATAATTTTGTGCGGGAAATCGGAGGTCATCGGTCTCCCTGTCCGCGAGGGTTTAAAGCCCGAGATTGAAGGTAAATTCTATTTCCTTGTGCTTCCCTGATTTTCATTCACAGTTACCAACTCATTTTGCAGTAATCCACTTCCTCACATCTGCCGAAGCCGGCGCCGCCGAGATTCCCATCGTAATGTCCGGCGTGACACCCCCGACGAGCACCAACACCCTCGGTACAGCGAACTACTCACACACGCCCATCGCCGTCGTAACCGGCGGATCAGAACTTTACGACGAGGCCGGTATCGCGCTAATGAAGAACGCGGTAGATGGCAGCGAGAAGAAATTGCCGCCGCTGGCGTGGGTGCGGCCGGATAAATCCGTTGAGATGCCGCCGATGGGGCCGGAATACGCGAGAAGGGTGGTTGAAAGGGTGAGGGCTGCGCTGTTTAAGTTGAAGGAGGAAGGGAAGCTGCCGGGGGAGGAAAGTGGGCTGTACTACTATTAGGACTAGTCGGCGCAGGCTCGCCACATTGGCTCCTTCAAGCTTCTTGCGTATAATCATCGCGTAGTTCTCCCAAGTGATGCTGGCTCTCAGGCTAATTGGTACAAGCATGTTTACCAGCATAATCTTCACTAAAACCACAAACCTCAATATAAACAAGCTGATATTTGCGGGAGTTCGCATCAGTCGGCAAACTAGAAGCATCATTTTTGAAATTACGAGGAAGCCACTACAAATATTCTACATTCCAAGTTTAGTGTCATGATACCTCGAAAGCCTGTGGCGTGTGCGACATCATGATACTACAACACTACCCATTTCATAATTTAATTTAATTCAATGTAGTGACAAATTTTCACAAGATTCACGAATTAGAAGATAATCATGAGAATTATGGTATAATATCATGTTCAATTGAAATCAGCATTTCATAAAATTCTCTATACGCTGATTTCGCTTTGTTGTAAATTGTTGGTTCAGGCCTCCCGAGGAATACCAGATGAAACAGCATTACTCCGTGCCACAGATTCTGAGCAGACACCGTACAAAGTCACAGAATAAAAGAATGTCTTCTGAGCTTGAGCAATCTTATATTTCGCTCTCCATCAGCTCACATTCCTAGAAACTTCCCGCACAACCTATAACTCCTCGGGCTAAATGCTATCTTAACCGATCGGAAACCCCAAAATCACTCTCTCCAAACTCTTCACCCAAAACACAAGTCGCACCTCAAGATCTCTAATTAATCATGTCTAACCCCCAGGCACCTATCACCGCGGCAGCTTCGGTGGCGGCCTTCGCTTCGCCGGAAGCCTCTACAACTCCATTATCTTAGTCGACGCCGCCGGTCACAAGCGCGTTAACGGCATCGCGATCACCGGCATCGTCATCGGGAGCATAATCGGCCTCGGGATGATTGTATACTGCGGATGCCAGATCGCGATTTGCTGCAACAAGCGCAGGGACAAGGGGAGAGGCAGAAAGCCAGGACGGATAATGATACGCAGTTGCGTGATTTACTGCCGACGACGAGGCAGCAGGGGAATGGAGAAGAGAAGTGATTGAAGGAGAAGGGGTACAGAAACCGGGGGAGGCAAGGCTTAAGAGGAGATTCACAAGTGGGATTGTTTGATGGATAGTGCGCGCTTTGAAGGATTGTGAGAGAACGCCAGTATGCGTTGTAGTTTATTCCTATAGTAGGAGTGGTATCCGTGGCAAAGCTTTAGCGTTCGCCGTTCATTTTCATTTACCCTTCCCGAAACCACTTTCAATCCCAGCTCCCTAAGAGAATATTCGAGAAAATTGGTTGGAGATCTAGTGCTTTAAAATATCAATATAATAAATATAGAAGCTACTGAGGCAAATCAGATCATCGTGTAAGGCTCATACCCGGGACAGTGATAGTAAATGGTGTTCCTGTAGCAGCGACAAGCCTCTTGAGCTTGAAGTTTATGCCTATACCCACCCCTCTAAAACATGAACTGGTGGTCCAAAGTTGACGCTGGCTCATGATATATTGTTAGGAAATCGCTGTCACTTATTCTTCGCGCAATGGCTTATCCGTTTTGTATCTCCGCAGACTTCAATGAATATCGAAGCCGCTGCGACTTAGAGAGCTACACCAAAATTCGGCGTACCTCTATAAATTCTAATAAAGTAATATTCTGGAGCGAATAGACAAGCTTTCCGATCGCTTCATCAACTTAACACGTTAACAGTTAGAATGGATTGATGCCTCATTCAAGCAGCGAGTATCTGATAAGCCGTATCTTTGCCTGAGCTAGAAAGCCCACTTTTCAGATTCTGCAGGGATCTATATTCATATATTGATATCATTGCGTGCTACAATATTTCGGCAACACGTCTCGAGGGCTCAAAACTCGCTGTTATGAAGGTGTACTTACCTTCGAATATAAAATATGCATATCCAGTATCAAGCTGTTCGACTTCAGAATATATAATACGCTTATTCGCAACCGCCTCTCTTACAGTCAACTACTCACGGTCCTAATTTCTTTCTCCTAGAAACACCAAATCGCACCATTATAAGCTTGGATCTGAATCTTCTTCCAGAATCTCCAATGTCTAACTCAACAGGCGGTATATTTCACCGAGGCGGTGGACGTGGTAGTAGTGGTAGACGCGGCGGCGGATACTATGGCATCGTCTTCATCGACTCAGACGGCCATGAGCACGCCAACGGTGGAGCGATCGCTGGTATCGTAATCGCGGCATTGTAGGCCTTATTATATTAATCTTCTGCGGTTTTATAATCGCGGTATTCTGCCGTGACAGCCTCACCAAGCGCCGAATTAGGAGGCGGGAGAAAACTAGGCTCGGGCGAACACCAACGCTACCGTGGGGAATGATATGCAGTTGAGGGAACTACCGCCGGCGCCAGACGTGGAGGCGGCCGGAGGTGTTGAGACATCAGAGGGGCGAATCTTAAGAGGAGGGTTCCAGGTAATATGGTGTAGTGAATTACTAAGGCTTAGAGGGAATAATCAAGGTGGGTGATCCGGGGCGAGGATCATATAGCGTGGTATTCCGTACTTGTCGATGGTTGACTTTAGTTTCATATTTTATATTAGTGTTGTTTCTCTGAAAATTATTGCCAGGAGAGATAAAATATTAAAATGTTCAACGCGCTTTTCAAACTTGAAGGCGGTCTTTCTTCCAAACCCCGTAGC
The DNA here is from genome assembly GCA_002224055.1 of Pezizomycotina sp. ARF18. Classification (NCBI taxonomy): domain Eukaryota; kingdom Fungi; phylum Ascomycota; species Pezizomycotina sp. ARF18. The sequence goes on along the minus strand of AZLU01000001.1, from coordinate 259,150 downwards.
TTTGGGTTTCAACATTACGGCGTTCCCCGTTTTCAAAGGAGTGGACCCGAAACAACGAAGCCCATGATGAATACTAGGTTAGCGCTAGGTCGCTATCAGCTCCGCTAACCGTGAGATTCATCTGTATTGTCTTCCGCTCTTCGCAATACCAAAATTTGGCGACTACGAAAAAAGACTATGAATACCATCCCGGGGAGTGAATACGCACGCGTCTAAATACAGGAGATGAGCAGCCGTATTCTTTTCCCTTCAGAGCAGCGTTGTTGTTGTTAGTAGACTCAAGGATTTGCCTCTCTTCGCCGTTTTTTAGATCATCGGTCTAATGGGGCCCAGAAAAAAAAGGGGGGTGGATTACTGTGGTGGTGAATATGCCTCGCCGAAACCACTTCCAACTCCAACTCTTCAATGAAAGGAATTGTTCTGAAACCTAAAAATCATGGTAAAGACAATAGAACCTTTTCAACCCGTTCAAGACCAAAGTACAATTTTTTTTTTTTTTTTTTTTTTTTTTTTTTTTACGGTGATCACAAGAGCCGCGGATGGTGCTCTTGCAGCAGCCGACTCGGACAATCCCTAAAATTTTCCGATGCTCACCCCCGAAAACATCAGGGATCAATATTGCAATTCCGATGTTAACGCTAGCTACTGTAATATGGCGATAAGTTCTTGTCACTGGGTGATAATTTACCATTTTTATCTCTGCTCTAACTCGGAGGTTCGGGTTAAAATAAATTTCTAGCCCTTTGAATGATACGAGACGTTGTTGGATCGAACACTGGCGATGAAGCTCTGTAATCCTATCTTTTGATAGCGAAGACTAATATTCGGAGCTACTAATATATTGCATGAAACAATATTCCTTAGCTTTGTGCTTAAAAATCCGATCAAAATCGCTTAAAGATTGCTTGAGCTTGCTGTACTCAACCGTGGTTGCCCGTGAAAATATAATACATTTCTCCACAATTTAATCTGTGCCTCCTACTTTCAAATCACACCCTCCAACAACAATTCCGATCATCTAGGAGTATAGAGAGAAAACAACCCAAACGAATCCTCCTCGTGGGCTGCGTCTGCGCGATTTCCGAGTGCGTCTCCGATCACCGATACGACCGCCGGCTAGAGAGACAGCGGAAAGAGAGGGAGAGAGCCAGGGAAGCTGCAGTCGCTACGCTAATGAATGATACGCAGCTGAAGGAACTAGCGCGGCCGGCACCGGAAGGGGAGGTGCACGAAGCCGTCGAGAGGCCGAAGAAGCGAGCACCAAGGTGACTTGGAGGCTAACGAGCGATAGTATTATTTGAATATGAGGACCTAGATTTAGAGGGCGTGATTGGGGTACCTATACGCCACTGGACCGTATGGAGATTGTGATCGCAAGGGATACTGTGGCAAATACCGGTACGGGTAATAGACTTTGAGTCTACTCGCAGGAGAAACATCGAAAATTGCCAGTGCGAAGGTGGCCTAGAATTGTTGAAGTATGAAGAGGATAGCACCTGGGCAACGAAAAATCGGTGCATAGTACTGAACAAGGTAGCTCTCGTGTCTCAAATATCGCCTTCAAAAAGGGCCTTTCCCGCAGGTCGGAAAATCGAAGCTGTTCTGAAACCCACAATACGTGATTCATATCCGCATACTGACAACAAAGGAATCGCAATCACGAGCTCCGTTTTCTCCACCCAGAAGAATTACGGTCTGGTTATGCCCCATTGCGTATTACGAAAAAAAAATGTGGATAATGTCTCAATTGGATATCTAGCCCATACCATAGTATCTAGCTCTTGCTCGATACGATAGACTAGAGAATATCACCTCCAAAATCAAATTTACTTCCAGCTAGCCTGCTAATACCTTTCATTCCCGTACATCTCCTACGCCAACAAAACCTCACACTCTCTTCCTCACCGAAGATGGTCCCAACTAATACCCTCGCACTCACCTCCATCGCTCCTGACGACTTACCAACTCCAACTTCAACCGCCGATGGTTCAGTAGATGACTCCTACGCCGGCCTTGACCCAGGCGCGATCGCTTGGATCGTGATAGGCGCATTTTTCGCAGTCCTGTTTATAATCCTCCCGCCGGTCTATTTATGCTATCTTTATATCTCCGGCCGCAGGAACCGGAAGATTGTGGAGCCTCAGGCTGCTCGTAGCAGCGTACAGTTCCCGGCACAAATACTCGATGATGCTCATAGCCACAAGAGAGCGTCGACTAGCTCGAGACCCGTTGAGGGCACAAGCGTGTCGCCCCAGGCTGTCGTAGACGACGGAGATAGCGAGAAGACGCTGGTGCCTGACCGAGCCCCTAGGAGGGTATCATGAGATTTTTTCTCTTGTAGATGCCGTCATGTCCTTTTTATTTGCGTATTCCCATTGTTTCAGCATTTCATATCATCTTAGTGCCCAATTCAGACTTGATATATTAAAGTGGAAAGGTTTCATCCCGTTAATATGGACATGAATCCACTTGAAAGCACTCACATTAATACAGAGGGATGGAATCTTTGATAACCTAAGCTTCTTCATTTTAACCTCCAAACCTCCGGCCGTTCCTACAGCTGCTGCAATCCATAGCACTTTTAGCCTAAAAATTGACTACAAACGTAAACCCACTTTCCCTAGTTCTCTGTACACCCGTCCATAATGGTCGCAACCCCCAACGCCACCCGCGTACAACAACCCCACACCAAATCCCATTCCCTCTCAGCCAGCGCCTTCGCTAGCGTAATTTTCGTCTCCATTATCATCGGCCTAATCTGCTTTCGACCAATCTTAAAGGTCCTCGCCCGCCTCGCAGCGCTAATCTTAGCCGTCATCGCCATTCCGATCGCATTCGTCGTCGGAGTGATACTCACCATCAGAAATCGATTATTCCCTCCCGCTCCCGTTTCACCTTCAGGCGAGTCTGGTGGTACTAATACTACCCTTGAGGAGGACGAGTGGACCCCGCGACGTCCGGAGTCTACCCGTCGCAGGCCCCAGCGTAGGACTAGCGGGGAGCTCATAGACGACTTACGCAGGGAGTATGAGACCGATGCGTGCCCACCAGTTTACAGGCCCGATGGGAGACCGCCGTCTTACCACTCTACGATGCAATTAGTCGATCGAAGTTAGAGGTTCATTTGGTATGTACATTAAAGGAAAGCAATATTAAGGTAAACCCCCCAAAAAAATACACTTGGGTGTAGACGTGAAGCGTTTGTAAAAAAGAAATTCTCGCAATCACACATCATTGTGATTCTGTAACAGTAATTGTTTTTATGACCAGCAAGAGTTGGAGACTCAATTACTCGAATTGGAAACACCGCCTAGAGGTAGACGCACAGCAGTGAATAGGGACACAAGCTATAAAAGAATAGAATGATTTCTCTCTGAGTTATAGCTTTAAGATTAGGTATTAAAATATTAGTGCATTAGATTGTGTACAATTAGGTTTATAAATTTATAATTAAGCATGATAACTTGAAATACGATATATTCTACGAGATATTCATTACTCATATGTTCTTGAGGTCTCACAGGCTATTTATTATAATATTGACACCTTTCTCGGATACCGTGTCGACAACGCACGGCATCTGGAAATCTGGCAGACCCTGAGTCAGCGGGGATGGTGCTATCAGTATTCCTCTGCCTCTGTTCCTGTACCGCGAAGCAGATACTTATTATCGCAACTGGACATTCTGGAGTGCGAAGGGTTTTGGTATGATACGAGATCAAATCCTCAGTAAAATAAATCAATAAATAAAAAAACCGGACGAGTAATGCAGACAATAATATAGTGAGCGATAGGGGAAGAGGGGAAATAAATCCCTTTAAAAGCCCGAGTCTCCTCCCATCTAGTACCGGGGCACCAATCTTCTACCTTTTCTCTTTAAAATCTCTCCTAGGCCGTGAGCATACTCCACGAGGCTTTCTTATCTCTTGAAAGGAGAAAAAGAATAATAATACCCTTCCTTAATTTTTAGATCCAAAAATGGCGCTGCCATTCAACAACACTGTCCCTCCTGTACCAACCCCGGCGGAAAACCATCAGCTCCCCCAGTCGCCATAGTAGCCATCACGGTGCCATGCGTCATCGTCGGGGTGATGTGCTGGGACCCATCGTCACTCTTCTCCGCGAACTTCTAATAACCATCCTCGCTCTGGTGCTTCTCCCCTTTGTACTCATCGGCGAGCGACTGATCGCCATCGGCAAGTGGTTGTGCTCCTGCCGCACGCGTTCTGTATCTCTCACGACGGATGCAGAAGCGCCACAGCGGCCGGAGCCCATGCACCACCAACCGCAGGGTAGCGCTACCACTGAGGAGCGCATGCAGGAGGCGTCCTCTCCGCCGGCTTACATTCCGGATGCAAAGCCGCCGTCTTATCACTCGATCGAGAATAGTCCGAAGAGGGGAAAGAGGCGAACCAATTCTTTTTTTTTTTTCTTGTACTTTGTTCAAGTTAGCTACTCACTGTGCACATCGCGCTTGAACGCCCCCGAATCGGAGCACTCGCCGTAATATTTCCTGATACTTGTTTGGGGAGGATTCTCGGTAGGTTTTAGGCTATAGGACTATAATGTAATCGATTTCTGGTATCTAAAACTAATATATAGATTGTGAGGTCGCTATGCTTTGTGTGGATATATATATTGGAAATCCTTCTATGAACCGATATATCGTAGTGCCCCGCTATACGTTATTTTTTTTAACGTGCTTGATGCATAACTACCGAATAATGCGTCGAGGCAGTATTCAAAACCTGACAGATTACGAGACAGCGGGAACAGCTTCCTTTGTTTTTATTCATCCCTATACCGCAATACAGACAACTATCGTCAAAGAGGAATATATTGTATACCCAAGCTTTCCATCGTTTACACTTCTATACACTAACATACCATGTCAGGTTGCAAACAAAAAAAAGGAAAAGGGGGGAAAGGTCGACGAAATACAATAAGCTTGAGGTATAATAAGCTCGTTACGTGGGGGGAGGGGGGGGGGGGGGGGTTGGGAGAGGGAGCTTTGTGTGATATAAAATAGGCCCATATCCCCAATGCTTCTATCAACACAGGCATCTCCATCATTGTCACCCACCATACGGCGTAGCGTTCCCCAAACCCCTCAGGCTACTTCCAATTTTCAACGCTTTAATCGTCAACTTTTTTTACCTTATCATCATTCGAACGTCTTCTAGATACCCCGAAGATATTTTGAAGCCACAAAAAATCTAGTAAATATTATATCCCGAAGCTTTGAACCCAAAAACATGGCACCGCCCCCAACAACATTACATCAGCCACTCCCCTGCCCACGCGGGAAACCATCACTAAAAGCTCTCACCCCGCGACGCCGGCACCGTCGCAGCGATCGTTATCTATTTGAAAACTTGGTATATAATGTTAATTTGGAAACTTGGTATATAATAGTAATTTGAAAGAAGTAAAAGCGGTTTATCTACAGGATTTCGCGACTAACCCTAACGCTGATTTTATAAAGAGAATTTATTTTTATATCATCGTTATTCGTTATTTTAATGATGTTTTGAAATTATTTAAAAATTTTACCTCTAAAAAGCTGAATACGTGCTTGTTCGCGATATTTTGATGGATATCTCAAGATCGTTGCGCACGCATGCTTATTGGCGAGTACATGCTTATTCAACCGTACGTGCTTGTTTGCCGCCAGTTTCTACGGTAGTCTTATTATCGAGCGTTCGTATAATAAATAAACATTTTATTACAATTATAGACATAGTAAACTAATATAAGATATATCGATCTCCTTCGCATGTCCCAATACTGAGAAAACATAAAAGAAAAAAAAAATTATTATTGAAACTTTTAGATATATTGGGAATTATACCTGTGACGGGTTAGCCTGCTCGGAAAGAGCTATTGTAATTTCTGATAACGTGCCGGATACCGTGTTACCATGGTATTCAAAATCTGGCAGATTCTGAGACGGCCGTCGTTGGCCTTCTGAGAGACCGCAAAGCACACAACCTCTCCCAAAAGAGATTGTCAAGGGTTGATATTATGAAGCCGAAATGCTACCGCTATTAATACCAAATCAAACAGCAATACGGAAAGACAAAGACTTGACAACCCGCAATCATTACGAAGTGAACTTGAGCTCACTGGCCGTTGGGTCACCTGTGGGGGGGCCTTCAAGTTTAAAAGACGCAGTGTTCTCCCAACTTTCCAGCACTAATCTTCATCTCTCTCCCTCTGTAAGCACTCCAAAGACCTTGCACACCTTCCATAAAGCTTTCTTATTTCCTAAAAACAGAAAGACTAATAATCCTCCCCTCGATTTCCAACTCTAAAAATGGCGCCGCCTCTCAACACCACGGTCCCAGTCGCACACCACGTCAAAGGCCACCACCTCTCCGGCGGCGTCATAGCCGGCATCGTCGTAGCGTGCGTAATCATCGGCATGCTCTTGTGCGATGTCATCGCAGAGATCGTGCTCAGGGTGGTCGCGTTTGTAATCGCGGGCATCGGCGTAGTGCTCCTCCCCATCATGTTTGTCGTCGCGTGGTTCTGCGACCTCTTCGTCATCATCTTCATGCGGTTCTTCCTCGCCTGCGGCTCCGCAATCGAATAATATAATAAGAATAGTAATACAGCTTGACCCTCGGCCCCAATAGGCTTCACAAACCCCTTGCTTCTTTCCCCATAGTGATAGATCTAACCTGATATCCTATAAAGTAGCTTTAGTGGCCCGTTCACCTCCGTAACCCTCTATTTTTACTTTTAATATTGGTTCCCCGTACGTAAAGTATTTTAATACTCAGTATTCACCCCGTTAAAAAAATTTTTATCTCCAGTCTTAAAAAGAATATAACATAAGGATATTTTTATCTTAAAATATTAAAGGAAGTGATAACTGTAATATATTGAGGCGGGGTTAGAAATAAGATTGATATCCTAGGGAATAAAAAAGTCTGCTGGTGTATAGGTAAAAAGGGGAGACTGTTGAAGGGAGACCGTCGGGTTAGTATTGAGTAATTCTATTCGTCTTAAAGTTCTTTACCTCAAAGAGATATCTCGGCAAAGCGAACTCGAACTTACATTCCAAATAGACGTTAATATAATAACCCGATAATTCTTCTATATCTTCCATCCTCCGTCCGTCCTGTAACCTAATCCCTTCCAGCAGTCATATTATAATTGTTAATAGCCACCTAGGTCCTAAGCTAGGAAGAAAGTAACGTGTCCGGCTTATCCGCTTCCTCGACTATAGCCAAGAACCATTTTCATTCCAACTAGGGGGACCTGCGAAAAGTTATCCAAAACTCAAAACACAATATCAATATCCAACCAAAAGGTATGACGTCCGCCGGAGGCATCGCTGTACAGATCATCATCACTTTCGTCATCTTGCCCGTAGTCGTCTATTTCGGCCCCGCCTGCTTGCCCTTCCTATATTGTTGGCCGCAAAGGCCCAAGAAGCGATTCTTCATTTTAAGAGAAGATTAGTAGCGCGAAGCGAGACGAAGATACCGTTCCACTGCTAATTGATGAGAATGAGGATGCGGGCTTGCAGCAACCGGAGCCTGCGGCATTGAAGCAGCGACAGGCGCACGTGGAGGAGGGGCTAGGAAGTCTTGATGGTGGTGAGAGGGGAGAAAATTGTCCGCCGCCCGCATATAGCCCGGAGTGGAGGCCGTCGACTTATCGCTAGAGCCCCGGGGCTAATATCCTCTCAAGCCCATTGGCTTTCATTCAAATCAATATTAAAAAAAAAAGAAAAAAAAAACCCTAACAGCTTAACAATTTATTCTTCAAAGAAACTGCTAGAGTGCGCGATATTGCGCCTTCCTCTTTGTTCTATAGTGAAAATATATAGCTTGTTATTCCACAAGTAGCCACTAATAATACTCTTGGCCTCTATACATAGTCTTCAGGCTTCATTTCATTGTGTTATATTATCATAGTGCTTGTATTGTGTGTACTTATGGTACCCGTACATTATCAATATCTATTGTAATAATTCTTTTTCCCCTCCGTTTCAAATAATAATTTAATATTAAGAGTAGCCGTCTTAGTATAGCAGAGGAGGCTCTGTACGCGTAGTCGACACTTCAAAGTAATAGTTCGTCCATGTGAAGGAGGAATAAGGGGTAAGGTCTATCCTTAATACATATATAAAGAAAATAAAAAAAAAAAATAAAATAAAAAATAAAAAGATCATCCTCGCTAGAGTACAGGCCCGACAGGAAAGCCACCGGGCAACAGTATCTGTCTCATATATCTGTCTCATAGTCCTTTTTCTTCAATGACGATCTCTCAGGACGTGGACTTGAACTTGCAATTCAATAGACAAGCTTTCTCAAATGACATAATATATAATAAGCCATAATAATCGATCGCTCCTTATCTTGACACTCGATTCCTTCTCGACAAAGATATAACTCCTCTATTAACAACAGAATCTAACTAGCTCCTAAGAACGAAAAGACAAAAAATGTCCCAGTTCAGCAATCACTTTACCACAATTATAACCATTCGAAAACTATCTGACCGAGAACAACCTAATACCAAAGCCGAAAAAAAGAATTCGAAAAGAAAAGAAAAAACACACATGACCGCCTACTCTACCGCCTCAATAGTCGTTATCGTCATTTTCACCATCCCGGTAGTAGTCTATTTCGGCGGTGCCCTGCTGATCGTTGCTGCATTGTTGGCCTCTAAGGCTGAAGAAGCGATTCTACGTTTTACGAGAAGGTTAGTGTCGAAGCGAGATGCGACTACCCGACACTTGAAATCGATGACGAAACGCACCCGCAGCGGCCTGAGCCTGCGACTTTGAAGCAGCGGCAGTCTCACGTAGAAGAGAGTTTGGAGCTTGATCCCGTGAAGGGGGAAGATTGCCCGCCGCCAGCGTACAGGCCGGAGTAGAGGTTGTCAAGTTAGCGCTAGTTGCCCAGCAGCTCGATGCTTAAGTTCGTTCGTTCCCATTTAAATCAGCATCGGAGATCCCTCCCCCAATAGAAAATAACTTAACTAGTAGCCCAGTTATTCATGGTTGGGGAAAGGCGCCCCCAAAGAGCTGTATAGCCCCCTCTATGTTCTTTTTCTTACTTTTTTTTTTTTTTTTTTTTTTTTTTTTTTTAATGGCAATATTTACAAATTATCAATACTTTCCCCCTAATAATCTTCTTCACTTTATATATACACACACATAAATATATAGTCCTTCACTCCATTATATTAAAAACGGAATTTAATATTAAACATAAACTTATTGATATAGTAGAGAAAGCATCCAGTAGAGTAGCTACGACTTTCAACGTGATCAAGTCGTTGACATAAGCAAGCGGATAAAATCTCCATCTAAAATAAAACACTTTCCGCTGGCGTCAGGCCTGTGCTGCCGAGCAAAGTAACAGTAGCGTATTCATTTCGTATTGCATTTCCTCAAGTTCGAAGGAGATTTCTCGACAAGTGCGGAATCAAATTTAGACGGTAATACCGGCCAATATAGTGCCACTTGTAAACCCCCCCCCCCCTCTTTATCATTTTCTTTAGTTATTTCATCGCCCTTTTAGCCAAAAATGTCAGACTCGAACTCCAAGCCCAACGACATGTCCTCAAAACCATCACCCTCGCCATCGTCTCCGCCATCTTCGGCTTCCCGCTAGCATCATTCGTCGGCGTCATACTCGTGTTCATAGCGATCTCGCTCCTTTCAATCAGCAAACAAAAACTCATATATCTCAAAAGAAGGTTCACAGCTAGGCGACGGCCGGACGCGGAGGAACTTCGGCACCCACAGCGACTAGAGCCTGCACTGGTAAGGCGCAGGCAAGTGCATGTGGAAGAAGGGATGGACTTGAGTGCTATACGAGAAGTGAACTGTCCGCCGCCGTTGTATAGGCCGGAAGGGAGGCCGCCGAGTTATCGGTCTGTGGAGTCGGTGGCTTAACTACCTAGTAAAAGAAAAGGCGTTTCAGTATCGAACATAAATAAATCTATTTTTAAAATAGGAATAATACCATGAAGTTGAAACAACACAAAGTAGTCATGGCCACGTAAAAATTCAAGTCCGCGTGTACTAGCGACCGGGAACGAAGAGCCGTTCTCAAGCCTGAGCTTCTAGTCGCTGAAAAAGAATCATAACATAAAAACCTCCATAACAGGGGGAAAATACAATAATCCGTTCAATCTTACCCTCTAAACACATACTGCTTATACAACATTATCGCTCCTTCTAAGAGAACCTCTTCAACTACATCCGGGCCCTTTCCCCAAAAATAAAAACAAAGTTCACGATGGACCCCGCCACCGCGTCACCCGGATCCTCACACTCAACCTGCTGTAGCATGTCAACACACAACATCATCTTGATAATCGCGCTCGTTTTTGCGTCTATACCGGCGTCATCCTCGTACTGATGGCGACATCACTGATATCTCTCACGATAAAAACGTTACTAGCTTCGAGCGGAAGCCGCAGATGGACTCAGTATTTCAAGTTATCAAGGTGAAGAAAAATTCAAATAAATTAATAAACAAATAGAACGAAACGAAAAAAAAAAAAAAAAAATGCAGGATGCAGGATGCATCACGTAGGAATAATAGAACTTGAGGGATCTATTGGATACTATAGTATCATCCCAAACTCGAAGGATTACAAAAGAAAAAGAGATCATGCAATGTAAAACTCGAGCTCAGATAAAGGAAGAGGGCTCTTCGATCTTCTCAAGATCCTAGGTGGTAAAAAAAGGTTATCATAGAGAAAAATTCGTAACAGGAACACTTCGTCAAAGAAATATCTCCCTAACTCCAACCCCGATCTATGCTATATCGTCCAAATCCTAGAAAACAAAATCTCCTGAATACATCTCAAACCAGGCACCAAAACCCCTCCGTCATGAACCCCACCACCGCACCCTCAGCCTCGCACACGTCCACTCACATTAGTCCCGCCCTCGTTATAATCGCCGTCGCAATAGCACCGGGGATTCTCGCGGTCATACTCGGAACGCTGATCATCGACATCGGAAACCTCTTCGCGGATTTCGGAAGGTATATACCAATGTCGAGGTAAAGACAATTATATATCCCGCAGTTATGGGGGTGTAGGGTGGTGTGATGGAAGGGGGAGGAAGGCGAGGAGCGGCACGGATTAGGGCGCCGGCGAGTCGCTATGCACTATATATATGATGGTTCAACAAAACATAAGTCTATACAGTGGGAGAAAATAAAGAAAAATTCGCCGTAATAACAGTATTTCAGACATAAAGATCCCTAGGAATTTATGAAGTTCACGTTCCCGCAGAAAAAATTGAAGTCGTCTGAAAACGATTTGATTCTCCGGTGTTGTGTATTTATTTATCGTTGGAAGTTCAAAACGATACATTGGAAACAAAATCACTTCATTATTATCGGCGAACATGCGACGTCCAGGTGTTCGTTGAGCAATGTGAGACAGAATTTTAACAATTCAATTGACTTGTTGCTGGAAAAAAAAAAAAAGAATCAAAAAAAGAATCAAACAGGCGCTCAATCAGGCGCTCAATCAGGCGCTCAATCAAAGTAGCATCAATACGAGGCCTATTTTCCAGAACAGCCGCCAAAAAAAATAAAAAAAATTAAAAAAAAAATGATAAGGTCTCACTGGGATTCGAACCCAGGCCCCAGGAAGGATCTGAAATCAGAATCCTGTGTCCTGACCAACTAGACGATGAAACCTGCTGAAGTCATTTGTTGAGATAGAAGCTCAAAATAAGTTATATAAACCTTTACACGATTTACCTTTTGGTTCGAGCTTCTGTTTCTGGTAATGACACGGAGAGGGGCGGGAGATAAGCAAGGTCAAGGTTGAGTTTCGGAGGTTTTGATGTTTGGGGAAGATCTCCGTGGAGAGGAAACATTGGAGCAAGGAATAGAGTTAATGATGAAGATAGTAACGAGGACCTGGAGGATGAACTCGACTAAAGATTGCTCTCGTAAGTATGTCGACCCCACGGAGGGGAGACCGTGGTATATACCCGAGCGAACAAAGGAAAACAAACTCGCCGCAAATCATACAACGATGCTTTCAAAATTCGACCAAGAACGCCCCCGGCCATATAAATTGGAATCAGAATAACAATGAACTAGTTACATTCAGGCAAGAATAAGGGGCTTTCACTCCATACGCGCATGTCGCATCCTGCATTGCACCATCGTAAAGATGTAATTGAGCTGCAGGATTGAAGCTGTTATTGTATCTACTATACGGAAGAAAAGGACCGTAATATCGAAGTTCCGCATCGGCAACACCACCAAGACCTAATTGACAGGCCACGCAGAGCCTCAAAACGTCCGCAAAGCCTAACTTTATCCCTACCGGAATCATTGAAATTCCGCCAAAACTCGACGACCTCTGATCCGACATCACGACACCTTACAAGCGGTGCTAAACAACAGCTAGCTATACGATTCAAGCGCGTTATTATGGAATACATTGACTGAGCAGAAACTCAACACCGAAACCTGTATAAAACTAGTCTCCTTCGCTCGGCGATGAAGAAATTCTTTCACAATTTCATGGCAGCGAGCAACTGAAACGAAACGAAACAACAAGCAAAGACTCAAACGAACAACTACTCTCTTGCAACAGCCCTCGTGCTGGAAGAACACACAGGGTCCTACATAAGAAGAAATGGTTGAATGACGAAGGTTTGTCAGATAAATATGCGCGATGATCGGGTTAGACGTCATATATAATCCTCAGGAAAAGGATCCAGCTTTCGTTTTCTTTCATATGAGCAGTAGCGGAAACGAACGCGACTAAATCAAAAACACCGCGCTTCATGCCTTCATACGCCTCATGCGTGGACGCGCGGAAGCACTAGTGCTAGAATACGCAAGGAAGCACGGATTCGAAGCTTGCGTTGCGAAACCGGGTGGGACTACGGGGGGATAGTGAAGGGGATGTTGGGACCGGTCGTTAAGATGGCGCTGGGTATTCCGTATGTGCATGTTAGAGAGTGTGCGGCGGCGATGATGGAGGGGGCCGTGGAGGGTTTCGGGGGGATACTATGAGTAATGAGGACTTGGCGGAGAGGGGGAGGAAGGCGCTGAAGAAGACGGAGGGGAAGTGACCGTGACCCCGATATGGGATTGGGTGGCTGTTATGGAGTTTTTTCTGCATTTATTCTTCGTTCATTTTCTTCGTATTTTCCTTTTCTATAATCATCGCCAACAATGTTACATATGGAGCCCCTCTAAGTTATACTAAATCCACCTATCACCATAAAACAAAAAGTCTCAATCTCAATCCTCAAACTTCTCAGCAAAACAAAGAAAATCTCTCCCAGCTACATCGCCCACCACCACCAAACAACTAAGTCCTACTCCTGCAATAACTCCAACTATACCCCCTCTTCCCCCGGATCCCTCGCCGCGCTCGTCGGTGCTCGTGCTGCTGCATCTCAGCCTCGACCTCCCTCTCCCTTTCCCTTTCCCTCTGCTTCCGCCTATTAACCTCCGTCTTGAAATTAACCCACCGCCATATCAGCACCGTAAGCAACCACACCAGCACGACCGTAACTAGCACGAATAGTATCGCTACGGCGGCTATTTCTCCGCGACTGAGGTGGGCGATACGCGGTGGTGGGCCTTCGGGGGTGGCGATGACGATGGGACCGCGGCCGCCGGGGGTTAGATGACAGTTGCGATGGGCGTTAGGAGCGGGGGGAGGGGGAGATGTTTGGGTCTGTTGAGAGGGACATTGATTTTCTCGCTTGGTTGAAGCTTTTTTGGTAGATTGTAGTGTAGTTGTGTTGTTGGTTGAGGAATGGGATGTGATATTGATAGGTGGACGTATGGGTGGGTTCAAGGTTATACGAGACTTGCATGAATGGTATTGAGTAGGGGATATGGTATCGTATTGTTACTTAGTAATATGAAGATGAAACAGCGATATCGAATCCTGCTTCGGTATTACACTAGCTCTTGCTACAGAAATCAATCTGCTCCTGCTATTCTGAAAGGAATCAAGGATGTTAGCAACGCGTAGTACTGCTTTTACTAAACATGAATGAGCTAATCAAACTGACTGAGCAAAGGCCACCGAGCAAAAGGTGTTTCAAGTTCTCCTTAGCGGTGTTGTAACTTGTCTATTCTTTACGCAAGTCGAACTTTAAATATCGCTGATAGAGATGGTCTTTATTTCTGCGTCTTCACTCGTTCTGGTGAACAAAAAACTTCGAAAGAAAAAGCTCTCGCCGTGTCTGATCCCATCAATAGCCAAATAATATATTTTTTCGTCTTCATCTCCATCGAGATCTCCAATACCAGAAACCGACATCGACCAACTTCCTCCCTCTCCCTCCTTATACTCCATCATCCCCGGTTCCTCTTCACATCTCTGCTGCATGTACTCTCCATCAACCTCCTCGTCTGTTTCTAACTCAGGCGCTTCTCCTCGGGCTTCTTCCTCATCCACTTCATCCTCCGATTCTCCTCTTCGGATGGTATATACTCCTGCATATCATACGGAATACTCTCATCCGAGGTCCTCTCTGTGCCCGACGAGCTTCGTCATGAGCATAACATCTAGTAACGATGTCCCATGTCCGCCGGATGAAGTGACGATGTCGAGGTGGATAGCTTCTACGGTCAACCTAAGCCCCACTATTAGCTTCGGTCCTTCCACATTTTTGGGAGTAAAAATGGATACGAATTACTTCTCCTCACACCTCCACACCCCCTCCATCTTTTCTCCCAGCTGCTTCAGAAAACCTCCGACGCTGATATACCCCTCCACTCCGTCCGGTTGGAGATACGTATCACCCTCCCGTAACTCGTACGGAAAATTATCGTCCTCCCCGTCTTCCGGACAGTAGAACTTGTACCGTATACGTAGACTAATACTACCTTGACGGGGGTATCGAAAAGTGAAGCTTTCATCAACTTCTCCCAACCACCCTCCGCGACGACACTGTGAAGAAACGAGTCTTCCTTCAGCGTAGCCCTACTATCTTCCACGCGTCGCAATACATAAGTGCGAAATAACCCTATGTACCTCAACACCGCCATCGAGTCGTGAGCGCGAACACTCCACGCACCTACAACCCCCCTCGTCGTCGTTATCGTGTTCGTATATATTCTTCGTCCGAAATATCAGTGATTGTCGCCAACTTAATTGGTCTAGAAACTGCGCGAAGGATACTGGTGATGTGCCGGGTGTATACCACCGCGGGTGCGAGGTGTCAGAGAGGAGCGTTGAGGACGCGAGGGTACGGAGGTAGCGGGAGGTATGGAGGAGGGAGAAGAGGGTGGCATAGGGAGGGTGGAGAAGGTGTGGAGGAGGAGTTCGGGGGGAAAGATGAGAGGAGGGTTTCACGGTGGTGGCGCAGGACGCGTTGAGGCTTCTGCGAGAGCGTGTTGAGGGGGCATTTTGAGAGATGAAAAGGAAGCAAGGCGATCCGGAGGCTGTGCGGGGGAGGGCAGGCAGAGCGGTTGAGGCCGAAGTGCGTCAATGGTCGCGATGCAGGCGATGGAAGTTAGCAGCGGGAGTTTTAGCTTTTTGGATGATCGATGAAGCGCAAAAGAAAAAGGTCTTTTCTAAAATGCCAAGGCTTGAAAACGGCGGGGTATGGGTTCTTGGCATTTCGGAGCGTAAGCTTTTCCGCTTCCGAGCCGCCTGCATCTATCGACTTCTACGACTACTTCTCTACGATCAAACTATCTCAGCTGCGTAAGGAAATATGGGTACGTGATACCGACTATGCTTTTAGCCAAGCGCGATCACCAGCAAAATCGAAGTGAGGCAAAAGGACGCCACAAGGAGTACGAGGAGGAAGATGCCACTGCGGTTCTGCTATACATCCTGAGGTTAGTTTGACGGAAGTCGTAGGCGACCATGGTGATCTTTTTTCCAGATTAGTGACGTTAGAAAAGGTGTGAAGGTTTCCCTTCTCCTTTTCATTTCGCTATACAACTGTTGAATGGTGATTCTAGAAGAAGAAAAAAGTTGATAGTTGATGATGAAATGGTGCAGCACTAGGTGAGCGAAGCCGGGTTTTTATACGACGAGGTGGCGAATACGAGAGCTTGTCCTATGCTATTGGCCGCGGGGTGATGAGGTTAGAGAAATTCTTAGCTTGTAGAAGGTTTGTACGCGACTTCAAGTTTGTCAGCCAATAGGATTTCTCGCGGTAATGATTGCAATCTTGAGCCTTATTATCACATTCATCGAGGTTCATTTTCCATTTTCTTTCCGTTGGGGGAGAGATCACAAAGCCTCAGGGTCTGACAGGCTGTAAACCTCCCTGAGTAGGTTCCAACAAGGGTATTGGCCGAGATTTCGAAACAGTCCTTTTATTAATGGTGCTGGTTTTTCAAAAGTAAGATCGAGAAAGTTCTTATAACTCTCCTCTTGATCCTTTCCCCTTGTTTTTTGACCTATATCATTAAACTAAAAAATGTACCACATTTACGGCAACCAATCAATAGGTCGATTTTCGAAGTCTGGTATGCTACATATTTAACAACCATGATTTTGTCCCATACATGATGGCCCCCGACTGTGAAGAACATAGATGTGCCATATATCGATTCTTTGTTATACGTTGTGGTGAATCGCGACATATTCTCTTTCGACATTCCCAAATATTATACTATTTAAGCTATACTTTGAAGCTACAGGGAAGCTTCCGAGAGATATTTAGATTCTGTCACGTAGGCTCCCTTTGGGTATACCTAGAAAAATACCTAAGTATTTCCCTATCTAATGTTTTCATTTAAAAGGGGAGTTATTAGGACAATATATTAAAAGATATATTAAAATAAAATTTTAAATATAATAATACCTAAAATAAGCTATTATTTATAAGGTAATTATAATTATTTTAATAATAAAATATATATTAAATAATAATTATATTTATTAAGAATAATAATTATATTTATTATAATAGGAACTTGAGAGCTTTGGAATTCCCAGATTCATCCTTCCATCCTTGATATCTCCAGATTATCCCACTGCAATATCTTACGTTATGGTTAAGCTTCTCAATTCGAAAGAAAAACCATCGCTGATGTCTGTCGCTATGGGATTCCTTCGCAAGATCTATCTGGAAATGTAGGACTGGTCTGGAATCATTTTTGTTTTTCTATCCAGAACGAATGAAAAATAGCTAAAAAGGAAGCCGAAAGCTCACATAGCTGCCGACCCGAGATCTTCCTTTGAATGGATACATAATATATTTTCCCTGGGGCCGAGTTTGGACTGAATATCGGCGACGTAAGATCAATTTTGCAGTCCCCTGTCGATTTTCTGCCCTGCATTAACGATGCTGGTATGTTTGTCTAAAAACTCATCCCAAAAATAAAATAAAATAAACAAAAAATTATTACATCCAACCATAGACACAACACGCCACAAGAGGAAGATAGCTATAAGAAGTATCGGTATAATAACTTCCATTAGGTTCGACCTACTTCTGAAGGGCGTTCGGTTTCAGCCATACTTTCGGTATAACTTCCTCTAAATCTTAACTTCCTACGCCTCCAACCGGTTGACATGATCTCCACCTGAACTACGGATGACCCCATTATAAGATTTGATATAATACCTTTTGATCTTGAGACATTAGCACTTATCTAAAGATTAGGTATCCCGCGTTCTAAACCCATTGTACCCCTTCTCAGGCCAGGATTTTGATAGATAGCACAATTAATTCGTCCGAAGGGTTCAGCGCCACAAAAGTGTAGAATAACTTTCCTTAACTTCACGAAACAACCCTCTAGATGCCGAGAAAATAGCCGAATATATTGAATCTCCCAAGTATTGGCTTCAACCCGCTCCGTCACTCCTTTCCCATCTTTATTACGAATGTATTCAGGCATTCAAGTTCAAGCCAACCGGTCTTGCTAGTGACATCCACCTCGTGATGCTTATTGCAGATCTCTAAACTTTCCCTCGATATCAAGTCTTGAAGACATAAACAAAACATGCTCTAGAACATCTATTGACGGCATCGTGCATATACGAGTAAACGGATATGCCATACACGATATAATCGAGGAACAACCCATCCTTTGGCAACCCATATATGCTCAACGCTTTTCTCGGTAATTTCAGCGTATCGGGGTTTTCCTCTTCCCTGCAACAACTGATTTCTTGAAGAAACAAAACGAGCCGTTATTTCCTAAGTGTCTCACTATAGCTAGAATTTCCCGCCAAAATGTTTGACTGGCGGACAGGCTTAAGCGAAGACCTTTCGGCGATAGAACCTTCTCTATATTAACGAAATTTCCCAAGCCTTGAAACTTAGCAGATTATTCAGCGGGCGTAGGACTACGAAGCCCTTGCAGTGGCAAAGTATCCCCGCAAAATTGTCAAAATAATGTTTCCAGTGTTAATATTGCGAAAGCCGCTCGTCATCCGAAAATGCTCCGGGGAGACGTTTCTCCACTTTCAGCAATACCAGTGTCGTCGTTTACTGAATCCCGTTTACCGTTGCTGCATTGCTAACGTTCGTAGAATGAGAATATCAAACGACTTATATACATGTGAAATATTGATTCATATCAACGAAGCTTTGATATCAAATAAGTTATGCTGAGAAACGCTCCGCAAATATTGTCCCATGGACTGGAACTTGCCCAGAGAACTAAGTATCATCATAATCCTATGCGAATACCACCGCACTTAAACAATTGCAAATGACGGCAGAGTCTCCAAGAAATTCTAAAACCTTGCTGCTAGAATGTTAATCATACTTTTGCCAAAATAGCGGGCCTCAGAATTCATCTTGGCTTTTCGTCAGTTCCTAGCAGACACGCGGATATCTCCTGTAGTCGTGACCGTCATAACGGTACAAATTCCGCAAAAAAACGATATCGAGAACAAGTCCTAGTAGGTTTATATTTAGAATCGCTATTGCAGAGCTTGGCCATGAAAACGAAAGAAGAAGGCGAAGCATTTCCATGTCCTTGCGTTTTCCTTGCATGTCCTTGCTTTTCCAACATCAACACGCCACCCTTGCTACTTATCCTTTCCCCTAACACCATGCACCTTTCCGGATTTCCGAGCCCGTCTTGGAACGAGCAATATCCGTTAACTTTCTTTTGGTTCCAGAGTTCTGGTTCCTCAACACAACCGATATTCTTGCCTTGAAATTCAGCCGTCATAACCATGACTCGAAAAATCTAGAACGTTTTCATTGCTGCCTTGTACTGGGTCTTCCTAGTCGACAGGTCTTGCGAGCTGAGATGTGGAGATGAAAGCTTAGCATCCTTTCTGTCCCGATAACTTGAATAACCAAGTGGAATGTTCATGCGAATATGACTTTATTTCATGGATCATTCGCGAATTTGGTAGCCGATGAGGGTAATACGACGATTTTCCACTTTTGGAGTACGTAGGGACCATAACCTGAAAGTCAGAATGCTCTACGGGAATTGTATAAAAACGAGACCACTAAGAGCTCGTACGAGTGTTTGTTTCCTCCGATTATCCTTTAGACATCCTGCCTTCGCTACGCCACTCTCACTACACTACGATGTTCTCCATACTCCTCCTCTCATTCTCCCTTCTTTTCTCCCCAGCCCTCTCGTACTACCCCCCAAAGGCGTTACTACCGGCGGAGTCCAGCCCCGCCTAGAGATCAACCAGCTCTACACGAGCAATCAGGACCAATGGAACATCTTCCTGCTCGCGATGCAGAAGTTCATGAAAGCTCCGGACAATGACTGGGATAGCTACTACGCTATTTCCACCATCCACGGGGCACTCACGTAGCCTACGACGACAGTCCGCCGGTGCAGCCGCGGACGGGGGCAAATACGGGGTACTGCTTCCATAACACGCAGCAGTTCTTCCTGTGGCATAGGCCGTACATGGCTATATTCGAGCAAGCAATGGTGAAGAATGCGGTCGATATTGCTAATAAGTAAGCTTTTTTGAGCTCCGGATCCCGGTAAGGTATCCTAGGCTCAGAAACCTTGGACTAACCAAATTTTCTCTGCAGCTTCTCCGATCCCGCACTCAGGGCCCGCTACCAAAAGGCCGCTTCCACACTCCGCATGCCGTACTGGGACTGGGCTTCAAATTCCAACGTCCCGACTTACATCTCCTCCTACTGGGCCTGGATAATTTCGCCTCAAAATACAATAGGCCAATGGATCCAACCGCTCTACTCCTACACCTTCAATGACCCATCCCGCTCCCCATCGGCCACGCCACCACCGTCCGTGGACAAAACTACCTCGACGAAATGTCAAAGCTCGGCCCGTCCCTCCGCTCCTGACAGCGCTATTGTTCAACACGCCAAACGTCTGCTGAACGTCTTCGCTTCAAACTCCGGCTCCGAATCTTCAACATGTCCGCAGGGCACGATCCCGCAGTACATCGTCTCCCTGGAGTCCATCCACAACGCGATCCACACCACTGTCTGCGGCGACATGTGCTACTTCGACACCGCGTCTTTCGATCCGTATTCTGGCTTCACCACGTTAACGTCGACAGACTCGGTGCGCTCTGGCAGGCGATAAATTTCAACACGTGGCTGATTCCGACGTATTCCCCGGCGGCGACGTTCGCGCAGGCGGTGGGTGTTTTGGGACCTACGACGCCGCTGTACCCGTTTAGAGTAAAGACAGCGCGCAGGCGTGGTGGACGAACGACGCTGTTAGGGATATTAAGACGTTCGGTATACGTACCCGGAGATACAGCAGGCGGGGGGTGTGGCGGGGCAGGCGCTGGCGAGTAGTGTGCAGGCGAAGGTGAACGCGTTGTACGGCGTCGGGAGGACGCTGCAGGCGCTAACGACGGGAAGCGGCGGTAGTGCTCGTAAGCAGACGTCGAAGGCGCGTGTTCAATCCGCCGCTAAAGATAGTAGTGCGCGCGCTCTCAGCATAGCGCCGTCGCTAGAGGACCTCGAGCAGTTCAAGGACATTTAGTTTCCGCCGATGGTTCCTTCCGGATTACGTCGCGCGCGTATCGATAAACCGCGGCTCGTACCCATCTCGTTTATGTTGAATCTCTACTTCGGCTCCACCGATGCTGCAAACCGCATCGGCAGCGTGAGCATGCTCAGCAGGCCAACGCTCCCGAGAAGAACATCAAGGCCGACATTCCGTTCACGGATGCGCTGCTAACAAGCTTGTGAGCAAGGAGATCAAGAGCCTGGACACCGAGGTTGTGAAAGCATACAGCGAGGCAAATATAAAATGGAAGGCTGTCGGAGGTGATGGGAAGGATTACGGCGGCGACGTCAAGGTTACCATCGTGGTGGTGAGAAATACAGTCCTGCCGCACACGGACCTGACCTGCCGCCCGCTGTAGCTCCGGGGGCGCAGTTGCTTAATGTCACGGGTTCTTGGTAGCCAACGCCCAGGCATCCAACTATTGCTCTATCCTATTATTTCCAATGACAGTTTTCAATGTTTAATGCATTTCTCTAGCCTACTAGCATACCCTTCAAAAAGCTCTCCATTGTTTTTCTTAATTAATGAGCCTGCTTATACTTGCTCTCTTCAAATAGCTTTAATTCACGTTATAAAGACTTCTATTCATTGATATGTTATATATACCTTCAATCTATAGCAAAGATTCACAAAACGTAGCCACTGACAATGATATAATGTGGCTTTCTGAAAGTGATACTTTGATACAGCTACAGGAAGATGAACCTTATCCGCCTCGACAGATGTTGCTTTCTGAAAGGATCCCTAACAACTTGAGCATTCAGCTACGTCTTTGATTCCTTGCTTCGCTTGAATATTTTATTTCTTGCTTCACTTGAATATTTTATTTTGTATCATCTGTGTCATCTCCACCAGCACCTTCTTAATTCACGTTGGTAAACTTCCACGTCTGAAACGTCGAACGTCGCGTACCTCTTCAAGAGGTGTGATACAATGGGTTCCTCTCAGACAAAATCGAACCTTGATTGAAGGCAGAACCTAGCTGCCAATAGTAGACGCCGCAATATCCCTTTACTATCTAGTACAAGCGTAGTGAATTTCATCTCCTTCCAACAAGGATTGAGAACGCAATAATTCATCTGACAGACGAATCTTCTTCTTCAAGCCTCTCGGTTCGAGGTTGAACCCAACTTGTATTCGCGAATGGTCCAGGGCATGAAAAAGCGGTATACGTCCGATTTTGCCTGAAGTTATGACCTCAGTCTTCTAGCAGGTTCAAGCCGGTTATATTTATCGGCTCGACGTTAGCCCCTATACATCGAGAAAGTCCCTTCAGGTTTCCGTCGAAGCTCTCCCGCGTGGTTGGGGTACGGAGAGTACACCCCCGTCAAATTCCGGTTTCATGGCCTGGGATACTGTGCGGAGATACCGTATTAAGGGTGCCTTCCGCATAAAATCGATCGCCGGCAGGTATCTCGCATGGGCGCTGACACCGGAATACCTGTTCGAGCTACCAAGAATCCGGGGCACGTGTTGTAGCGGATGCCACGGGCTTTCCAGTGGAGGTTGAAAGTGGGTGAGAGCCCTGGGCAGGGTTGCGCCATCCGATACGCGATCAGATTTGAAAGCTCGGGGGCAAATTTGGGCAACGAAATGCATCATAAAACCGCGGGATCTCCCCGGTGGGCCTCTTTGTAAGTGAAGGCATAACCCGAGCCAAACAGCTCGTCGTGACGAGCCATCACCATGACTCCAAGGAAGCAAGCGATTCTACATAGACGATAGCGATGACAAGTAATTTTTTTCTTGTTTTACTTGACTCCGATTTGAAGTTAAAAAGTAGCTCCAAATCATTCTCTTTTACTTATTTCTTTGATTTGTTATTTGTTATATGGCCTCAAATCAAAACAATTGCTTTATAATGGCGCGTCTAACTGGTCGCGGGATAGAAAAGGAACTCTTTCTAATGTTTTGTGCGGAATATCTACGCGTCAGCATTGCTTCGGGCGCGCCACAAGCTCCTCCGACTTTTGATGTGCTGAAGCGGGACGAGGTATTTGACTCTCCGTCGCAACCGCGAACGAAACTCCTGCTTGGATGGGAAAAAAAGACGAATCCATGTACGGGGATAAGAACCCCTAACGTGTATACACCCAAAATTTAAATAGTAGGCTATATGAAACCCCAACGCCGTATATAAGGCGTGAAGACGGATGCATCCAAAGAGGCGTTCCGTGCTGAAGGACCTGATGATGGTATACTCACAGGCCCATTTATGAGCAAACGGCTTAAAGATCGGGGTGGAGCTTTGATTTCAGATGGAATAAGTATATCTTCTTCGCGAGTGCCCGGCTAACTTTGCTAGGCATGCCCGCCGCCAGCTCCAATAACTCTGCCTTCGACGAAGCTAGACTTTGCGCTGCGTCGGTCGTTGACTTCGATGGCTGGAGAGAAGGGGATGGCGATGGTCGCTTGTTGGGCTGTGGAGTTGGTGTTGGAGGACTGCCTAGGTCCTCAGGGTGGAGGCTGTCGAAGGAGTGTTAAAATGGGAAGTGGATGTAGGAGGGAGACACCTCTTTATGCGGCGTATATAGCTGGTGTCCTTTATCCAGCCGGAGGGAAATCCCGGTGGGTCTAAGGTTTGCGTCGTCTTTCTAATAAGTGAAGATAAGTGAAGATCATCGAACTGCGTCTCTTCCCGAAGACACTATCCCGCGAAAGCGATTCGTGGCTCTGCTCCGGACGTAGCCGAAGGGTTTACGAACTTGATATGCGATCGTAATTACTATAGTAGTCGAGCTCAAAATATGTAGACCAAGATTGTGTATAGAAAATATATACGATGCCCGTGCCCGAGTCATAGCGGACTTGTAGTTTTCTGAGCCTCGTAATCCGTTTTATCTGACTAGTAGCGACAGTTGTCTTTTATGGTAGAGGGGGGAAGGCGAACCTTCCCCAACCTACCGAAGTACGTGAGGGCAGACTAGCTTCTATTTATGCCCCAAAAATGTTCCTCCCGGATCCGAGTCGGCTCCACGACTATCCCAAGTCCCATTTACCCCTCTTGCTTATTCGCTAGTTTCTACGGCACTCAGCGCCGTCGGACTTCCAATGAGGCAGACTCACGACGACACGTTCCATCCCGGATCCTTTCCCGTTGCCTTGGCACTAATTGCATGAGCTATTTTGCCTAACGTGATTGATATTGCAGCCTTCCTGCACGGTCAGTGCTACTACACCCAACACAATGCCGCACCGACTATCAGTACGAGGAAACGAGTCCAGCTGTGAAATATCATGCATAGCCGCCCGAAGCATGTGAGTCATATCTTGAGGATATGCTGACACTGAAGCTGGGCCGGTCCTCCTGCTGCTCAAAGCTCTTAAATCCTGGCACAGGATCACAAAGGGTCTAGATCGAGGGGAAAGAGGCGCTTCTCGCCTCATTGACTCAAATAAAAATGAAACCGGCTCCCAAGCGTATTCAGGGTCTATTCGTTTCCACGATGCACTAACGCATTCGATAAGTTACAAAATGATATATAATACGCTGGAGATAAAGCAGGGCCGGAAATATAACCTCGTAAAACAAGAATGCAGAGGATTGTGAAGCGTAGAACAGCAATAATATTCCCTACAATAGCCACTAATGCACTCCGTGTCTAGTTAGGGTTATTGAAGCGGCAGAGAACGATAAGAGGAGCGCTTGGGTTCAGGATTGCGTTCGGTATCGGGCCAGTCTTGAATCTCGGGTCGTGCGAAGAAGTATTGCGGGTGGACGGAAAGCTCATTGATTGCTAACGATACGGGATGAAATATTATCAGAACCACAAACAATTATGTCGGAGCGGAGAAGAAATTACTCTCAATATCGTGCATAGGGCAGCTCAGCAGGTTATCGGTGCCCTACATTATCAATCTATTTAACCCGTAACTCGAAATCTGTGCAATGAAGCCGGCGGTTACATTCCAAAATTAATACTGATAAACGAGAAACAGTCGTTTCGCTTTTAAAACTCAATATGCTCTACTACCGTCAATCACCCCGGACGAGTTCTAGCTAGTACCCGTCGCCAAGGCTTAGCGACCAGCTTGCGAGAATTGGTGCCTGGAGATATCGCGCCTGTTCCGCTACACAAAAGCCTAAGACCTTCGTCCTACAAAGATAGGTTCGAGCTTCGCCGATATAAAGACGAGGTTATAAGCCAAAACTGTTCGAGCAAAATCAAGCATCTTTGACAGTTAAAAGATTATCTTCACTTGGCACAGTAAGCCTCACTAGACGAGCTTTAGTGGCTTCGTTTCGTTTCTGCTATTGGCTGGCATCGAGACATGCTTTGCTTATCGCTTCCGAAGTGTGCGTGGTTCTTCCCGAATTTCTCCACTGCCGAGTGATTTTCTTTCGGCGGTGCCCACCCTCGAGCAATGTCACGAGCTCGACGGACCGATGGGGAAGTATTAATAGTTGGGACGGTCCCGAGTCGGATTATCTCGATGTCCGGAAAATATTGAACACGTAACATACAGAGGAGAGTAACCTCAAAAAACTTCGACCCTCGTCGTCGGCGTCTTCACGGAAGATCTCCAGGTATCGAAAGGCATGGCTCTGCTGTCAGGGTTCACACGCGTGACAAACCTCATATCATGATTGTCGCGTTCGGCGAGCAAGAGAAGAAAACCCCCCGAAGAATGGCTCGAATAATGCAAGGCTGGGAGCTTCTGGTAAGAAACCACATCCCTCCCTCACATATATTAATCAGAACATCATCTCACGACCTCCAGGCCGTCGAATGGTCATTCGTCGCCCTAACCCTCGCCATGGTCACCACCCGCCTCTACATCCAACTCAAATCCCGGCGGCGTATCCACCGCGAACTCTTCGTCCTATCAGCATGGCTCCTCTTCGTCGCAACCGCGTCCTGCGACACAATAATAACCCATTTCGGCGCCTACAACCTAACTCACGGCCTCACAACCATCCCCTCGCAACAAATACTAGCGTTAAAAGTAGAATTCGCGCAGGGTTTCTTTTATAAGACGTCTATATACTGCTGTAAGTTCAGCCTGCTGTTTTTCTACAGCGATTTAACGCCGCGGCATATGTATTCCAAGACGTGGTTATTAGTGCAAGCTACTAGTGCATTGTGTATTGTGGGTCTTGTAGTGCATTTCCTGTTAAATTCGTTGAAGTGCGAGAAGGTTAGATGGAATTGGAGCGTCGAGCACCATGCCAAATGTCGACTTTCGCAGGTGTACTTTGGGACGAGCTGGGTTCCATTTGGGGACTGATATACTCGGTAACAACCTTCCCCGTTTCATTCCTCGTTCCGTCGTTACCTTACACTTACGCAACCATCACGATGTAGTATACCTAATCCCTTCCAAATCCTCCAACACATGCGCAGTCTCTCCTTCCACCAAAAGCTCGGCGCAGCACTAATGTTCTGCATCGGGTTCATAAACATCGTCACCGCCGCCCTCCTCCTCGCCTTCTCCCTCTACTCCACATCAAACTTAATCCTCCAAGGGTTTATTAATACTATATACGTTATACAGCAAGCGACCGCGATCCTCATCGTATGCTTACCGCAGATGCGGTTATTTTTCAAGAAGGCGGCAAAGGATGCGGGGAGTAGGAGGGGTAGTGGGTATTACTGGGAAGAGGAGGGGTTGCTGGGAGCATTAGTGTTCCGCGGCGGTGCAGATGCCTAGGAGGAAGAGCGGGGCGGATGGGGAAGGCGGGTGGCGTGACGGAGACGAGGGTTACCGTGGGAGATGAAATACGGAAGCTTCAAAGTGAAAGTTAAACTGTTGCTTCTTGACAGCGGATTACTTACACTGCGTCATTTCTTAATGGCATAGTTTGATAAAGTTCTGGAAGAGGCGTTACGGGGGCTGGGTTCGGGTTCCTGGTTTGTGTTGGAGTTTCTGGTTCATTGTCATTATCCCTTTAGATGTTCTGATGTATGTAGCAGCATTGTTTTGAGTGAGAATTTGGCATTCTTCCTCCGAGTCCGATTTCTTCGGGGTTTTGCCGGTGATACGTATCCTGATCTGAACATGCCACTATTTTTTTTTCTCCTTTTAGGCCCGTCGAACTAAGGTTGCCTGTTACGTGCCTGAACCAGATTCCGTCTTACTACATTTGCAAGGGCGTAGACATGGAATTGGGAATATCGTGATCCAGTAGACCGCGTTTATGGCATTAAACCCCCCCCCCCCCCCCCTTTATATATAGGTGAAATAAACGAAAGCAGATAGAGGCCCAAACAACACTATCCAATGCACATCGGCGGCCCCCGAACCGTACGTTCGCTCACGGGTGAGGAAGTAACCCCGGCCGAGCGAAGATCGAACCACTTGGAACAGCCCCATTCGTAGACCTGGCTTATTTCCATGCCTAACGTACCAAACAAAGACGATTCATAAGGGCGGGAACAGTCCGGGTTCCAGCGTATCGCAAAAGGCAAACTGGATGCTGAGCATTAGAGACCTCGATATCTTCACGCGAGTATCGCAGAACGAAACATTGATAATGGATATTTAGATAAAAGTAATCATAAGAATCTCTTCGGCGATCAACGATCCAATTCTCTTCAGAGAGCATCTTGAGTTATAAAATTGTCCGACGGGTTTTTCATAAGCAATTTTCCTTTTCACGGTTCTAGAAGATATTAGCATTGTCTCAACCACTGCTGGTTGTAAATATGGGAAAAATCGCCGAAGTTTCCGACTCGCCTGACAGATATCAGTTCCGCTGTTTACCACCCTATTCTGACTCGGGAAACGTGTTTCCATCGCGGAACCGACACGAATAATAGCGCTAGGATATACCTTCGCCTTGCAGGGCGCACGAAATGGGGATTATGCACATCGTTACGATCCTCGATGCTTGTCCGTTCCAGCATTTATTCCGCCCAGTCGTTGAGTAATTCCTAGACAACGTGCGCTTATGATCCCGGAAAACATATTCACACACGGCGCATGTAAACAATGCTTGACTTTACATAACTCAGACTCAGCAGGACGCTTTGGTTCCGTGAAATTTACTGGAAGTCCGAATGCTCGACGTGAGTACAGCTCCAACGCTACAAATTTATATCTTCAAATACTGCCTCATACTGCCTCATACAACACAATATCTCAACGATAACCTAGACCTCTTCTCATGAATCACAAAAATCCAGGGAATCGAAACTAAACCTTGTGTTCTCTTGTGTTGCTATGTTATTAGTTACACGTAGATATATATACAATCGTGACATGGCAACCCGAGGGTTCCTGCATTTTCATTATTCAGAGGAAGTAAGCTTATAGTATAATCAAAGTGAAGTGACATGATCAATTCTGAAGTCGGAGGAAACCGGCGGGGATTTTCTTATTAGAGCGCTGTTTCGGCTATAATCACCAACGCCTCAAAAAAGTCTTTTGACCGAAAAAGGCTCAACCTGTAAATTTGCTAAGAAATCCTTTTTCAAGTTCCTCTCCGCCGTAAGTAACAGCAAAGAGGTCTCAAGTATATTTCCAAAATATCATACTGCTACTTCAGTAGATGCTCATTGCTCAATTCAGTCTCGTGTTGTTCATGCCATAGGTTTGTGTCTCGTTATCGCCGCAAGCGTCTTACATAGTACTTCATGTATGCGTTTTCTTGATCGTTATCCCAAGCAAGAATCCAGGGCTATCGTCTAGGCAATGGCACGTTTCCCGGGCGCACGGGCAGAGAGCGCCGGGACAGAAAGTAAAAAAAAACCTGCAGCGAGATACATTACTGTACATGAAGCGTACTGTAACTGGTTCAAAAGCTGGTTTGCAGGTTTTATACGTGTTTCTGCCACGTAAGGCCTAATTCGGACCTTCAAATCTCAATTCCCTTTCCCTCATTTGCTTCTTGGGCCTTCTTCAAAGATCCTACGGTAGTATAACTATCGATTTCGTGAGGAGAAAAGATGGGAAGAGAGAAAAAAAATTTTCAATCGTGCATAACAATATTAAACATTTAAGACAAGGAAAAAAAACATGTCAATGTTGAGTAGTTTGAAAACGGTGAAGACGCAACTAGTTCAACACTTGCAGCACATATACTCACTAACTTAAAATACTCAATGATGCCAAAGGTCCCGGATACTCGTGGCCAGGCGTGAAACGTATTCGCTGCTTTGTCCATGATACTCCAGCTTTTGCCGTTGACCAGAATAGCAATTTCCTCTGTATTCTGGCACATGTCCAGCCAGGCGAGATCGGCCTAATCGAACACAATTAAATAAATAGCTGAAACAGCCCAAAAAGTCCCGAATTTCAACTCGGACTCCCACTGCATTCTTCGCCCATTTAGATTTAACCAACCAATCCAGACTCCCATTGGACACTTCGCCTAATATTGACGGAAATCGACCCGCCGAGCATACCGAAAAGGACTCTAAAGCCTAACATGTCACTTATCTATAGGGAAACACCGAATAGATACAAGTTCTAGAATCATTGAGCATCAGGAATTAGAAAAAGGTGGTGTGGGGAAAAAAGAAACGCACTGCGGTCCTTTTGGGTGGAAATTATTGCCTATCTACATTCGGTCCATTCAGCCAATGGCGTTCAGCTGAAAGATCGAACAGAGCCCAATTGCCTTCTCGCCTTCCCAATTCCTCGCTATTGGAGGGTATAGGCTATAGCCAACTTTTTTTTTTACCGCTGAGGTGTAAATCCATCGTACTATCGGAGATCCTTCTTAACTTTTCGCTAGGCTCCTGAATTCCAATATATATCCTGAATCTCCTCCGAAAGATACTATAGTCTCAGATCCGTGATACACCATATAGAACATCTCACGATTTTCAGGTACGGCCTTTGGTTTCATTCCTTCGGTCCTGTTACAACTGTTACAAGAAGAAGGCATAGACGGACAAAGAGTGAGGGGGCAATATCGATTCCGTGACGGCGATTTCCTAATTACTGCCCTGGTCCCTGTCGAGTGTTACCTTATTACGCTAAGAGAGGATAAGAGCCTAAGAGGGGATCATACTTAATAAGAAGAAAGAAATTTTTTTTCGCCCATTGCCCGGGATCAGAACACCCGAAAGAAAAATTGTTAGAGAATTCGAAAAGTCACTCCACTCCACCTTGGACGAAAACCCAAACCCACCCAAACCGCCATCGCCATCCTGTCCTTTTCTGTTACCGTATCTACCCATACACAGGAACAGAAAGAACCCAGACGCTCGTTCATTCCCATCTATATACCCCCTCAATCCCATCAATTTCCAGGTTTACTTTTGATATAGTCCTCTTCTTCTTCTTCTTCTCCGCATTCTTCTTAGAGTGTAATTGTACCCCTAAAAGTGTCCCCGGTGGCGCTCTTGAAAAGGCTCGTGTGACATCATCTATCACAGCCTATAACGCCCTCCTCCTCCACCTCCTCCCACGACATCCCTCCCTCAGGGGTTCGAAGATCGAACCCCTTCTCTATCCTCTCCTCCACAATGGCTGAACAGCCAGCAACAACAACAGCCGCGGCTACGGCTATGGGCACCGACATCGCCATCGACCCCATGGACGAGTTCTGGGCGCTTAACGAAGCCTCAGACCTCCGCCGGCGAATGTCGCAGCTCGGAGTCCTCGACCCTTCCGCCACCCCTACCCGCATCGACACGAACATGGCGTCGATATCCGAAGACTCGACGACGTCTTCTTCCTCCCCTCCCGTGTTATCGCCCGTGACGTCCGATACGACGGATACGACGACGGAACCGTGGCCGTCGGGATTGTCGGCGTTCGAGTTTAACCATACGGGGTTAGGTTCGCCGCCGATGTCGCCGCCGCTGGCGGATATACGGTCGAGCCGGAAGCACCCTCAGCCGCAAGGACATGATGATCGGCGGCAGTCCGTCGAAGACATCGTTGAGAATTCTCCGATGCAGACGGGTTCCAGCCAGCACTACGGCGGTAAGGACGGTAGCCTCGCGACGATATTTAATTTCGCCTCGCACCAGGGTCAGACGTGGGGCCTAGGTTTCATCATACAGAAGCCCGGCGGCCTCGGCCTCGGCGGTGGCCATCCCATGATCGCGAATTCGGATACGAGTTCGAACTCATCCACTCATTCCAGCGAGGAAGGCGATAACGAGGCTACTACCGGTGGATATTAGGTGACGTTACGACGCCGACGGCAGAGCGTCCCGGTACGGACTTCCCGCTACCTCGGTCGAATAGTTCGCCGTCGCTGTCTGCGAAGCTACCTGCGTTTTCTATGAAAAGTGCGGGTCTGGCTACGCCGCCTGCGTCGCCTCCCGCTGCAACAATACCCGGACACCCCCAATCCCGCTCCGATCTCGATAACTTCATCCGCCACGTCCGGCGGGAATTCGAAAGATCTCTACGTCGGGAAGTAATGTCGCGGTCGAAATCCATCAAAGCGTCCACGGAACAGGCACTATCAATGGAACACGATCGCGAAGTCGCATCTCTACTACGGAAATTACAGATACAGGAACAACGGCACCGGCAGGTGATCGCGGATAACAACGACGAGAACGCGAATAAGTTCCTGATGCTGGCGAGGGATGTCGTTACGTGCGGAGTGAGTACGAACATAGGCTCGCGACGGAGCGCGGCGAGCACGGTACGCAGGTTGCGTTTTTGTACGAGACGATTAAAGGTTTGACGGTCGGACATCATACGGAGATCGAAAATATGCAGAAGGAGTGCGATACTCGCGTTAACGAGATACAGCAATCGCTCGAGGAGGAACGGAAACGACGGGAAGATGCGGAACAAAAGATATCCGAGACCGCAGCGGCGAAGAATCCGCAGAGGAGAAAACGCAAAAGACAGTGCGGGAGAAGCGGAAGCTGGAAGACGAGATAATCTCGCTAAAAGTCAACGTGGAAAAACTGGAAGCGTCCCTGACCGCCGAAACAAACCGGACAGCCGAAGCAAACAAAACCATCGAGACACTCCAAAAGCAACTCCACGCCGTCGCCACCAGGGAGGCCGAAATAATCCGCCTCGAGGAAGCTTCCAAGAAAAAAGCCGAAGCCGCCGACCGCAGCATGAAGCAAGCCGCGGAACGCTGGTCGAAGCTGCGCAAGCAGGAAAACGCCGAAGCGTCCCTCGAAAAGCTCAAAAAGACCAACGAGGAGCGTAAACTCGCGCTCGACCAACGGCAATCGTCACTCGACGCCTCCAAACCGAAATCGCGACCCGCGAAGTTGCCGTCCTCTCCCGCGAATCCGACGTTAAGAAGCGGGAAGAACGAGTCGCCGCGATGGCGGTGAAGCGGGCCGAATTACTCGCGCTTGAGAAATGCCTTAACGAGCGTCAGAAGCAGCTCGAGGAAGAGCGGAGAGCCTCGATAACCGCGGACGGGAAACGGAAGGGAAGGAGACGTACTTGAAGCACCGCGAGATGAACATCGCCGGCCGCGAGACTGAACTCAACAAGAGGGAGAGCGAGGCGACGGATAGACTCGCAGTCGCCGCGGAACGGGAAAAGAGCGTGTTCGACCGCGAGATGGGGTTAAAGCGAAGGAAAGCAAGGCGGCTGAGAAGGAGGCTTCTGTTAAAACTCGCGAGGAGCAGATCTCTGAACGGGAGGCCGCCGTTGAGTCTCGTGAGAAGGAGACTAGCGAGAAACTCGCATCCACCGAGGAGAAAGAAAAGCAGCTGATTGAGCGCGAGACATCGCTTAACGAAAAGGAATCCGCTCATTCCGAGAAGGAGACTTCTCTCGCTCAGATGGAGAAGGCACTCATCGACCGTGAGAACGCTGTATCTGGCAAGGAAGCCGGCATGAAGACAACCGCCGACGAGCTCGCGAAACGTGAGGCTGATATCTCGCAGAAGGAGACCGACATCAAGGAAAAGGAACAGTCGTTATCGGCTAAGGAATCCGAACTGCAGAAACAGGCCGAGGAACTCGCGTCCCGCGAAGCCGAGGTCAAGGACCGACAAGCGGCTGCAGACGAGAAGCAGCGTGAGATTGACGAAGAGGTAATTCTCCATTTCCCCTTTCATTCGCTTGGTATCGTTTGATAGAAGCCGCTAACAATTCCCCGCAGAAACAAAAACTCCAATCCATCAAAGACGAACTCTCATCCGCGAATTCACCGCTGCATCAACGCAGACCGAACCCGAACTCTCCATCCGCACGGGCAGCATCAGCATATCCCGCCCCTCTCCGAATACAAGCGCACCTCCACCAACGCCTCCGTCGGCACCCTCAACAGCGCCTCCAGCGGAGCCAGCGGGGAACCCAAATCCCCTCCCACAAATCCTCCTCCTCCTTCGATCACTCCCACTACCACCACCACGAGGACCACGGCGACGGAACGTCGTACTGCGTCCAGTGCGGAAAGTACCACAACAAGCTACCCTCATTGTTCGACAGCGCGGATTTAAAGCCCGAGAAGGTACGCGCGAGAAGGCCGAAGACGCCGCTTACGCCGAGCCCCAGCGCGCCCGAGTTCACGCATTTACCGATGATGATGCGGAAGGAAGGCGCTGGTCATATGCGCAGCGAGAGTAAGGATTCGGATAAGGAGAAGCATCATGGTTTCTTCGGGAGTCTGAAGAGGAAGGCGAAGCCGAGGACTATTAGCGATGGCGGTATGGAGCGGACGAGTAGTCTTAGGAAGAGCTCTAGTAATAATGAGAAGGAGAAGGAGAAGGAGAAGGAGGCGAGTCGGCGGTCAGCGGCGCGGTCTGTTGAAAGTTCCGGATAAGTCGTAAAAGTCGGATTTTCTTTTGTTTGTTTCTTTTACTAAGCTTTTCTTTTTTTTTCCCTTTTGATACCTTGTTTTCGTCTATTGCATTATTACCTATTACCTGTTCCTCCTGCATAATACCTTTTCCCTTGTTGTTTTGCATCTATGCCCTCTTCCCCGGAGGGTGTATTACGCTCGTTCATCATTATTCTGCATTATCCTCATTGCATTACTTAACGTCGAACGCCCTTGTACGATCGTGAAAGTTACTATCCTGTATTCTTCCGTTACATTATTTTCTGACTCCACTCGAGAAAGAGAAAAAAACAAACCCGTACATACTTACTGTCGCTACCCTCTTAAGAATTTTTCATCGGCATTCTTCCTACTGTATCACCGTGCTATTCACATGTTAATTATGGTTTCGGAGGGAGGTAGATAATGTTTAGGAGTATGAGTATATAAAACGGAGAAGAACAAAAGATTTATATACAGAGATATAAGAAAGCTTCTTTACTGCAACCTATAAGTATTCTCTTGACTTGTCGTATCGTGAGATTTGTTGATTGTTGAATGCTTCAACTTGCCTTTCTCGTATCGCGTGTGTCATACTTTCGACCCGTCATTTTGACCAGAGCGCAGGAACAACGGAAGGGCAGTGAGGATAGAGGAGCTCTACAAGGATCATTACCGTGAACTTACTTCTATCTATAGACCGATGATCAAGGATTCCGTGAAGAAAAAATTGCCCCTCGTTCTTCAGTTCATGATGAAAATCTGAAGTTTTAGAGACTCCGGCCCTCCATCGCCTTGTAAGACAAAACAAGGGAAATGCATGTATGGTTTGCATTGGTATGAAAAAAAAATTTTCGTCGCATGTTCATGTTCAGATAGCCAGCTACATTTTCGCCACGTAGATACTGCATAGTGGGAGCTCGAGGGGGACAAGGTAAGGCGAAAGCTGATTCGTGAAGGAAACGAACTAGCAGCTTGGCGAGCCAATGAGCTCTCTCGGATAAAAAGTGACAACGAGAAACAAGCAACGACGCGTCTGTGAATAATTGGAAACGCTGGGAAGCTGAGAGGGTCACGTTCGGACGGGATACATTCACAAAACATCACGATTGATATAGCTAGAAATTGCTTCTATAGTAATTAATCACAAGTTTCAATTTTCGCAACATGAACGACCCAATGCGCCTCGCAATGCCCGTCCGCAGATCCATGATCGAATCCTCCCCTCCGAGATCCTGCTGCTGTTCATCGATAACCTCGACTTCCCACCATAACATCCCTCCTCTCCGTCTCCACCACCTTCCGCTCCCTCTCCCGCCGCGTCCTTCTTGAGCTCTCATCCTCTACAAAAATATGGTACCGCGCATTCAAAGAAGACCGCTTCTTCGATTTCCATTTAGATATGGAAGAGCACGGCGGCGGTAGAGGTTATATATGCGCTCGCAGTGGTGCATTCTCGATACAGCGTCGCCGGAGGGCGCTGAGTGGAATTGCCCGTGTAATAAGTGCATGGCGTGCGACGTACCCGCGAATACGACGGTGCACCGGCTGTTGGATGAGGTAGTTATGTTAGAGCCGTGGGAGAGCGTGAGTGATGCGAGGTTTATAATAAAGATTGGTCGTTCGTACGTTTCCTAGGGAAAATGGGGAGGAACGGCTGATGAAAGAATCGCTATTTGATCCGCCGGTTACAAGCGAAGTCCCTATTCGCTTCACGATAAAGTTCTATTATCCCGCCGTCGGACGCGCTGGAACGGTTAGCCCCTGGGGATCGTACGATGAGAATTGGATGTACCCCTACGAAGTCCGCGAAGCCGGTCTGAAAATCACACGGATAATGAAGCAGGGCATATCTCCGTCGGCAGCTTCTGCGGAGCGTTAGAAGCTTACACGCGCACAATGTGGCAGTGGGAGGAGAAACTGGAGATCACGGGCGTCAACATAAACCTCAATCCGTGGCCGAAACACATGCTCGATGTCACGGTTAGTACGAGGACGACGTATACTGATGAGGAGTTCTTCGATCATGAGGTGCAGGAGTATAACGTTCCGTACGATTTGTTGGCGTATGAGCCATCTGAGGATCCTGAGGTTTATTCGGATAGCGAGTGGGGGAATGAGGTGGACGAAGAAGTAGATAGGGAGTTGGAATTTTTGAAGGAGGAAGAAGGGTCGTGGAGCGTTGAGAAGGTGGCGCAGATGCGGAGGGAGATGTTTGGGCCCGGGGAGGTTAATGCGGAGGAGTTCGGGTTGAAGTTGAATATGAGTACGCAGCGGTCAGAGGTTTATGAGACCCAAGATGCGTCGAAGACACGATAAATATATGTTGGGTTTGAGTTTCAAGGGCAGTCATTCGAAACAATAATATATATGTGATTTGATGAGCATGACAGTGCTACCCACTCATTGTGATATAATTACACATTACGCTAAGTACAAATATGTGGCCGAGTATTTAGTCTTGGTCTAGAAAGCAATCACATCCTCATAGTAAGGCGGCCGTCGCTCATAGCAAGACGGCGACGGCCGCCTAAACACCCGATGCTCCATCGCAGGCCTAAGCAGGTCCGTCCGTGAATACTGCCACGTCAGCTTCTCGTTACCGCTACCACACTGGCAACCGCGCACATCCGAGTGCACATGATCTACGACTGTCCGCTTCGAAAGGAAAAAAGCTCGAGTCTCCGCTAGATCACCTCTATCAACGACATCGCGCTCCCTCAGCCCGAAACGCGGCCTCTTAAAAACGATAGTCAAACTTCTCCTTGCGTTATCTTCGAAGCCTTCGAGGTCAAAGGCTTCCTCCCGGTAAAACTCGGTGATTGCAAACATGAGATCGGATTGCCGGGTGTCGCGGATGTATCGTGTGTTCGCCCCCAGTGGGGATCGTGCCAGACCACTAGCTCCTCGACGTGTTTGTTCCACCGTAGGACGCTTTGAATGAAATCGTGCGCGTAGCAACGGTAATCAACCACACCGCACGCGCACATCTCTAATCTCGTCAAGTGCTTACACTCCGCAAACCGCATTAGCAGCCGGAGAAGCAGGCTCCCACGTCCACGCAGGACTCACGCACGATCCGCGGATCGCGAGGGAGCTCAGCTTGTGCTTTAATACGGGGGCCACTTCGGTCCAGAACTGCTCCGTCAGTTGGTCTTGTATCCCGATGTTCCCTTCGTCGAAGCCAGGAAACTCATCCCGGTAGCGGGGCGGTGCTATAGTCAGCGTCGTCAAGTTATTGTAACCTTTCATGAAAACGAACGCGGGAAGGCTCAGCCGGGATAACGTGAGCGTAGAAATATTCCCAAGCACGTAACCGTGTTCGTGCGAGTTCCACGCCGCCGAGTCCCTCGCGTCTTGAGTATCCAAATCAAACGTATAACTAACATCCTCCGCACAACCCAGGAAGCGGCGCGTCAAACTGGAATTACGCGGCATGAAGACGTTGTGCAGCTTCAGCGATTTTATGTTCCTCGTGCTCTTCCCGCTTTTCGCGTCTATGAGCCTCGCTGCTTCGCTCAGTATCAGTTTAGATCGAGGTAACTCTTCGCTATCTTTTCAAAATGATTGTATATTTCCCCATGTGGCTGTCGTTGTTGCAGGAGCCAGCTAGGCAGAAACGGACGGATTTCGATCTGAAGCTCCGTCAGACTCTCCGAACAAGCTACCAGCGCCGCGATCGTGTGGCGGGCGGAGCCATAACTTAATTCCGAGAACCAGCCATCCTCGCGGTACCCTATATTCAGTCTCCTTAGGTTATTCAGGTGCGGGAAGTTCAGAAGATTATCAAGTCCGAAAATCCTCGCCGAGGTGAACCCGAGGTTGAGTTCGGGCGGCGGTAGACCGCGCTCTTCGCAGAAAAGGTATATCTGTTCTGTTACCAAGGCGATTTCATCGGACGGCAGACGCGTTTCGTCCGTTAGGTGCCAAGCTACGGTTTTGATGTTTGGAAAACTGCTCAGGAAGCTGGCGATGTGCATGTCCGGCTTGTCGTTGCAGGAACACCATTTGGTGGTGCGCCAGTCGTATTTCTCCCTGCGGAGGCCGCCAATAGCCTGGATGCGGACGTGTTTGACCAGCGGGCGGAGATAGTTCCATGCCGAATGGGTTCTGGATAATTGGATGCCTTCCTTCTCTGTTTTCATTGCAAACGACGCGTTGATTAATATATAACCAATCGTACCCTTATGTACTATATACTAGAATACCCGGAATAAAACGTACGCAATGCCTTCCTCTTCTCCCAACTCTGCTTCGACTCTTTCCGACGGCGCTCAATCCAATCCAGTCTGTACTCTCTCTGCAGCCCGCACGTCTCTTAGCACGCCGCACTCCGCGGCGCCATCTTGTCTCAACAGCGGTATGCTGGAGCTCGAGCTTCGTCGGCTCTGGTTCGTATACCGGGCGGACAATTACCGCGGAGGTATCTAGCGACTTGATCGCAAACCCCCTCTCGCAAACGTGATCGAGGTTGAAGCGGAACGTGTGGAATATTATCGGGTCGATGATAGTCCGGAAGATTGAGTTGGTCAGGCGCAGGACCGGATTTCGGGGAATTGTATCTGATCAGTGAAACGCGATGCATCATTAGACCAAGCTTGCAAGTTTTATCACTATGGGGAAGTTAGGGCATACTTACAGCAGCGCACTTTAGTATCTGGATGATGATCTCGTACGGGCAATGCAGGAACCCTGTCAGTGTCTTCTCCGGGGGTGAATTCGGAGATGACATTGGAAAGAAAGCTTCGCACAAACGGTTACGATGCCGCGAAATAACCAATGGGGAGGAAAGAAAGAGATCAGAGAGTCTAGAGGATTGAGATTTGAGTTCATCCAACGAGAAACGCGTAGAGCTTTATATATATCAGTCTTCCGGTGGCAATAATATCCGTCGTTCGGCAATGCAACGCCATTCGCTTCGCTGTCCCGCAGGAAATGTTCCCCGCCCTCGCCTGTTTTTTTTGTGGATCCCAGACGGCAGATTGCGAGGCTGGGCGTCGCAAGCGATGAAAATTGCTGTGCAAGGAATCGCTGCAATTGAAAAATGCGGATCACCTCAGCTTCAATAACAGGATTCCCCTTAGGATCAATTTACAACGTTAACAATGGTTTCTCGGAACATTTTCCCGCGTAGCATGGAACGAGTTAACAGTTGGTTCCAACAGAACAAAAAGCTTTTGAAAATCGCCTCTAGATTCCATAAGAGGTCTGAGCACCTCACAGAGTTGCAATAATTGCCTCATAGGAATTTGGGGCCTCATGTCTCCCCACGTGGAACCGTGACCCGCGTTATATAAGTAGGGGAAAGGTTAATCTAAAAGGGAGGGGATCGCGTCGTGGTGCTCACACCGTCTATTCCACCTTTAACTTACTTTCTCCGAGTCTAACCGAATACAAAGCTACTCTACGAATCTTCACAGGACATCCCTAAGCCCGAAGAAGTCCTGAAGCGACGGGCTCGCCACAATATCTACAGTCACTGAAGTCCAGTGATCCTACACTCCTACGCTAGCTCGATTCCTTTGCTTTTACTATCGTCCAGCAGCCGATCCTCGTCGCGTAACGAAAGCGATCAAAATGACGGACCTCATGATAATAGCGCACCTCTTCGCCTCCATGCCACCCTGCCCGGAGCCCCTAATATCTCTCCCGCGCGAAATCATCCTTATAATCCTCGAAAACTGCAGATACGCCGACATCCTAGTCCTCCGCCGTACCTGTCGCGTCCTCCGCTCCCTTTGTAACCACGTCCTATCCTCGACTGGCACCTCCGGCGTGATCTGGTACCGCGATCCTCTTCCGAAGGACTTCTTCTACTCCCCATTCCTAGACTTACGGCCCCAACACTGCACGCGCGACCGCCTCGGCGCCGGAGAATGCCCATGCCAGAAATGCCACAGCGAAACGCTCGTATCTAACATGAAAGTCCACGCCATCGTAGATCATCTGTACATCCCGAAGCCGTGGAAGTGGGAAAGCTAGTATTAAAACCTAACTGCCTCATAAACAACTTATCCGACGGCAAAGAAAAGTTCCCATCGTCAGTGTACCCCTCCATGCTACCGCTATCCCTCTTCGATCCGCCGGTGGAGAACCACATCTGGTGCCGCGTAAACTACAAGATCTACCGTCCGGAGAACAACCCGTACCACGATGAATATTACGAACCGCCGAAGAACGAATGGCAGTACCCCTTCGCCGTCGTCGAAGCGCCGTGGAAGCTCGAAAGGAGCCTGGCCGAGCCGTTTATCACGGTCCGGCATTTTATATCCGAACTCGAGAAGGGATGTGGTGGCAGTGGCGAATCGAGGAGAAAATGACGGTCGTGGGTATCACGCTGAACCCCGGCGGCGACCCACCCGTCCTGGATATACAAATACAAATAAAAGCTTTCGACGACGACGACCAGTACTTCGCCGGGGAAATAGAAGCCCCTGTTATGGCGGGTGGATTCCTACCGCCTAGGCCGCGGATGGCGTGGAATCTACCGTACTCCATGCGAAAGTACCGACCTGAGCCGTACAACTACACACCCGACAGCGAGTCCGACCGGGGTACCCAGTACCAATTATACGAGTCCGACTCCGACGGTGATAACTCCTGGTACGAACCGTCCGATACACCGTGGAGTCCGAACGGGAGCGAATTCTGGAAGACGCGGAGGAAGACATGAGCGACCTGGAGCTTGACTACGAAGACGGCAGACCAAAGATTAAGTTCCCGGAAGGCGAGGAGGAAGCTATAGGTGAAAAATATGTCAAGCCAGATGGCGGACATAGTAGTAAGTTGCTGGCGTACGATCAGGCCGGCGCGGCGCCGTATGGTATGATAATGTATTTTTCCGAGCGGAGGTCGCGCCGCCGTACGAGGGTATGCAGCGAGGCAGAGGCTTCGATCTAGAGAGTTCCGGAGAAACTTGTATATGCGCACGGAGAGCCTAGCATCATGTTATATAGCCTTTGCCATTCTTTTTTTTCGTGAGACTCACTAAATTTACGATTACTTCGAGTGGCCTAATTTATTGAAGATGGTCTGGATATGCGGATGAAGGATAACCCAATCATTGTGGAGAGAAATCGATCGTACTTGGAATCAGACGGTCGTCGTATTGGCCTATCTCCGAGTCGAGCATGGGTCCGTTCGCGTATCTGTTCTTGGCTATCGATTGATTGAGTATCTTGAGCAACAGGCTATCTACATCGGTACTCGCACGCAGAGCTCGAAACGCAATGATATGAACATGAGCTTGAGGCGCCTCGATTTCAATAGACTAAAAAGGTTTGGTCACTCTATCCTACAATACACTCTACAAGACTTTAAGTGTCTCAATACATAGGCGTTTAGATAAAATCAACAAGAAAAGCTTCGCTGCGTCCAAACTGCTCTGACTCAAAGCCTCGATCGATGATGAACCTGGTTAGCTTCCAGTAAGACGCGATGGATTCGCGTCCCGAAAGACTACTACCTTCCAAGAACAGGCCATCTACTCGCCCCACCACCCGTGGTTCTCACAACATGACATGGATAATGATGAGAATCTTCTTCTACGCAAGTGCTTGAATACACGGGATCCTCGGTGTTGTATCCCGTGGCGCAATTCATTGGCTGTATGATGGAGAGGTTCGAGATGACGCGCAATTTCTAATTTCTGCGGGGGAAGCTGCGTAAACAAATTTTTAAGGTGTGAAAACGGCAAAACCCGCCGCAGATGCAAACTACTGGGGACTGAAAGCACCCGCCAGCCACTTTTTAAAGACGCGACATCCACCCCGTAGAACAAAAACATCACCTACCATCATCGCCGAGGGGACTTCAACAATCAAACATACAAAGCTCGACATCATGAAGTTCTCCTCAACGGTCGCCGTGGCGGCCTCTGTCGCCTCTATCGCATCGGCGCAATTCGTCAAGAAGCCGAAGGCGTCACGGTAGTCAAATCGAAAAAAGAACCCGGACGCATGGGTTTCATACAAACAGGTAAGCATATCTCCAACGCCTCCCGGTCCAGCACATTGCTAACATCACGAACTTCACCTCTTAGAGCAACATCTGCGAGACGACAAAAGGCGTCAGGGGCTTCTCCGGATACGTTCACCTTCCGCCGGGAACGCTCAACGACTTCGGTACGCATCAGGACTACGAGATAAACACTTTCTTCTGGTGTAAGTAATCCCTCCTCTCCTCTTCTCTTAATCGACGAAGTTCCGACGCTGATCCTCTCCATCCAGACTTTGAATCACGCAACGACCCAAAGAACTCCCCAACCTCCATCTGGCTCAACGGCGGCCCCGGTAGTTCCTCCTAAACGGCCTCTTCCGCGAAAACGGCCTTGCTGGTAAACCCGACTCCGCCTCCACCCGCATCAACGAGTACTCCTGGAACTCCAACTCGAACATGCTGTACGTTGATCAACCGACCAAGTCGGCTTCTCATACGATTCCTGCACAAGGGTATCACCGTCATCGACCAGACTGACCGTCCGTGAGTGCCGGCGTCCTTATCGACGACAACCTAACTGAAGACGACGCAAAGGATTTTAATAGGACGACGTTTTTGGGTACTTTTAGCAGCCAGGATAGGAGCCATACGGCAAATACTACAGCGATCGCGTCGCAGGCTTTCTGGCATTTCTTGCAGGTTGGCTGACGACGTTTCCCGAAGGCATGCGGCGCAAGGGAAAGATGAGAGGATAAATATGGCGGAGTCGTACGGCGGGAAATACGGCTACGCGGGAAATAACGGCTACGGTCGAGCGCAGAACGATAAGATCGACGCTGGTGAACTGAAGGATGCTATCCCGATCCGCGTCGATACACTTGGTATTGGAACGGATGGTAAGCATGCATTATGTATTACATCTTTACTAATAGTCTCGCGAACGTGAATCACGACGCTGATATCTATTTCCAATATAGCATAACCAAGCCCACTTCACAGAATCCTACTCCCCTTCATCTTCAACAACACCTACGGCATCGCCTAATATCCGAAGACCAATTCCTCAAAGGCAGGAATGGCTCGGTCCCAACGGCAACCTCACCACCGCCTCCAAACAGTGCTCCGACGCCCTCGGAAAGCACGATCCTCGCAACGTCGGCGATAGCACCGAAGCGTCCGAAATCTGCGACAAGGCGAATGACCTTTTCGAAGCATGGTTTAAGCATGCGTTGGGTATGGACCTCAAGAACGGGACGAACGTGGATGATATGCCGAGTAGCATGTACGATATCGCGCACCCGCATAATGATCCGACGCCGCCGCCGTATGAATTGGGCTATTTGAGGCGCGCGGAGGTATTGGAGGCGATCGGTGTTCCGAAGAATTATTCGGAGATATCTTGGGCGACTTGGAAGGGGTTTGAAGGTAAGATCGTCCCACCAATACTCAAACTTCTTCACAAGCACCGTGAGCAGAGTGCTAACATGGAACCCGCAGCGACCCGCGACATGTCCCACCCAATCACAATGTCAAACCTCGCCTACATCCTCAACAAAGGCACCGTAAAAGTGACATTCGTCTACGGCGACCGTGACCTAATCTGCAACTGGAAAGGTGGGGAAGCCAACTCG
The DNA here is from genome assembly GCA_002224055.1 of Pezizomycotina sp. ARF18. Taxonomy (NCBI): domain Eukaryota; kingdom Fungi; phylum Ascomycota; species Pezizomycotina sp. ARF18. Next base: position 216,008 of record AZLU01000001.1, on the reverse strand, counting down.
CTCGACATCGAACACGCGAACTCGCACTCGTTCTCCAACGCCGGGTACGCGCCACTAGTCGTGAACTCAAGTTACGTCGGCGGGCAAGTGCGGCAGTTCGGTAATTTTTCGTTCGTGAGGGTGTACGAGGCGGGACATATGTGCCGTGGTACCAGCCGCAGACTGCGCTGGCGATTTTTGAGCGGTTGATTAGGAATAAGGATGTTGCGACGGGTTGAGGGATGTGGAGGAGGGTTATGCCACGAGGGGACCGCTGACGGTGGATCATATTGCTAATAAGATACCCGAGAAGCCGGAGAGTATTTGTTACGTGCTTGATCCGGGGACTTGCGACAGGGAGACCTGGGTACGGTATGAGAATGGGACTGTCAAGGTGAAGGATTATCTAGTGCAGAAGGATGAGAAGAAGGAAGTCGGGGATGAGGTTGGAGATGAGCTGTAAGAAGAGAAGATTTGTCAGCATGGGCGGTTATTTTCTGTGCTTCTGTATTTTACATTTACATTTGAAGCTTGACGCCTGCATTCTATAAGCGCCCTATTGCGTGATTATGATCAGAATAGAACTAGCGAAAATCGATATAGTGACAACTGCTATATAACCGTAGGCCAAAAACCGGCCCTCATTCGAGTTTATAGAAGTACAAAGTGAAAATTGGCCGGAGAACTGCATGTCAGACGAGACAGTCAATCACCTCAGCCCCACGTAGTCTCTTACCCGTCATTAGACGGGTAGATGCCTCAGGGAATGACAGCCATATTCCTGTCGCCCACAAGGACCACGTTTCACCCACCCTTGATTCCATGGTTTCTAGAAGCCCCCGCATCACGACGTTCCTCTTACTCCTGCTCTCTCTAGATTAGACACATATGCGCATCATCACGTCCTTGAACAATAAATCCCTAAGCAGTAAGATATTCAACCCATGAGTTCATCGACGCCGTCTAGCAAGGTCGAGGATTCCTGCGTTTAAATGCCAATGCTGTGACTAAAAGTATCAATAGCGAACAAAAGAAAGGATATCGATAGAAGTGGAGTTTTACCGGGTGTATTCTAGAATTTTACCGTAATGGAAGGAGCGAAATAATACGGATCCTTAACAAATCGCCGAAATGAGGGACTGGGGCGAAGGAAGGGTAAGGATAAGGATCCGTTCATTCCTAATTCTGATCACAGTAACTTGAACATCTTTAAATTTGATCTGTTCAGTGTGAAATGATTCTCAATTACATTAATATCATTAGAAGACTATGTAAGCCAGATACATTAAGACCTTAACGATGATATCGATACAAGAGGTCCGCTCTCTGGGCCAATGGGGGGTATTCGGACAATAATTACAAGAGAGTAAGGAGCAGTTATGCCGTATTACCTCTTTCGCAACGAAAGTGAATCGCTTCAATGAAATAGGAAAAACAGATAAATGTATTTACAACGCTGGAGAAATATAGCGGAAAAGAAAAGCAGCGCTCCCGTTTTACAAAGCGTCCGAATCATGCTCTACCAAACAACGGAAAGCAACAAAGAATTTCAAATGGCGTGGAACTTTTTTTTTTTTTTTTTTTTTGTTCAATGATTCGAGTTCCTTGAGCTTGGTGATAAGCCTGCGAACCGCACATCCTCCTGTGTCCGCGTCGTCTGAGCTTCCAGATCATCTCCTAGTGTCGACGCGCTCTCTCGTGTAGCACTCGGCCGAGGTCCGCTGGCGTAATACACCCCGGAACCTGCAGACTTTTTGGCAACCTCGGTATATTCTCCCCTGCCGTATTCTGCGCGTTGACATTCTCCACACTAATCGTCAACCCACCCTGACTCGCGCCGCTAGCCGCGCTCCCGCTTCTATCCCTCGTCGGGCCCAGCGGAACCTCATCCTCGTAATCCACCGTGAACGTGTCGGTCCTCAATATCCCCTTCCCGCTCTTACTCAAATTACTCATATTAACCTCCTGCCCCCTTAAATGCGGATTGCTAACGACGGCTTTATCGTTCGCGGCCGAGTTGAACGTGTTGACCATTTTCGAGTTCTTATCTTTGGAGAAGTACCCGCTTATCCGCGGCGCCGCGATGCGGGCGAATAGGCCCTTGCAGGCTGGTATGGAAGCGCAGATTATAGCCGTATCCAGCTCTATAATACACCACAACCCGAAAGCACCCTCGCCGGACGTAAAATCTACCGAGCGGACGAAAGCCTGTAAAGTCTTCAGGCGTAGTCCGCAGCGATGCACACGATCCCACCAAGGCTAAACAGCGCCGTGACGCCGATCTTGTCTTTCGTCCGCAGCTGGAGGTTCCACACCACCGTATCGGTAATAGCAGTATGAGTATGTCGGAGAATATGCACAGCGAGCCGAACGCGGTCCAGAAGGCGAACTCATCGAAGCACTTGCGCCCGATGACGTTCTTGTACCACACCACAGGTTTACACTGGAACGCCATAGCGAACAGCATGCCGACGGACATTAACGCGACGAAGGTGGCCACGCCGATCACTGTCATGCGGTACCAGCGCTGTGGCGTCAGGCGGTAGAAGAATATTAATAGTGACGCTTTGACGGCAATTATACCGCCGGTATAGAGGTATTCGCAGATGTAGAGGCACCGGGTGACCCAGAAGACATTGTTGAAAGTTGTATCCCAGATGTGCGTGCCGCCGCCGTATATCGTAGCTGCAATAAGTTTTAGTTAGAGAATAAATACTTCCGATGGTGTTTAGTGGTGGGAAGTGAACGCACAATGCTGCATCAGACTCGCAAAAACGAGCGCCAGTAACAACGCAAAAACGATGAGATAATCCTCCACCCTGAACGCTAAACCCAGCATCCTCCTCGAACATAACCGCATCACGACGACGCAGGATGTTATTATCGCCATCACGATACCCGTTATGTACATCGTCTCCGAGAAATTACCACCGTGCTGTTGCGTTCTTAGTACTGCGTCAAGTTCCAAAGCGAATTCTGTCGCATTCTTGCCCAGTGCTGTCGTAGCCAGGGCTAGCGATTCATTATCGACTCTCCCTGTTATTATCGCTTCGACAACCTGTAGCATCGTCATCTTCCGGAACGCCGGTGTCGAAGCTTCGAGTACTAAACCGCCGGTCACGATCGTATTGACCGTCTCGTTGATATTTGCGGACTGCATGGTTAGAGACGCTTATAGGCTGTCGAAACAGACACGGGTAAGGATATGGTGGAAGTGTCAAAAAGCAAGCTAAGATTTTAAGCTAGCTAAGACATATAAGAAAACAAAAGAGTAAGAAAAAACCACAGCCGAAAAAAAGCGGCCTCGAGGTATATATAAGAGGGAAGAAAGGAAAAATTAAGAGAGCAGCATGAATGATGAGACCACAAGACCGCCCTAAACGGTAAACCTCAAGGGTGGGAAACCGAGTGAGTTTTATGAGCCAGGAATATAATCTTCTCCTTTCCTTTTTTAATTATTTTATTTCATTTACATATAACGGTCCTTCGTGGGTGATCCATGGCCAGCTAGAAAGGCTTTGCATTGTGGGGACCCCCTCTATATTTTATTGCAAATGTTTTTCCATATTTCTCCGGCAGCCTCTTTTTGCCCGGCTGCCACAATAGAGACATCGGAACTCTCCTCCCAGAAATCAGATTGGCAGGAACGGTGCATTTTTTGAAAGATACGCACCACTTCTCTCGGCTTACCTACCTCTACGCCCTATATTACTTTCCACGTTATATGTTTAGACAGAAAGAGGTCCGTCAAGTGAGAAGGTTTTATCATTCTGGTGGCTTGCCAGCACCGAAAATCTCTACGTGAGAGAACAAAAAACGCCACCGTTTTTCGGCTAGGGTGGGTACAGGGAATGTATCTGAACAGACAGGCGATACCAAAGCAGCTAACAAATTTGGCCGGGAGAACCTTTAGGAGATAAAAAAGAATACATTGAAATATTAGATTGTTCAGGCATAGGTACTTCCTCTATTGATTCTTCACGATTCTAGGCAATGTGGAAGGTTGTTCCAGGAGGGCTAGAGGCTATTTACTGTAGAGGTGGGTACCGGATCTGGCCAATGGATCGAAGCCTTCGATATCCCTATACCGATGTTATAATAAAAAAAAGACACCCAGGCTCCAGCCAGTCGCAAATTTTCATTACTCAATAAAAATCACCTTTTAGAACTAAGTACTTTCTGGTTGCAGGGTGGTATAGAGGCTGAGAGGTTAGTGCACTTCCGCGCGTTGAACAGAGAAGGGAGGCTTTGGGGGATACTTCGCGAAAGGCTTTCACCGAAAACTACTTCTTGACCAACTGAGCTGAGTCGCGGATTTCCGGCGTTTTGGATATGTGGCGCCCTAGAATACCCCAAGAACAACTATCGACTGTCCAGAGCCCTTTCAAATTCAACACCTCCAAAGCCTTTTCAGAATATCGTCATTGATGCAGAAATGTCGCCTTTACTTCAGATTCCTGCAATCAGCCAAAGACAGAAAGACAAACGAGACGCGTAAGAAGTTCGACTGCTGAGATCTCTCTCCATCTTCGGCGTTTTGATTCTTAAGGCAAGAAATTATGTTCAAATGTTTTGCATGAAACATCATATCACATCTCAGATGATCGCAGAAAAAATTTCTAGCAGTTTCATCCCATTTACCATTCTCGAAATGTATGATCTCCGGGGCCCAGAACGTGGTAAAAATTCAGTAACCAGAATCTCTGTTTCTCATGTTACAGGACGATGGAGGATCTTCCCTGTAATCCGCAGATCCTGCAGAGCAAACGAAGAAAAATTTCTTGGTGTGATTTTATAATTATAAAACTGAAGAAATGTGGAGACGAAAATCCCAAGATCCAAACCCAAGAAAACATGAAAACCGCTGTAAGCGCTGAATCGTTCGATTTTTTTTTTTTTTTTTTTTTTTTTTTTTTTTTAAAAAGAGCGCATTTTATATTATGTTCCTTTCGGAGAGACAACTTTCCTCTTGCTATTCTCCGTTATCCCGGAGAATACCTGTATACTGTAGTTAAATACCCACGAAAGTAAGCATACAACCGAGTGGGGTCACGGGCTTTCTGACCTTTCTCTGAATATAAAGCGATGTAACGGTCCAATGACATTAACCGAGTTCATGTTTTTCTTTTTGCTCTCGGTTCTTTCGTGGGAGAATTAGTGCATGGGTGATATTAAAATATCGCCGCACGTTCCTGAAAGGGTGGAGGTGCCAGAGTCGGCAAAAAGGGGGCATAAATTTAAAAAGTGGTTCCTGCGCGCGCAATTTAGGATCGCAGAATTTTTTACGCTCAAGTTCATGGTCACTTATTGCTTCAGTTTCATGCATGATTTTCCGTGACAGACCGCGCGCGGTGCCTACCGATCATATTATCATGATGTACGAGCTTCTTACGAGGTATGTATAATCGATAGTTACAATAGATTCTCATGTTGCAACCTTTCTCGAACTCGGTATCCTCAGGCTTCCCTTGCCACCTTTTGAGGTGATTCAGGCGGTCAATGCCGCGTCTGGGTATTTGACTGCTATAATGTTCGTTTTCTAGAAAAGTTCACGAGCTTCCTAAAGAGCCCTTCTGTGATTGATAGAGCTGCGATAACCAGATAGAAGTTGCCGTGATCGTTGAAAACCTTTTCGAAACAAACTTTGTATAACTCGTACCCTGATATTGCTAGCCACATTCCAAGGTATCGGCCTCCTGCATATGAGCATTCGATATCCTTAAGTAGACAAAAATGGAAAAAGCGTTTCCCCGGGTGAGTAGTCGCGTTCCTGCCTGAGAAGTGGCATGTCTCTGAGGATCTGTCAAACGTCAACGAGAAGCTTAAGCTTGTTAGAACAAGGAATGCAAGGAAAACCTGCCTCTTTTCCACTTGCCCGCCACTGTTAAAATCGATGATGCCATGACTATATCTTTTAGCCCCTCTTCAAAGTAATTACTCCGCCAGGAAAATCCTGTTTTCCCTTCAACTATACAAAGGTTTTGGCAAATGTCCATCATTATAGCACCATGTGGGGGCGCCGCGCAAGCCACCGACTGTGGGAGATAGTTTCACAGAAATCATGTTGATTCCCTCGCCACTGCGATTGGTCCATCCCGAGCTGAACATCCCGGAGACTCCGAAAAAGCCATTCAACTTTCGGCCCGTTTAACAACGGGGGAGGATAAATTCCTATTACCCCATTCGATTATTTCTCCGTTTGTCGTTTCTTGGCCGGAGCGGGTAGCGGGATATTGATAACGGTAGAGGTATCCAGCGAAACATTAGTGTCGGAGCTGGATAGAGATGTAAAATCTCTGGTTTTAAAAATGGTATTGTGCGACTTGATGATAACGGCTTTGTTTTTTTTTTTTTTTTTTTTAAAAAAAAAAAACATATCAGCCAGAGCTCTCCTCAAAGTCGGAGAAGGCATGATGTCCGGATTCGTCAACATAGTGGTATACTCGGCGTCTCGAGATCGTGATGGAATGATTCTACTTTTAAATATCTCGGAAATCTACTAGATCGGATGTTTATCTCCTGCACCCGTCAAAACCGGATGGAAAAGATAAAACTAAGTGGTTCTCCTACCTTGTGTATCTGGTCTGCGGATTTCTAAGAATTACAAACCCTCGACGTTCTGACCGTCCCAAGATTCCGGAGAGAAGATTCGATTTAAGGCGAGATATCGAAAATCAAGATAGATACCTTAAAATATTCGGCGTTTTCATTCTTTGTGGATCGTAGCCGGATTCCAGCTCCAAGAAGCTGACGACGCCGTCTTAGAGCCGAGGGCGAGGAGAATATAAATCTATAGATATGTAAGAGCTCATCTCTTACTTACTGTCCTCGAAAAGCGGATTAACGAACTCGAGGTAACTAGAAGAACTTGAATTGTTTACTGATATCAATAAACATTAGAGAGCGCACCTTATATTTCCCCTCTGCACAATGAGAACTCTTATGACAATTCTTGATATCCCGATCTTTCGGACAAGAATTTATTTTAGGTACCTAACCGCGATTTATTTGCTAGAATAGGTATTTGTCCGAACATGGTCATCGAAGTAAGAAATGACTTGCGATAATAGCAGGTGTGGCGTGAGGAGAATGTTATACAGACTGTTTTCGAAGTCGTAATTTTTTTAAAGTGTAAAACATGAAACACCGTAACAGCTAACGGGTTACTTGTAACTTCAAAGGTCGGAAGAGTCCTCTGGAGATATTCTACATCACAGTAGCCTCTTCAGATCCCTCGCGGTCGCCAGAACGCTCTCTTCAAATGTGTAGCCGAATTTAACACCCAACAACTTCGTCGCCTTCTCATGTGAGAACCTGCTCAATGCCCCTCGTGATGCTTCTTCGACCTCTCCATATCCGGTACCGCCATCTTTCCCACCCTCTCCGGATAATTCCTCCTCAGAACATCTACCAAATCCTCCAACAAAAATTCCCCGTACACGTAATAAACCTCTGTCCCGCCGCTTCCTCACCCCTTTCCGTCAAACATTTCACATGGCAACCCGCCACGTCCCTAACATCAACGTAACACTGCGACGCGTAACTGTCCTTACTAACTTCCTTCAATTCGCCGCTGAAGTACTTCCATATCACGCCAACGCTGGAGTTTGCGTCCTTTGGTGTTTCGAGTTTGTAGAGCACGGGACCGAAGGAGTATACGGGGTGGATAGTGCTCATACCCAAGACGGCTTCAGCTCGTTGTAAAATTCCCACGCGTAACGTTCGGCGTGCGTTTTAGAAGCGCGGTACCAGTCGAACACTAGGGACTTTTTGCCTAACTCGGCGACTAGACGCGGCGATGTTTCGTTCCAGTCCGATTCGGTGTAGGTATATGAAATCTCGGGCGGGTGCGCGCCGTTGTCAACTATGGAGGCGGCCGAAGCGGTTATGACGATGTGCCGGAGTTGAGGACCGGCGTACTACATGGCGTATTAGCATCCTCCCTTACAAATCCTCTGCTTAAGATTATGCTAGAGAAGAGGGGAATGTCCGAGTCTCGGAAATAATACATACATCCCTCGCAGCAACAAGCAAATTCTTCGTCCCCTCAACGGCGGGATTAATGAAATCCGCCCAAGGATCCTCCCGACGAACGCAATTGGCGACGCGAGATGCGCTATGCCGTGAACACCCTTAACAGCATCGTTGAACACATCGGGCTCTTGGAGGTCCTTCGCGATGACTATTTCAAAGTTGTCTTTGTAGTCTTCGAAAGGATTATCGCGGAGTATTCTGCTTTAGGTGCAGAGCGAGTTGTGCCGCGGACCTTGTAGCCGGATTGCAGGAGCTGGAGGGCAACGTGGGAGCCGATAAAACCTGCTTGTGCGTTAGTTCAAGAACCTTGACCAGTTGGCTTGGAGAATAATAGACAAAAAGTCTATCTGGGAATTGCGGGGTTGAAAAGAGACGTACTTGTGACTCCGGTGACGAGGACGAGGCTGCCCTTCGGTACGCACTTGGGGAATCAGACATATTGTGATCTCTAGATAGGAACTTCAATAGCTAATGCCGCTTGATATACCCGGTAGCTTCTCCTTATACTATACTTTTTTTTCTTTTTTTTTAGAACTTCTAAATATCGAAGACGAAACGCAATTGTTATGAAAATTTTTCGATTAGCAGTTCTATACCTCCTACTCTCGGTATTCTGCGCTCTATTTATACCCACCCGGATTCTTCCTGACTGAAGGTATCCTAGGTTGATTTATGCCAGTCGTCAGGATAAGCTCAAAGGTTGTGCGGGGACTTGCTTCGGGTGTAAGCGGTGTTTAGCGAGGTACGTACCCAGATGTCCTTATGAGTCAAGATATCAATGGTAAAATACACCATTTAAGGTAGCTATACATGCTCTACCTGCGGTTAGATCGCTCCGCTTCCTCCGTAGATATACTTGCCCAGAAACCTCGTACTTCTTTGTCTCTGCTTCTCATGCCTAAATTATGGCAAGGGCATGTGTTAAAAATCAACCTTTTATTACGTAGGCAGACTCATTGATATGTTTAGGAATCCATGTAAATCGATCGGAGGAAGAAATGGAACTATGGAGAGTAATTATATTTTATTTTGCTTTGAGTACACAGAAAGGATATCTAATGTCTATATCTATGTAGAATTCAGACTCAGATACAAATATGCTTAGTAGTATGTACAGGATGTATCAGAATATGTATAAAAGGTTTTCGATGCGTTAAAATAAGCTCTTTAGTAAAAATATGTACCGTTAGCTGAGAGAAAGTATGCTCAATCCACACTCCCATCGTCTACTAAAACATCGACTACCTCATAAGCCGGTTGCTCGTACGGATGCGCTCTACCAAGACAAAAAAAAATAAGTAAACCTCTGCTCCAAAGCCAGACCCGTAGCCGGGAATAACGAGAAAAGGTACTTACTTTATCAAAGCCTCCACTGCCCCCTTCGCAACTTCTCTACTCCCGCAGAATATCTCACACCTTACCTCCTCCACCTCTTCTTCCTTCCCAACCTCGCCGACAGCAGGTTTCGCGTCTTCTACAGGTGTAAATCGTCCCCGTCCCATAACATCGAACGAAACCCTCTCGTATTTACAGCCGGATACACGCCCGCTCCCGTCTTAAACACGGCTTGTTTAACATCGGAAAGGTTTTCCGCTGGGCATGTAAATACTAGTTTATACCGCTTCTCTTTTGATATGGACGTGGTAGAGTAACGTCGCGTATTCGATTTTCCCGAGCCAGTCGAGAAGAAGTTCAGGTACTTCAGCGGCGTGCTCCCGGACACGCCTTTCTGCTCGTAAGGCGAAGGTCGTGGGGTTGCAGTAACGGGAGGAGGCGGAGGAGCCGATGTTTTGCTCGGTGATAGTACTTCAGCGAGGCGTTTCGAATCGTTGCCGTCGAGGATAGATTCGAGGAGGTTGCGCTGGGAGCGGGTTTGCAGGAGTTTCTCGCGGGTAGAAGATTTTGAGGGAGGGGTTGCTGGTGTTGATTGAGGATTTGGTGGGAGGGATCGCTCAGGGCTGTAGACGGAGGAGTCGATGCCTTCTCCGTTGATAGTGCTTCAACAAGGCGTTTCGAATCATCGCCATCGAGGATAGATTCGAGGAGGTTGCGCTGGGTGTAGGTTTGGAGGAGTTTCTGGCGGGTAGAAGATTTGGAGGGAGGCGGTGTTGGTGTTGATTGTGGCTTGGGAGGGATCGCTGGTGTTGATTGTGGTCTGGGGACGGGAGTGGGCGAAGGAGCCGATATTTTGTCCGGTGATAGCGCTTCAACGAGGCGTTTCGAATCATCGCCGTCGAGGATAGATTCGAGGAGGTTGCGCTGGGAGCGGGTTTGGAGGAGCTTCTGGCGGATAGAAGATTTGGAGGGAGGGGTGCTGCTGTTGATTGTGGCTTCGGGGCAGGAGTAGGCGTAGGAGCAGCTTTCGGGGCATGGCAGTGATCGTGGGATGCGATGGTGGTGGAGGAGGAGGTTGTTCTGATCTTGAAGGTTGTGCTGCGGGTTGTGCTGTAGGTATAAATTCGTTCTGATAGGAATGGGTTAGTGATGATATCAACAAACGTGTTCAATTTTGCAACAGACAACGAGGATAGCTCTAAATAATGTGGGAATATGAAGGAAAAGCATATCCAATAAACTGGTTTTCGCTCTAGAATCGTGGGAAAACTCACCCCTTCGCGGTTGAACGACCCCAGACGCTTCACCGGCCGATATTCGCCCAAATCGTGTTCGACTACCTCACAACGTCCATGATCCGTCGGTTGTTCTCCCTGAAGCTCGCGAACCTTCCGGCTACGAGGATTCGGCTTCGGACCCGCCGGTACGACGATCTCACCAAGCTGCTTCTCAAGCCTTCCATGAGCTCTTTAGCCTCCCTAGCCTTTCTCTCTTCCGTTTCCCTGATCCTGGCGTCGTCTGCTGTCGTCCCTATCCTTCGTCCTCCATCGTCTTGCGGCGCGGTTTTGAGTTGGGTTTCATCGGACGCGGGCCACGGCGGCTCGAACGGTTCGGACTGCGTCGGCTCGAACTCGCCCTCGGCGAAGTCCTGTTCCCGAACTTGAGCTCACCCAGCACGGGTGCCTTCCTCGGGTACGCCATCGGCGTGCGACCGTCAAAGTCCCTGTACCTGATCGTGACGGGCGGCGGCGGCGGGGCATGCATGGCGGCCGCCATCCTGGCAAGGTCGCTAACGCCTACCCAGTTGATCGTAGGCCCGGTAGCTGCAGTATCCTCCCCGTTCTGCCGGATGGCGTTATCATAAGCGGTGTGTGCCAGCCCTCTGTCACGGAACTCCACGTCTTCCGCGCCTCCGTAGTGAGCTGGGTCGCCGGTGTATCGAGGGGAGTCCGGCTCGCGCCTGCTTCCTCGGCGGCGATGGCTGCATCCACCAACGGCTGCGTTCTGGCTAAATACTCCGCTAAGGAAACCCACGTCCGCGGTTTCTCGGTGAGTCCTCGCTCCCGGACCGATATCGGTTTCGACTCACCGCTCCAGTCTGGGTTCACCGAAGGATGAAAGGAACTACGGTCCGGTGTGCCAGTTCAACTCCGCGGATTCCTCCGCCTTCTTCGTCTTCTTTTCTTTCCGTTTCGCCTCCCTTTCAGCCTTATTTGTCTTCTTTTCTTTCCGTTTCGTCTCCCTCTCCGCCTTCTTCGCCATCTTCCTCTCCAACTTCTTCTTCCAATTCTCCTTTTCCTTTACTTCCTTCTTTATCGCCACCGCATCCCTCTCGGCCTCTTCCTCCACTTCTTTTCTCCACTGGTGCGGAGGAACGTACAGCGCGGATACCGCCGGCGTGTGGTGATCCGGACCAGATAGCTGCATGACTGAGTGCTCCGCACCACCGTCCGTAGATCCCACATCCGCCGCTTCTTCTACTTCTTTTCTCCACTGGTGCGGAGGAACGTACAGCGCGGATACCGCCGGCGCGTAGAGATCCTGATCGAACATCTGCCCCGCCCCACCGTTGGTTAGTTCCACACCGCCTTCGGCTTTCGTACCACTCTCGTCCACCTCCCCTTGCGGCGGTGACATAGGCGAGAGCCAGCTCGATCTAGGTGCAACGAACCCGATCAAACTACGGGATCCGTCCGTCATAACCTCGCGTGCAACCTTCTTCCGCTCCTCTTCCCGTTCACCTTCCGCTTCCCCTTCCTCGCCGACGTACCGCGGACGGAAATCCATATTATACGGATCACGATCGTACGGTATCCGCCGCGGTGGCCTCACTTCGGCTTTCCGCTTCGCAGCTTTTTCTAATTCCTGCGGCGTCGGCGCGTTGCGGGCTTCGAAGATTTCCTGTCGCTTCTGCCGCTTCTCGATGTTCGCTTTACCTTCTCCGATCGGCGTGACTACTTTCGCGAATTGAATCACGCTGCGAGTGCCGTCGCTGTTCATGAGGCGTAAGCCGTGAGGCTTTCGTCTGCGATGAAGGCTTCCTTGCTGATTGGCGTTGCGGGTGCTGGCGTTGATTTGACCTCCGGAGTATCTTCTTCTGGTTGCGCCTCCAGTTGCTGGATAGTGGTAACTTCCCGTTCTTCCGTCGTCTCCTTCGTTGTATCCGGCATCGGATCCTCCCATTCATTATCCCAGATCCCGCAAGCTTCTCGAAACCCTTCTTAACCTTCCTCCTCCTCCCCTCTACAACACCGGCAAATACATCATCAACCATCTCCTTACGCTCCCGCATCGTCTTCAAACGCTGCCGGCGCTTACTCGTATCCACATCCACGGCATCCTTAAAAGGATCCTCCGCTTCCTCCTTCATCCTGTCAAACGCCTTAACCCTAACACCACCCTCCGGATCAGTTGCCACTCGCCGCAGCGCCGGTCGCCCCGTCGGTCCGGATGGTAAACTTTGGATTTCAAACCCTTCACCGTCCGTGTTCTCTTTGCTTTCCCCGCGCCGTTCCTCTTCCCGTTTACCTACAATCCCTCCTCCATGCGTATAGGCGCGAGAACCCTGCTATCGCCGACGGGCCTGATGGTCGGTAGTGGCGGTAAAGCCGGCCGCGGCGCTTCGGTAGCGAAGTGCGTTATCTTGGGCGCCGGCGGTGGCGGTGGAGGTACTGGCGGGAAACGGTACGAGAGGTCAACCGTGTCGGTCGTCTGCGTTGGAGGGTCTCGGACCGGGGGCTGGGAGAGTTTGCGGTTGACGAGCGGCGACTGAATCGTCCGGTATACTCGAGCTGGCTGCGTTTGGAAGCCGAGGCCCTTGATGAGGCTCGCAATGGGGACGGCGGAGGGTGGATTGCCGTCCGAGGGAGAGGTCGAGGGGAGGAGTAGCGGCGGCATTGCTGGCGAGATCGGAGGCGTTTTAGGTTTATGTGCTTCCTGGCAGCTGTTAATGATGCCTCCCTGCCCGCACCGGTCGGTGCAGCAATTGGAGGAATGCGTGGGGGCATATCATGAAGCTTTACATGAAGGGCTGAATTGTTTTTCGTGATGTTGAAGTTTTGTGTGTTGGAGGTTTTGGTCAGTGTGCATGGAAAAAGCTTAAAAAAAAAATAAAAAAAAAAATTTAGCCGCAATGCCAGAAATCCGTTACATGATGAAGCCATGGTAACGTTCAAAGGCGTCGATATCAATTCAACGCCTGCCATCGTGATCACGATACTGCCGGAACACTGTCCCCCATCCGTATTTCATGGGATGAAGAGGGACTCGTATAGCAAATAGTAGTATAAGATCTAATATTAAGTATATACTAATCCGTAGTCTATAGCTACTATCTTCTCCCTATCTGCCGCAGTATTCCAACCATAAAGATTTGCAGATGACAAAACTCGAAGAATCAAGGTGAACGAAATTCTGAATGAATACAGAAGGCTACAGAAGTATCTATAAAAACCCCTAATATAGCCTTCTGGCTTATGCATTTGCAGGTAAGCATTTGCAATTTCGCATAATATTGCTAATCCAGCTAAAAAGCGCTCAAATGTTCAAACTTGAAGTCTATCCTCGATAGTTTGCCGTTTACCCGCGCGAAAGGTCTCGCTCTAAAAAAAAAAAAAAACAATAATGTTCCCTAGATTCGTATCATTCGTCTCACTCCAATTTCAGGAACTGTTTGGGGAAATATCAGTCCATGATTTGGCTGTGGATACATCATCGTCGGATGCCTCGTACCTGTAAGCTCGAGAAGCTATCAGAAGAATTCCGCCGATAGCGCGCATACGCATGTTGGAACATCGAGTAATTAAACTTCGATGTTATTTGACCCTCTGGCTATACCATTCCGTCAAAATGAGGAAATAAGAACATCTAAGCCTCCTTGAGAGAATCTGGCCGTGCGCATTTCGCGTTGTGGAAACTGGAGACTCGGAGGGGAATAGAAAGTGAAGTGCTTTGTCTTCTACTGATGGAGGTTTACATGAAAGGTGAATAGGGAAAAAGGAGGAAATCAAGCACGCCTAACGGTTCCATTTAATTGCCCAATAAATTCTCCGAAGCTCGAAACTTGTCTCCCTTTTTTTTTTTTTTTTTTTTTTTTTTGGCTTTCTGTCAGCCGAGAGCCGGCAAACCGGAAGAGAATCCCTTACACTTCCGCCCTGTTCAAACCCTTCAACGCTCTCCTGAGTCTCCTCCACGATAAATCGATCAACCACTCAACACCCTTGCGTCTTCACACACGTGTTTTGAAACAGCCACTCAGACGTCCTCCCTTTCTCTTTTCTGCTTTCTTCTCGATATCAGTTCACTTGTGGTGGGAACAGCTTTTGGTGGCGAAGAATATCTTTTCTTTGTCTCTTTATACACGTATCATATGACCCCCACATCCCTTGCTCTTTTAGCGGGTGCAGTGACTCGGGGAAAGGTACTCGAAGAGCGCCGCTGATCAGCTTATTTTTTTGGAGGTAACAACGCATCAACCACGCGTCTTTCACACGAAAACGAGAGAGAAGAGATATTCCGAGGATATGTATACTTAGTACTTTTGACGATGCCGAAAGAGAACAGAAAAAAAGAAACAATAGCAAAAATAAAGTCCGGAGAAAGGAGAACTGGGGAAACAAGAATCGGTGCCTGAATAAAAGAGGAAGGAGGGACATTCTCCAGTCAGTTGAGAGTGGAGTAGGAGGGGACTCGAACTCCACGGTCCTACTTTTTCTTTGTTGTTTACTGTGTTCAATCTGAACATGCGCATGATATTTTTTATACAAAGTCTGGTCGTGTATCCCTTTTCGACCTACAAAAGAAGTTCACCGGCTAGATGTGCACTTTCTTTCAATAGACAGGCACCTCGGACAAGAAAAAAGAGTCTGTCTCAGTCTAACCCGCTTTAAGCGACTCCGGTTGACTTTTTTTCGGGCCGGTTTAGCTTCTACCTAAATTTACTAAAAGATATCTATTTTTACTTTGACGTTCGTAATTGGTCTTTTCCTGTTCCTCTCTGTCTGACTTTTTCCATACATAACTACTTTTCTCGATTGCGCGCATTTATTCCCTATTGTTCACGTTCTAGCTCTGCATCTGTTGGTTTCTATAGTATGTATTGCCTCAGACCCTGCGAAAAACTCACATAAGCTGCCGCTAGGGCTACTTTAACCAAAGGTCGCGCATTGCTAGCGGCATCGGATGTCATTCTATTGGAGCGACGTGACTGCTAAACATCGCCTTAGTATAGATCATTGCCCTTACCCTATTATTGCGCTTAAGCAAATAAGAATGAGGCACGAAAAACCCCAGCTGCGCAGAAAGGGTAAAGGGAAAAGAAAAATCGTGACCACGAGGTTTCTGCAAGATTCCGTTCGAAGAAGGCACCGTTAACATTGCCTCACAAGACTAGTGAAAAGAACCATTAAGAAGAGAGGAGAATGACAGAGAAATGTCGTCTGCTCAAGAATCTTCCGTAAATATAGTAAATAGGTAGAACCCCTCCAGATTTTTTAATGCCTGCATGAAAAGCCTGCAGTCTGCATTTGAGATAGTGGACGGTGAGCTCCACGGCAGGAGAAGGAGAAGAGGGGAGGATGGAAAAAATAATCATTCATGACGAAAGTTATATTCTTGGAACTCGTGAGGTCAGAGTCGCTATCGCTACCATGGTCTTGTCTGTTATTCTCTAGATCCTACTTTACCTAGGTATCTCCACAGAGAAAGCATTATTTGGGGCTTGCATATTGCGAGTCCATGAGTCCATTTGCGTATATATAACAAAATTGTTTTGATCTGATCTTACTATTGTAACCCCGAAAGCCTCGATTTCTACAATATAATATCATCTATTTTCAATGTTCTCCTTTTTATATCCTATTCTTTCTTTTTCTTCTCTTCTTATACTTTAATTCCTCCTATTGTGTGCGTTGGCTGGTTACTCTTCTTCCATTTTGCGATCATGCTGTTCGTGGGATTATCTTTTTGTGCTTAGGGTTTTGTCTCATGCGGAGTGAAAAATTTTTCACTCCCGGCCTCAACCACCGCTTAAGCTAAGCTACTGCTGCTGTAAGTTCTGCACCCAAGTCTTCCAAAGTCGGAAGCCCCGCGGAACTCTTCGAATACCTGATTCTGTAGCTAGGACTAGGTACCTATTCTCTCCTAGTAAAAACATACTCTGTCGACCTTACATTTTTCTTGCCGTCGTGAGACCCACTGAACAAAGAAGATAGGAGGATAAACAGGCTGTGGCTGGCTATTCTTCCATGTACCTCTCCTTCCTAACCCCATACTATTTCGGAGGAGGAAGGCTGTCTTCGGTACATCTCGTGTTATCTTTCGAACGCCATCTCTATCGAGTCACGTAGGAGTCAACTTTTCTGTTACTCTCTTACTCTTGCTTTTTTGCTTTGAAATGTACAACGCATGCACGCGCACGCCCTAAAAGATGCATCCTGCAGAAGATAAGGATCTGATAGGTTCAAATTCGCCCTTCTACCGTCTCTTTTCATCTGTACTTCTTTTCTTTTTCCTCTCTTTGCCCCCGGTCAGGAATCAGCGCCTAGAGGGGCTTTTTCTCGTTCCTTTTTTTTTTTTTCTTTTTTGTTTACCTTACAGGGAGGAGGAATACAGGAAGAAAAAAGTAGGAACAACGACGTGTCCAACGGGATGGGAGGAAGAAGCAATGAACAGTATCACTACGCTATGGATGAGTGATATAGATGGCAAAACCTTAGGGCCCACAATGAACTACTACTATACTACTCTTATAAATCCTTTCCCATCGCAGGACTCTTGTTGAGTGAAAATTTTTCTCTTCTCTGAATTTTTTTTTTTTTCTGTCCTTGTCCCATCCCGCTTTTTCTGCTGGGAACATACAGAGATATCACACGACTAACCAAAGAACAACACCATACATTATAGTATTTTGACTGTCTTTTTTCCATCCTCTCCTCCAATACATTCCTCACACCCTCCCTTGTTTCTTCTAATTTTAAATTAAATTTTAATTTCGTTTAGAACTTCTTCTTTCTTCTTTCTCTCCTTCTTCTCCACACTCTCTTCCCCACAGAAAGAAAAACCAGGAACTTAACCCGTTCAGGTTTCATACATACATCACACATACATACATCATGGTTCAAACCGTAAAGAACCAGCAGGAAATGGCGCGGCTGCGCACCGTCGCCTCCGCCTCCCTCCTAAAGGTCGGCATCGACGTCCTCCCCTGCGACGTCCAATTCCGCTCCGCCGCTTCGCAAAAGTCCGGATACACGTGGGCCGTAAAAGGCAAGAAGCCCAAGTGCCTCGACAAGAAGCCGTCGGAGTACACCGCCGCCGAGCGCAGTCGGATCCTGCAAATGCTCGTAACGGGCCTGCTGTACGCCGAGAAGACCTCCACAGAACCCATCGCACCCGCGACAACAAGTAAGAACAAGAAGAAGAAGGCGCCGAAGCCGTCGCCGATCCAGACGACGAACCTGGAGAAGGAGAAGGAGGCGGAGGTTTACATGTTCGCCTCCGAGACGCCGACGGACTGCCCGCCCGCGTACGCGTCCATTACGCCTCCCGTATACCGCTCCCGCGCGAATACCCTCTCCACCTCCCAATTCGACCACATGCGTCACTCCCGCCGGCGGTCGTCGATAGCTGATACGCTCAAGAAGATCTCGAGTACTCCCTCCCCCGCCCACACCCACCGTCGAGTCCGTCGAGGTACTCAAGTCGATGACGACGAACGCTGCCAGGGCTAAGACGCCCGTGCTGGATAACATCGTCAGGTTATTTAAGATCACGGCTGACATCGAGCGAAACATGTCCGAGGTCGCGAGCGAGGGAGAAGTATAAGGGTACGCTTAATGTGCTCAAGCAGTTGTACGAGGAAGAGGCCGGTTTGATCCACGCCCACCTCGCGACGCTCGAGAGGCAGAAGGCCGAGCTGAAGAAGGAGGCGGAGAGTTACCAGGAGAACCTGAACAGGGTCGTGCAGGAGTACCACTCCTAAACAAACACCTACACCTAAGAAGTCCTTAACGACGTATACGATATGACGATGACGATTACATCTTCTCTTTCCTTTTTAACTAAACGGAAAAAGATAATTTCTTATTTACTTTGGAAAAAAGTTGGTATAGAAAAAGGTTGCCTCTTTCTGGAGCGGTTTCTACTATCTCTTTTTTTATCTTGTCATCCCTTCACATCGATCTGATATACTTAGATTGTATTGCCTTCCTTGCTCTTTCGTTCTATAGATTAGTTTCTATCGTTCGATGCTATACATTAGAAGTCTTAGTTGATTTCTTCTGTTTCTTTTATACTTTTGATCCTTATGTTTCTTTTCACAAACTCCTCTCCTATGTTCTCACAGCTTTTTTCGGCAAAAGAAAGTTTCTAATGCATTTAATACGGATAAATGACATTTTCGCAACGGATTTAATGATTTTGCTATTTTAGTTTAGCATGTTTTTGCTTTTTGGTCTTTGATTTTACTTGTACATAAGCTGGTACTTATATCAGATCGACATTATCTTATTTACATTACTCAAATGATAAACTACAAAACAATTAATGATTGTTTTTTTCTTTTATCTTATAAATCTTGTCTTATACTTCGTGATGTGAAGAGTAATGTACGGAATGATGATCATGAAATGAACTACTCGCCATTTGCTCTCTAAGTCTGTTAAAGTGGCCCTTAAGTCTTTCCGTCTGTCTCTCCATGGATCGCTAATCTACGCCGTAGCGGCATGATATTCAGGTTTCACGTCTAAGTCAAGACGTTGACCCAATCTCTGGCCACGATCTTAGATAAAACCTCCCCTGATCTATCACTTTCCCCGCGAAGTTTCACCAAATATCCAACATTTCGAGGTCCATAGCTGCCTCACTCTGACATCACGATCATGAAAGGAGAAAAGAATAAACTAAAAGGGAACGCCTTCTCCTTATTCTTAAGTCTGTACTTCGGAGATTTGCATCGGGAAAAACGTCTACGTTTCCAACCGCTATTGTGATACCGTCAGCTTTTTTAAAAACTTAGAAACGCCATTCGGTCGAACTACCAACCATGAAAACAACCCTAACATTCCTCATCGCCCTCGCTACAATGGCCCTGGCGCAATGCGAATACGGCAAGCGACACTGCCACAACAGCAGGACCTGTAACTAGCAACTCCTCCTCGTCCTCCATTTTCTCCCTCCATTTTCTCCTTCCATACTTTTGTCTTTACTACCCGTAGAACGAGCTAGCTAACCCAAAGGCATCAAATAAACAGTCAATGAATTGGGTATCAGGCGCGACCTAATCGAAGCCGAGCTCGACCTGTACAACAAGTCCAAGTCCGGGGACTTCAGGGCGGGAGACCTCATGTGGATGTGCTTCCCGCGCTTTAGCGGGGGAAACTCGACTACTACAGGCGGTCGTGCACGTGCACTGTCCGTCGGGGATGGCGTGTGGGACGGTTAAGGAGACTGGATGCTAGTTGTAGACAGAAGGTGGAAGCTTATTATTTGATGGAACTTGGGAGATATTGTGTAATTTGATTGGCGTAGGTTAAGTGCGACGGGTAGTTACCTTTGAGTTCAATGGAACCCCTTTTCTTGCTAATCTTTGAAGAACTCCTATCTCTGACGTGGTTTAACGGAGTTGCGTTCTATTTTTTTCGTGAGCGCATGTTCAACCATGATCGTGAGTGTCTATCAGTTAGACTCTCATAGGAAGCTGTAGGATCCTTTCTTCAGCTCTAAACGTTGCGGACAACGCGGAGTAGTGGCAGATCACGGTTTTACTTGAAGATACATCGATCATATCTCCATAAACAGATTATCCCTGGAAGTGTTCCACGTTAAAGGCCTTAGAATCATATTAGAAGTTTCGAAAAAGAAAGAAAAAAAAAGAACCCAAGTCGTACTTGACTTCTCCGAGAGCTTCCGATTTTCTCGATCCTTGAACATGACGCTCTTTAATAGCTCCATCTAACATCACAACCTACCGCGCCTGCATTCTCCACAGCCTCCAAGCAGCAACACCAGCGATCGTAGTACCAGCCAATAACCCCATCCATATCCTTACGAGCTGATCGTAATATCCTGCGCTGCCTTCGCTGCCGCCGCCGAGTCATTCGCTCGCGGAAGCGGTTCGTCTGGCACTGGCATATCCAGAAATTCGCACAGCGGTGCCATCCTTCCTTGAGGTCCATGATGAGTAGTTTCTCCGGTGGAACTATTGCTTTGACTTTTTCGTTCCAGTTTAATAGTAACCCTAAACAAACCATCAATACCTAGGATTCCTTCGATCGCTACGAAAGAGGACCGAAAGACAGGAAAGGTGAAAGAAGAGTTACTGACGTGTACTCGGCTTCGGATTATCCTCCACCCTCCATCATCCGTATCTCCCTCGTGCTCGTCCCAAACTCCAACGACAAACCGGAAACCACCTCCACCCCGGAACGACAACATCGCATATTTCAACCACCAAAGACTCGAGTTCTCCGCTACGGGTCTAATACTCTCTAACCACCGCTCCGGATCCCTCGTCGTCAAAATTACTTTCGCTTCCGGGTATAGTTCCATCAGCTGTGGGATGAAGTCGATCGGCGGCATGTCGGCGACGGCGACGAAGCCGGCTGTTAGTTCGCGGAGGAGGGAGAGGAGGCGGGGTTGTCGGAGGAGCGGAGGCGCGGTAGGCGAGGAGCCATTTTTTGACGTATGCTGTAGAGAGGATGTTAAAGAGGGAAACGGAGATTTGGCAGGTAGATTAGGGAAGAAGTCTTATACCGTCTTCGCGGCCGAGTATTTGCGTGCCGCCGTGGCAGACAGGGCCGTCGAGTAACTTCTCGAGGGCCAGTTGCATTGTGACCGTGCCTGTCCGAGAATACCCGGCTGCGATAACTTGCAGCTTGCGGGAGGGTCTGTGGGACGGAAGGAACGCCGCCCATTTTTATATCGCCGGCGATGGAAGAGGCTGATGAGTGAGCTATCGACCTCAGGCTCAACAAGAAATTTGGAGCGTGATGAGAACGAGGCAATGTATCGCCCTGTTCTGTCAATGCTGTTGATGGTGGACACTTAGGTTGAAAGCGAGAGTACAAGACTGAAATTGAGGTTGAGGTTGGAGAACTATAGGAGCGGGGTAAATCTGAGGTTCCGCAGGTTGAACGGGCTTTTTTTTGTAAGAGGGAACTTGGAAAGAAGAAAAAAGCAAAGGTCAGTACAGATTGCAACTAAACATATATCTAGGCCTGAATGCAACATCGATGCATACTAGTAGTCATTTATCATTCTAAATTGAAAACCATTGATGGTATTTGATATTGTTCTAGCTACTATGTGAATACTTGGAAGTTGCAGATGTTACGTCTATTGTGAGTTGATAAGCGGCAATGACTTTTAGCTCGAAGCTTGCAGGCCGACAAGAAGGTTTACATTCTAGGTCACTTAAGAAGGAGAAATTAGTAGATCAGGATAAGAGGATGAGGTAGACATTCATGGTTTATTATGGAAATCTTGAAGTACTAGTAGTCTTTGATATTGTTGACGAAGTATTACATACAGTACATTACATGACTTTGAGATTGGGCGAGCCTGTTCTAAGGGAAAAGAGAATCGACGTATCTTATCATATCATAACATATTAAGCATACTCATTACGCATTCACACTTGCCGTGGGATCTTCAAGTAAAAATAACTTTCGGTCAATAGTCTACTCTTAGTGACCTCTCTGAAAACTGTGCGCTCCAGCCGGCCTACCATTCTGCGACGTCTTATCCTGCGGTGCGACAGCGAGCCAGCGTTCCCGCTAGCCTTCCCATTGGCGCTAGTACCGCCCATCCGACGACGTGCGTGTTCTCAGTCAGAGTCGAGCCTCCATGATGACCCCACGATGTCCCGCTGTTGAAACTACCACCATGCCCCGTCCACCGCGAGCGTTACCGCTACCCTGCGTCGCGCCTACGGTAAAACTCCCGAGGCGTCGGAGTGGTTTGCAGACTTGCCCTTGCTACTATCGAAAGTAGCGCTCGTCTGCCCGTTCGCGTGCGTACTCGGACCGCCGTTCGCGCTGACGCTACCGCCGAGCGGGTTTCCGTCGTCATCGGTGCCTCCACCGTTACCGTGCGAGTTGAAGTCCGTCGCGACCGCGGCGGAGCTATCAACCGCTTTGTGTCCGGAGACCTGTACGCCGGATCCCGTGTGCGTCCTACCGTTACTACCCCCGGTTGCAGTGCTCGCTCTGCCGCCGCCTGTGGAAGACGCGCCGGATCGGCTAGACGCTTCGTTGAAAGTGCCGTTGTTACCTGCCGCAGTGTTGGAACTGAACGAGCCGGCGCCTGTTGCGGCGTCGGTAACGGCGGAGTTATGGTAAGCGTGCTGGACGTCCTAGATACGTGCGCACCGCCGGTACTAGAGTCCTCGCTACCGCACTGAAGTTCGACTTTGTCGTCGTGCCTTCGTCGTTACCATCCGCCGTGACGCCGACGGATACATCCGAATGCGCGTTACCGTTAACGGCGGAGGACGCGG
This sequence comes from Pezizomycotina sp. ARF18, assembly GCA_002224055.1. Taxonomy (NCBI): domain Eukaryota; kingdom Fungi; phylum Ascomycota; species Pezizomycotina sp. ARF18. The sequence continues at coordinate 193,165 of AZLU01000001.1, read as the reverse complement.
ATGTAGCTTCTCCAACGCCGCCTTTACCAGAACTCGCGTTCGCGTGAGCATCCAGTTGCGGTACATCGGCCTGTAGTTTCCCGTTCGTTCCTTACCAGTAACAGCGTGCGACGATACCTGTACCTTCGACGAGCTATCCCCGTTCTGGCTACATTCGCCGCGGCTTTAACGGCGGATGCACCCTTGCGCTGGTAGTTTGACTTAGGCCAACCGAGTTCCCGCCTTTGCGGTGCCCGTGGACGGATCGACGTTCTCGTTCGCGTTACCACTGAGGTTACTACCCCCGATCGTATTTCCATCGTCGCCGACGCCGGAAAATGAATCCGACTGGAAGCGATTACTCGCCGTCCCAGCTGCGTTCGTCACCGACCCTACGGCGGAACATCTGCGCTCGCTGACCTCTACCGCCGTTGCATGGGTGGACGCGGAGACCGTAAACGTATTCCCTGCTTATCCGTACCCGAAGCGCTGATGCTCCCCGTACCGTTCGGCGTGGTAGTCCCTATATTAAGACGTTTTCTAGTCGGTGCTCAGCGTATCCGTTACTTTCCTCCTTTTGAATCGGCAGACGTGTTTGTATTGTAGTACTAGACTTAGCATCGTTACCGACGTTCGTGGTATCGGAGGAGGAGTTGTTCCGTCGGGGACTTGCGAGAGGGATTGGGAGTCGGATTTCACGCTTGTGGTCGTGGTTATGGTTTTCTTGAGGGTGCCGTTCTTGCGGCAGATGTTCTCGGAGTCCGTTGCCGTGGAATCGGCTTCGGATTGGGTGTTGAATCACGGAGGGGTTGTTCTCGCGGATCTGGTGCTGGACTTTGGGGATTGGGATTGCGTACAGCTGGGGTGCGTAAGAGGAACATGTTAGCGTGACGGAGGTCTAAAATTTTTTTAGGGGAGAGAAGGGGGATCTATACACCGCTGTGGCAGCCAATAGCGTCGAGGAAAGGATAATGCTGAATGGCCGCATGGTTGCGGTTCGTAGTAGGTCGGACGTCGGTCCCGAATATTAATAATAGGGTGTCGTGATAGGAACCAGCGAGGCAATGTCGCTCCTCTTGATCGTCACTTTCTGCTCTGCTCCTGGTGAACGACATAAAACATGCCAGCCGGTAACAGGCCTTTTATTATAACCGAGACCGCATCTGCAGACTACAGATCCATTCCGCGCCGTCCGTCCATGACGGACACGACCAGAGAAAGCCGAACAACAGCCGAAATCCAGAAATCTCTCGTCTACTAAAGCCAATAGAGAGCAGTAGTTTGATTTTCCCTCATTCTTTTGCCGTTTCTTTTTTGCCTTGGATACTGGAAGTGGAGAAATTAATGCGTATTAATTTACCAACAAAACGAAGCGACGGGAGCTCTCAGCTGGCATCCTTCGGTGCACACTGCAGATAGGCAGACCGTAGGCGCACGCGCAGTTGTGTTAAAACAATAATTGAGTAGGCCGTTTTGAATTCAAAGGGTTAAAAATAAACTCAATCCCAAAGAGGAATCCCTTTTGTCCTATATAGTAAGAATAGTATACACACTGTATGTACACATTGTAAAAAGTAGTACTAGTACGGTAGTAGTACCATTTAAGTAGTCTAGGGGCCACTCAAGCTGGAAAGCGCCAAGTTATTTTTCTTTCGCGTAGAGCAGTTTTTTCGCGTTACAACTTACCCCTCATTCCACGCGTTTATCCATCAAACAAGGAGGTTCGAAGTAAACAAAATATCGCAGTCTGTTATCTCTTGAGATGAACGAAGACAAAGATCTCAGGTACCTGAAGGCGGAGGAGTGGATGGAGCTTGCAGATGTATCCAAGTTTACATATAACCAAATAAAGGTTAGTATATGTATTCGAAAGTTGCGATCACGTAGTAACAAATATTAAACACTAGGGTATACTTCGGAATCAATATAAAAAAAAGAGCTTAGTAAAACCCGAGCCCCTGTACAAAAGCATCAGAAAAGAGATATGGGATCAACTCGAAGTGGATATAGCAGATAACCTTATCCCTTGGCTTGTTTTAAAAACACTACAATTATCGGAGGGAGAAAGAAAAGAAGAACCAAAGGAGTATACATGTACGAGAAGACGATCCAGCGCAAATACGATCTAACCAAAACTCGGAAACGGAACGAGACGCTCACGATCCCCCACAAATGCCGTCTGATAAAAATCCGGGGTCCAAAAAAAAGTACTGGAAACGGTTATGGACGCCTAATCCTACATAAATAGACGATGTTTCCAGAGAGCTACAGCCTCTTTATCAGGTAGCTCTTTCAGATATTAAGGTAAATAAATTTCCTGTTTAATAATATTTATATTTAAATACAAGATCGCTTCTAGAATGATATAAAGGTATAAAAAGAAAAGCTGAAAAAGAAATGACAAAAAAAGGAGAAACCAACAAAAAAAAAATATGAAAAAAAAAAAAAAAAAGAGAGAGAGAGAGAGAAAGAGAAAGAGAAAGAGAAAGAGAAAGAGAAAGAAAAGAGAAAGAGAAAGAGAAAGAGAGTAGTCAATCAATTAATAATAAGCACAATCACAGAAATAACTCAAGACTAACAACGGGAATAAGAAAATTGACAGTGCACGTTTGTTATCACAGTGATTGTTTTTTAGAATACAGATAGATGTCAATATTAATCAGAATAGAATAATAAAAGAAACTCCCAAGATTGCGAGAAGACCTATAAAGCCGGATAATAGGATAGCCTTCGGACTAGTAGAGATCTCCCTTAAGCACTAGTATTACCGCTACTAAAAATAAGTATTAAAAACTTGGGAAAGTTAGTCGTTTTAATACTACAAACGCGGTAGTCGATAAATTACTAGTATCGCTAGAGTAAGCACTAGTAGCTAGGTTGGTATAAGTATATAGAATATAAACTAAGATAAAACTGGAAGTTGGTTCCGCGCACGGCATGCTAGAAATCCGGTAAGTCGGGATGGCTGCTTCCGTAGAATTATGGCTCCATCCTTGGTTTGGGGAAGAATTGCCCGTAGGGATGGCTGTCTCTGTAGAATCAAGGCTCGGTTCTTTGGTCTGAGGAGGAATTGCCCGCAGGGGTGCCGCCTTCAAAAGTGGCGTCGAAAGAGTGCTGTCAACCGAAGACGTGGTTGCCGTATTAGTATCGTTCGGAGGGATAATGCTATAGGCACTCGTTCCTGGCCCCGCCTCGAGAGCCTTTGAAGTGGTGTAATCGTTATTGCCGTAATTCGATGCACCACGAGCAAGAATGAAAATGCTTTGGACCATTATAGAAATCTGAGAAAGAGTCTGAAGGATAGTAGCAATGTTCTACCAGGGCAAAAGCTTAAAAAAAAGGGGAGCCAAGAAGCGAGAAATATGGATCTCTGGTGTCTGAGATGGGTTTAGTTCCAACAGCGAGGTTGCAATGCAGCTTCCCGGGGCTGAAAAAAGTGTGGAAATGCGGACCAGATTCGGCACCAACGGGTTGTTGTGTAAGTAAACAAAAGACGCGCGACGAGGTCGAGAAAGCATCTAGACTTGGTCGATATGAAGTCCGTTCAATGAGGTATTTCCAGCACTAAGGGCTTCGGAAGTCTAGTACCAGGGAACTCCGTGGCAATTGAAGAATAATCAGTTGAGGCACTTGTAAACGGATGAAGACGTCTCTGCTTATAGGTTCGCAGGTTAACGACGTTTATTTCTCACATTTTCGCCTTTTCCCTTTTTAAAAACGAGCCCGCGTGGATATCGCGCATGATGCAAAGCGGGTTGAAGTTGGAATATTAAATTACGTCCTGCAAGCCACTTTTTTCGTCGGCGGAAGGTTTGCCTAAAGACTATCCCGAATATACGAATCGTCCGAGAAGACCGACGAATAAACCTAAGGGTAACTCATGACTCTGACGAGAACACCAATTCAGTACATACTGAGCACAATATGAAGAGCTTCGAATATAGTATCTCGTACTCAAGCCTTCACAAAGAATAGCAATGAACGGAACCATAATAGTTTCAATCACTTATGAGGAAATATTTGCAAAATGCTTGCTGGATGGGTTCTTTCTATCATGAAATATCGTCTAAAACTTTAAAAAGCATCCTGCTATCCACAACGCAGTCGCTGTCGCCGGTCCTCGTGTCAGCTCCGCATTTCTCCCCTTCTGATCCTCCGTGGTCTGGCTGGCACGAACAGCCCGTACCGCTGCAACAACTCAAACTATGTGCTGCAAGCGAGAATCCGGGTGAAAGTTCAACGATGATATCCGCCATGTCTCTCCCTTTGAGATTCACGGAGCGTATCATGTGAAACGCGTGGGCACAGGGAACCGTACTATGACTTTTTTCAACGGAAGTGGGAGCGGCGGAGACGAAGCGTATCGGCTGCTGCTCAGTGCATGCACGCCGTGGTTCAGTCTGGGTGCCGACCGAACCCTGAAGTGGGCTTGTTTTCTTGTTTGCTTCGTTTCGGGAGTGATTTCCGTTGACCTGCATGTGAGATCCTGCTGCCGGTGTTGGCGAATGAGCTCGGAGGCATCGGCGCCGAATTGTTCCTCTAATATTTCGCGGAGGAGACGGTTCTCGCATCGACTCTTCGGGCGGCGGCCTGTACTTCTTGTGTTGCTTGTACTCCCAGCTGTTCCAGTCGCCGCACCCTGGATTCGAGCGCTTGAATGTAATCCTTGCGGCGTTGCCGGAGGGCAGATTGCTTCTCGCGGTTCTTCTGGCGTTTGGTCTAGAATAAAGAGAATCCGCCAGATGGGAGTTTCATTCGTTTATTAGCTATCGGGAGTTTGCCACTAAGGGTGGGCCGATGGGGAAGAGACTCACCAAGAACGAATCCATAGCAATGGGCTAAGGGTACTAGTAGAATAGCTATATCTCTGTTTCTATATACTAGAGCCTCGGCTTTGCTTTGACTTTGAAAATCTATTCGCTAAATTGCTATTCGAGGAGGTTTAATATCGTGCGTGGTGGATGGGTAGGGAGAAAACGACCGATTATGTTACAAAACCCAGTCTAGCCAATTATATCCAAGAGGTGACTAACCATCGGGGTTGCGGTAATCGCCGATTTGTGTGGAACTTTTGCCGAAGGGCCTCGCGACGTTCAGCTTTTCCTATACGAAGCGGTAGATTATCTATCTATCCAAGTCTCAAGTCTCAGGTCTTTCCTACGTGTAAGTGAGTAACTGGCGATATCTCATTGGATATATTGGTTTCTAAGTGCTCATGGTTTCCCAGAAATGGAGGATTTGGTGTAGTTATTTGATCTTTTGGAAACTTGAACAACCGCGGGTTTCGCGTATAAATTCGTGCGAAAATCCCCACGATACTGGGCAATTTCGAAGTTCTTTATATTAGAAGTAGTAACTCACAATATATTATATACCTTTCATACCTCCTGATATAAAAATTGATTAAACACAATGGACTCCAAGAATTCTGAGGAAACCTTCAAAGCCGTCCACGACAAGTATTCGGAGATTGCGCGGAAGTCTGACAACCATAATGCCGACTCTGGCGTTGCAGCAGCGTTTGGTTACGCGCCTGAGGAGTTGCAGTCGGTATCAGGTGCAACCTTGAGTCTCGGATGTGGTGCGCCCGTAGCCCAAGCAAAACTCAAGGATGGTGAAACAGTTGTCGACCTTGGAAGTGGTGGCGGCTTGGATATTTTCCTCGCCGCGAAGGCGGTCGGGCCAACTGGCAAAGCCGTCGGTGTCGATATGAGCCATGTATATCCCCCGTGGTTTGATTTTACCGTATCATTACATCTTGCCGCTCTTTTGATGGGGTACTGACTATCTGTAGGACATGATATCCCTCGCCGACCGCAATAAAGAAAAAATGAACGCCACCAATGCGGAATTCGTCTATTCCAGACTGCCGGAGATAGCTCTACCGGATAACCACGCAGACTGCATTGTCAGCAACTGCGTTATCAATCTCATACCACACTCAGAGAAGTTTAAAGTCTTCAACGAGATTTATCGGGTGCTTAAGCCGGCGGCAGAATCGCGATCAGCGATGTGCTGGCGAGGAAGCAACTTCCCGAAGATGTCAGGAAGGACGTGGCGCTATACGTCGGATGCGTCGCTGGCGCCAGCCAGGTTGCGGAGTACGAGGGTTGGCTGAAGGAAGCCGGGTTTACTGGTCAGTTTGTGTTCATTCTGTCAAGAGAGAGTTTTGTTTCTCTCTCTCTCTCTCTCTCTTTTTTTGTTTTAGGATTTCTGATTGACTGTTTTCGTGCTTCTAGATGTCGTCATCGTGGATGCAAAACATGACCTTAACGCTTTTGCAAACTATGATCTCAACACGACGGGCGAGAGCTGCGTCACGGCTTCCTGCTGTGGCTCAGACGAGCGATGCTGCTGCAGCACGAAGGAGGAACCGGAATATCCCTGCGGCCCGACCAATCCAGGTTCAAAATGTTGCGGCACAACCTTTGATAACGCCCCTGAGAACGAAACGGCTAAGGACCGAGTTGAATTAGAAACTCCGAAAGGTCCTTATTCCTGTTGCTCATCGGGATTGCCGAAGGAACAGGGGTGAAAAGTATCTCAACAAGTTCAATCATTAGCGATCTGAATGAGTGGGTTGGTGAGTCTCTCGGATCACAGTATAACAAATGAAGTTCTTTCGAGAATGCTAATATAATGGCTGTATAGGTTCTTTCATGGTCTTTAGCGTGAACCTCCCAATAAAACAAATTCTTCATCCCGCCAGACTGTCGTTATAGAATGCTAAAGTATGGTACAATACAAATTGGATATGGTATAGTAATACATTGACACGCAGTGCGGCTAAATCGTCGATCGCGTATCCATTTTAATAGTGATTGAACATGAAAGGTCTTAGCTTTTGTTGAAACTTATGCATATGGAAAAACATCAACGGATTGTCAGGTTACTTGGCACTATCTTTATAAAGTAGAGCAAACTGGAAACCAATGGAAGGCTTGTTCTCGAGTAGGATTCTTTAAGATAGTAAAAAACCAAACATTCAAAGGATAACAAGCACACATCGTGGCGCGTTCCTCGCGGCGAAAGCTCGCATATATTTGCATGGTATGGTCTGTGGGGGCTAATTATGAATCTATAAAGCGTCTTCCTCAGGAAGTACCCAACGTAAATGACATCCGGATCCCAGCTACGAAGCAACAACGTATTTCTGAAGCTACCATTAGTTCCCAGGCCGATGTGTATTCCTTCGGTAACATCGAAGACCATGCGTCAAGTTCGAGGCGGCAGAGAATCATTGAGCGAGGTGCTTCTGTACCATTACAGACTGGGACGGATCCTTCAAAAACGTATGCAACTCCCACTCTTAGGACCATGTCTTCACCCATGGAAGCCCCGCCTCTTGGGGAATTCATTGTTGCCATCGAACACATCAGTCAATGATTCGGTGAGGTCGAACTCATCACCCGGAGAAGGCAAGCAATCTAGGTCACGTGACGCCGAAATATCCTCCGTACGCCAGCTAGTGGGCTTCCTGAAGTCGTATAAGGAGATATATGGCTCTATGCTTACGCAGAACGATGACGAGGACTTGCTCGACACGCTCAGAGAGCATTTGAATAATCTTAATGGAGCTCTCGTTGACCTAAAGCTTTGTTTGGAGAAAGAGGAGGAATTGCTTATTTCGACTCGCAGCCTGCCAATGTCACGAAAGATTGCCATCATAGCAGCACACGCCCGTAGCTGTCTAAGGATGGAAAGCGTAAAAGAATGGACTCCGGCAGAGAATGATGTTATGGTTATTGAGCTGGAATGATAGTCACGTTTTACTTGTAAATAAATAAATAAATAAATAATAATAAATAAATAAATAAATAAATAAATAAATAAATAATAATATAAATAAATAAATAAATAAATAAATAAATAAATAATAATACCTCTGGAAATACGCACTGAAGCTAGCACCATCCTGTCTCCCAACGAACCGAATTTGTCTTACTATCACTGTTGACGTACGTCCACGATGTCATGATCAAAATCTTCTGCAAATTGATACAATATTAATGTTGGCTTTAGGCTCTCCTATTCATGCTTAATTGGTCTTCATTTCTATCATGCGATGCCTTCTACTCGATCAAGTTACGATATAGGAGGTTCACCCCACTGCACAAGTTCGGGTGAAGTTTATTGATAGAACTGGAGGATGAAATATGATTATAAACCTGAAATTTATAATTGAGATACATGGCTGTGCTCCTCCCTCTCTTGAATACTAACGGGAACTTGAAGGAGTTAGCATGCGCTATTTCAAAAGAAACCATAAAGAAGGCGTCCACGCGCTTGTGTATAAAGTATAAGGGCGAGAACACGACTCCCAAACCTCTCCATATGGGTTACGGGGTAGTTGTTAATTCAATGTAACTTCAAAGACAAACTCTCTTGAAAACTTTGTCAAAGTTCATGGAAAACGCAACGTTATAAGAGTTTGGTTAGCTGGCTACCGGCGAAGCTTCGAATGAACCTTTCACCTTCACACTTCCTATAATGATGGACCCAAAATACACTAGTATCACCATTTAGAGACTTTGAGGCTACACGGCTGAGAAATCCACATTGTTTATTAGGTAGATCCATGAGCATGGCAATGGAAGGTAACACCACTCCAGCTGGGCGACCGATGGTCGTTAAAGGGAACTGGGAAGCTACAGACTACCAGAAAACCGTCGGAGCCGACGGCCAACGAACAAGCACGGCAAAAAAACCCGGGCGCTTCGCAGGGGAACGAGCCTCCATCCTTCTACTACTTGACGCAAGGACGACAATTTTAGCGTTCGTAGCTCTCAGCAGGTCAGTGGTTGGAATCGCATTAGCCATCAAATTATCGCCCCCGGTAAGCAGCACTGGGGCTGCTGCAGAGGGCCGTAATTTGAGTGTTGGATGTGAGCTGGTAGGCCTGTGTTGGTTGCCCGACTGCAAAACAAAATCTACCAAACTCTCGACACGGCCATAACTGGGACTGTTTAACCCACTTATCAAGTTTTCGTGTATTAAAATTATATTTTCCGGGGCTAAGAGCTAATGGAAAGCAAATCTCATGCGCTGGTATTCTATTTTCGATTTACATACGTGTACCCTAGGTTGCAAAGGAGCGCTAATTTTTCACGCGATAAGCACATTGCATACGTATAGTTGATATAAAAATATTATTCTTTTTAAGATCTCCACTCATTATACTTAAGGTCAAAATAAATTAGTATCTATATAATTTTCATGAATTAAATTTATCCGTATTTGCTAAAACACATCCTTCTGGCATCGTAGTACATATGGACTTGAAGTAACTTAAATGAATATTGATTTCCAATTCTAAAACACAAAATAAAGAAAAAATTCCATCGCCATAGAGAGAAAGATATGTTGTATGTTCTCTAGCCTTAATAAAGCTTTAATTGGTGAATTCACGACGTTTGTAATGATATGAATCATCACGGGAGATTTTAATAATAAGGGTGGGCGAACTGCTGTTATACAAACCACTACAGCCAGCACATAGACTCAAACAACATCCTCTCCCTTAATTGCTTGGTGCAGGCCTTTCCACATTGTTCAACCAGTCCTTAACGATCTGTAAATTCAAGAAACCTCGAAGTTATCCGCAAGTAGTGTGCCTTTAAGATCAACGTCGAGCTTCATCTTCTCGATCTTGCCCTCATCTTTAACGAACTTCTTGATACTGGGGTCGTTCAAAGGTAGTTGAGACCACTCAACTGCGTCAAAACGGTTGCGTCGAGGCTGTCATTCTGGAGCTTTGCAATAGCTTGGAGCTGTTTCTTCCTCTTCCGGAGGTTGTCCCTCATTTCGCGAACGGAGCCGTAGATGGTGCTATTTCGGAGCGGCATAGCGGATGATGAGGACGTTGCCTGGTCTTGCTGAGACGGAAAATATGTTACTGTAGGCGCGGACCTTGCTGGAGTCGGCATTGTCCCGCGCAAGTCTGATCCATGTGAACTTGATGTATCCACTCCCATTGGCGTCAAGGTCGGCGAAGCAAGGTCGTTCCGACGCTGCTTTTTACGCTCTCTTTGAGAGCGAATTGGGGTGTCGGAGATGTCCGAGTGGCTCTCGTTCTCAGGTCCGCGTTCGAGAGAATGCGGCAGATTGCGCTTTTCCGTTGCCCCGTGGGCGGTGGTCCCCTTACGGAAAGAGACGAAAAAAAAAAAGAAAAAAGAGGATTAGCCTAAGGAACCTCCGACGTAATGTATTGTGAGGGGCCAGAATATATAAACTAACCCTCAAAGACGCTTTTCGGATGGGCGTGCTTGACAGCGACTGCGGAGTCTGTTGATTCTGATCCCGCGTGGCGGCCTGCCAAGCCCGGACGTCTGCTTGAAATGCAGGAATGTCGGCCTTCCCAGTTCATCGCTCCAGCCATCGTCTCCGTCGCGGAGCGTTCTGTCCAGAGTTTTCGTCCAGTAAGCAGTGTCAAACTCGCGATCCTCGACAGGTGGAGCCGGTTCGGTGGCTTTGCGGATTTTGATTACGCCCGCTTTAAGGAGTAAGCATACTAGAGGAAACTTGTCCCTGGGCCAATGCCTCACGGCGGTCCAGCATTGAAATATGCCCATCTCGATTTTCTGTGGAGCATATACACGGTATCCGTGTTTAACTTGTTGCTCTTTGTTGAAGAACTTGTCTACCTCCCTAGTGTCCTGCAAGAACTCTACCGAGCGCATTGCAGATTATAGTCTGCAACGTGCACGTTAGAGAAGCCCATCTGAAATCAAGGAGTAGCGGATAAAAAAAGCGAAAAAAAGGATTGCAATAGAACTTGGAAGCGGGATACTCACCGAAAATATAGATAAGGATATCCCTCAAACGCGGCAACCCATACTTGCACCTGACGAACCTCCAATGCATCCCCGCGGCGTCACTTCCTCCCGGACAATTTCATTAGTGGCGGGTCAGTCCGAGGCACTGAGGAAGTTACCCCTGGGCTTGGGGAACCATAACGAGGAATATCCGAGGCGTCCAGCTCGCATTCGGATTGTTTTCCTTCCGAGTCTCCCGATCGTGTAAAACGGAATGGTGATCCCCGTATCCGAAGGTACATGGGAGGAATCCTTCCTCTGGGTCGAACGAAGCCGGGGCATAAATGCATTCCCACCTCCGGCCGGTCTTTCCCAGGCCATTCTGCACTCGTTACAAGGTTGCTTTCCATCACAACTCTTGGGAAAGTATTCAATCAGCGTTGGATTTCTTGTATGTTAAAGGGACACACCAGGGACACCTCCCTACGTACAGCTCTGTCGAGGCCCACCATACACAAGCCACGCATCTGACCGTGTTTTCTTCCTCATCTTGTAAGGATTTTGTGATGGGGCATCGGCAACGATGATAGTGTCATCGAAACTATCGTCGTCGTCCTCTGTATTATTATCGTTACTCGTGCTATCATCCCACAAGGTATCCTCCTCGCTTTCTGTTTCGCTGGTCGTACGTCTTCCTTCAGGCTCTCTAGTGTTCCTGCCGTCCTTTGATGGAACGTAGTCGCTCGTAAAGTCTGAATCGTATACGTCGGTACTACGAGAGCCGCGATCTGTGGGCGTTCTGGAGCCTTCCCCGGCGTCGGTGTCCTGAATCGTGTCGTCTCGATTACGTCGGGCGGTGCGGCTGGTAGATCGTGCGGCACGCCCGCGCACCGACACGACGCGAGGTGATCCCACGAGTGACTACGAGGGGCTGGGGCTGCCTCCTTCATCTTCCGATTTGATACTGGGAGTGATACTCGCTGTCGAGACCAGACGAAACGAGCGCACCCCGGCCGCGGTTGTGTGGGGGCTTGTCGATATCACCCCAGAAGGAGGACCCGACCGGAGGTGACGGGGCAACGTTACAGCGATTACCACCTCCAGAATCAAGGGTAGTTCGACCCTGGCGTGGCTTTTTTGGAGCGGTAATCCATCCTGTAAGCAGTGCAGGATTGAAAGAGGGCCGGCTGAATTGGCTTTGCTTTAAAGGATGATTGTTAGCGTAACAATTTATTAATAAAGATAAAATGTTTCTTCGCAATAATTGCTAGACGGAGCTGGCTTTCTGGGCCGCTACTTATAGCAAGGCATTGCGTAGTACTCATATGAAAGTCCTCTACAAGCCGGTGTTTTTGGTCGATCATCACAAATTACTGCTTTCGTCTTGGCTCAGGACCTCTATCGACCACGTCGGATTAGAGATTCAACCAACAAACACCAGTAAGCCAGTTTGGATCAGTAGTCTTTGTTTCATATTCGTTATCACGGGTATAATTCCCGTGGCTGAGAATTTTCTGCATCGGCCGTGATAGAAGCGCCTAATTGGTGCCCGACATACAACATGCAGCGTCGGGATATTTGCCTGGTTGGCATTGGAAATCGAAAGTAAAACAAAGAAATCCTAATTGAAGATAGAGATAGATATAGGAGTACCTACACCTTACATTGGTAAAGAGTGGGCGATTATGTCAAGGGCATGCACCACATTAGCTTCTAAAGAGTGGCTTTTTGTTCTATTTAATGCTCAGGGATAAACTCGGCTGGAAAGAAAATTAAATATCGTATATTGAAACGAATAAAAGCAAATAAAAAAGTTGTGAGGATCCGTGAGACAGTGAAAAGGAAAAGGGAAAAGAGAAGAAAGAGATAGGAAGAGGGAAGAAAGAAAGTGAGAAGCCGCCAGTGAGGATAAGTTTGATAGAAGTCTGTGATTAACAATCATCAGACAAGTAGTCAAAGTGTTAATAGTCGATCAGACATCAGGGCTCCAACGCTGCCATAGTCTCCACGTCTTGCTTGAGCTTGTCAATTTTCACGCAATTCTGCAGGTTCCTTCGATCATTCTCTCTTTAGTAGCCGCCAGCTTAAAAGGGGTCCTGTCTAGCTTCTGCTCCCGCTCCAAATACCTCTGAACACACCATTTGTCCAAAACATCTCGCAAAATAGAAACCTCCACTTCGAGTTTCTTGTCAAGTTCTCCTCTGGAAGAAAGAAAATTTTTAAGGCTGGCAATTGATCGCGAAGAGTAGCGGCGAGTTTCTACTACAGATATATATTTCCCATCGAGTTTCGTTTTCAGCTTTAGCAGCTTGGAATGGAGCCGGGTGTCGGGGGAAGAAGCGCTTTGAGTAAGTGATAAGTGTGAATCGTCATGAATCGAGTGATTACAAGAGTCCTTAGAATTGCGACTTTCACTTAGGATCCAGACGAGGTAATTCAGGTCGCGATCTATGAGAACCGGCAGTCACTGCTGTCTGAAGCTGCGCCTAATCAGCTTCCCCATCGCTCAAACTGTAGCTGTTAGGCATCCCCCTTGCTGATCTCTTCTTATGCGACGCCACGGCGCCGCGACCTAGTGCGAGAACCTGGTGATTTCGCTCGGGATCCGGAGGCCGAGGATTAGTTCGAAGAAGTCGGGGCGCTGCATCCAGTAGAGAGTGCGGATGCTGCTCGGATGCGGCCCTGTGAATGGAGGCGACGATGTGGGCTTCGTCACCTTGGGCCAAGGGATGGTTCACGGCGCGGCATGTTTAGCCTCAGTCGCTTCAAGGTAACGGGACGGGTTTGGTTTGAATATTGTTGTTTCAGCGTATGCCAGACGAATGCTCAGGCTCTCTCAGCGGCGGTTCCGTCCTCTGGTTCGTCTCGCTTTCGCTTCACTTCACTGGAGCAAGGCCATGGACGCTCCAGACTATATTCAAGTGGAGGTATAACGGCAAATCCAGGAGACTTGTCCCGCGTGATAGCCGGCTGCGGTTCCGAACCTCCGGACTTTGGTGCCTTGAATGACATCGTCAGTGGATTCTCGGCAAACTTCCTGGAAAAAATATGGTCCTGTTGGGCTGTTACCTCTACTACTCCAACTTTCCGAGGGCGCTCCCCCTTTCTCTTAGGGATCTCGGCGGCAGCACTAAGTGAAGGTATTGACTGCGTAGTCGCCCCTGCTGACTGACGATTCGTCGCCGCCGGCGGGAACAGAGCAAGCCGCGCATTACGAGGTAGCAAGCTACGTGAGCTCTCCGAGCAAGGTTTAGTTGCAGCGGCCGAACGCATCCCGCCAGCGGCTCCCTTCGCTCTAGGTCAACCATTTCTTTCTGTAATTCTTGCCTTTGAAATGCGTTTTTTCAGAGGTGCCGGAGAAGCGTCATTCCCGAAGGCGCTTGGCTGTTTGTTCTTCTTCGGTCGGCGAGAGCGTGGGATAGCCGCGACCGGAACGGATTGTTGCTGCCGCCCGTTTGATGACTCGCGTTGGTCTAGCGGAAGCCGCCGTGAGTTGGTTTGTTAAAAGCGGTTTTCGAGCGCGGGGCATGGTTGTAGAAATCTTGAGACGGCGTGTGCGAGTAATGCTTCTTCGTCAGCGGCGAGAGAGAGAGAGTAAGCCTCGGATATGTCCTTAACGAGTAGGTGTCTGATGCTTTGGTTTGTTTCGATACTTGCGATGTTGTTGTAGCTGTTTTGTGTTTTGCGTTGGTTTTTAAAAAAGAAAAAAAAAAAAAAATAAAAGAATAGACTGAACATAATAGACTGAGACCAGGAGTAGTAATCGAAATGAATAGTATGCTACTAACTACATCGTTACGTATGTGGACTCTATGTACCAGGATGGCTCGTTATCCGCCACTCGATCTTGACGTTTTCATCTCTCCCTTGTCCTTCCACGTATTAGTTGCAGAGTCGACTCAACGGCCTCTTCTTTTCAGAATATTTGAACGGATACCGCTCCGTATACTCCTGAAGAGCCTCTAGGATTCTCTCAATGGAGTACGGTTTGATAGCTCGGAGACATTTCTGCTTGATCAGGATCTTAAGCTCGCACAAAAGCCCCGCTTGCGGCTTGCACAAAGACAGGTTAGGGCGAGCAACCCCGTCAAAGAACAGGTCCATCTCATCCCGGTGCTCAGACCACACCCACCGGAACCAACTCGAATTTGTAATGTTCAGGGCCACCTAATGAGTACAGTCAGTGGACAAAAGTCTTGGGATACTTGCCTAATTTAGAAGCGAATTCCCCACATCTCATGCCGGACGCGTCTCATCCTAATACATCTATAACAATAACAACCTTACAAAATACCGGGTAAACGCTAGATATCAGCTAATAGATAGAGATTGTTTATTATACGGCTAGAGAATGCTCCTATCGCTAAATTTAAGGAATACTCGGTTACTTAAGTAATATATATTAGCGCGTTATTTCCTACTATATATATATCGGCCTATTTAACGTCCTTCTTATAAGCAGTAGACCTTAACTATTTACTAAATACGACGTATATCGTATTATATAATATACCAACGATTATCTATTTAATACGTTAGTTTAAATAGCGCGCCGTATCTATCTTAAGGTCTCTTCGTATATTATTAACCAAATATTATAAAGGTATAGTATTAACTTATAGATATTTATTAAAAAGCTATAGCTAGATATAGAAAAGAAGGCCGCCCGGCTTACCCTATACTTATAATAAGAACGATAATATAATAGATACTAGAAATATTATATAGAACAACGAGGTAGCTATATATATTAGCCGTTAAACTTAGGAAATTATGTGTTAACGCGCTACCGACGATAAATATAATAAAAAATACTTAACGCCGGCCTTTAAAATACTAAAAATATTAATTATAGTATAGGTATATATTACGTATAGCTAAAGGACTCTATCGTACGCTATAGACGGCGTACGCTTAAGAAACATATAAGTAAGAGCGATTAGCTTAGTTTTAATATATAGTAGTACATTAATAAGATATTAGACCTAAAATTTTTTCTATTTTACGACGATCTAGGCGTAGACGATACAAAGGTATTATTTATAGACGATAGTATATTAATTTATCGCGGAAGTACGTATAGAAGTAGTTTAATAATAATAAGATTTTAAAGTTAGATTAGGTTATAAATAGCCCGGATCTTAATCTTATTAAAAGCTTATAGGCGATACTTAAGATACGCCTACGCCATTAATTTAGGGCTTTAGATTCTTCTAAACGATCTTATATAGAGGACGAGCTATGAGAGGTAGTATAGGCGAGTAAAAGGCTATTAATATTAAGGTAGTTAATAAGCTATATAATAGCTAGTTAAAACGGGTTAACGTCTATATAAAGAATAAGGGGGGCTATACTAAGTATTAACTTATAAAATTTATAGATATATATCTAGATTATATTATATTTTAATTTTATAGCTACATTATAGCTTTAGCTATATAATTAGATATTTTCTATATCGTAGGGTTGATAGAATTAAGGTGTTTCGCTTCCTAATTAGTAAGTGTCCTAAGACTTTTGTCTACTGACTTTAGACTCTATGGCACCACCAGGTGCATTACGTGGGGACTTTCAGTGCGTTCGTTTTGGCGGCTGCTGAGCATGTTTGCGTCCTTTCTGAAACAGGACTCGAAGATCTAAGTATTAGTGGAAATCTTTCTGGGAAGAAATATACTCCGAGGAATATGCTGTAATGGGCTGCAGATCTGCTATCTACCAGGTGGGAGTAAAATGGAGGTGGTATGTATATGATTATCATAATTTTCGTGTCAGGTTTTCAATCTTACGATACCTAAATTGTACATGGGGGTGAATCCTCCGATGCTAGTATGTAGCCTCGACAGAATACTGTGTCTAGGCTCTAATGTGATATACTGTTATGTACAGGGATTTATATTTAGGTGCGAGTGCGGAACAAATCGTTCACGTCGTAAGTTTCAACCATTGCTGTCAGAAACAATGGAATAAAGCGTACAAATAAAGCAAATTTTGAGACGAAGAGCACTTCAAGCTTCCTTTGAAATAACCTAATACCCACGTGAACCAACTTCTCTCTACGATCCTCTGACTTAGCGCTTTATTAAATCCCTCGCGGTCCTCATGCCATGGAAAGATGTAAACCCCACCGTGGAAATCGAGCGCTTAATTATTCCGCGACAATCCTTTCGCGTGTAATGAATATTGTCGGCCATGCTCTCGATTTGTGGTCTACTAGAGGGGAGAGAAATGTGAAGAAACGGGGTTTATGCGAAGGATTTGTCTTTGTAGGGCGTGCCTTCTGATCAGTTCTTTTGATAAAACTAGTATACTCAGAATGTTAGTCGTCGAGGTACGATATATATATTTCAGTGCCTTTGGATTTCAATCCTTAATGTTAACGTAATATTTGTAAGTTCAAACCGCAGCGCGCGGGGCAAGCTCAGGCCGGGAGCGTCTGATTTATGCCTGATTTACGCTCTCAATACAATTTCTGACAATTTTGAATGTGTCTTCGTAACAAGTACTTTCAGTGACAAAAGGCTTCTCTGATAGGATAGAGCCCATTGATACCTAGTTTTTTCTTCCATTTTTTTTTTTTTTTGGATAAATTGATTAAAGGAAAATAATTCCACGACCTCTAACTACGGTTTTGAGTCCGATAGATACTGAGCGGATCGTGCATCATCACTGAGAGTATCGTTATAAAAGCTCTAACATGCCATTTCGGCCATCATACAAATGCGTTGCGCTCTGATCCTATCGTGGATGACTTTACCTATGTTAGACACTGTCTCACGTAACAAAAAGACATTCCGTATTCGTTCAAACTTAAGAGCATTATAAATGACTCCGAAGCTAAATATACTGATTGGGAGTTTATATTCAAGTCCTGTCATATCACAAGCTTTGGGTTAGTGAGGAGCTTTTTGAGTCAGAAACATTACAGTGTGACAATACTGCGCGAAGTAGTAAGGCTTGAACTATACAGCTGGATAGACATTCCTGGAGGCAATAGCTCCTAAACATGGGTTTCAAGTTACATCAAGTTACTTTATGGCATCATTCCAGCTTTTATCTATTTGCGAATGAGCGTTAGGTTCGCGGGGCGGGTTAAGTGTTTAAAATGGCTCTGAACAAGGCCTTGAAAATGATGGACAACCACTTTCAGTTCGCCGAAACGATTTAGAGTAGCGCTTGATTTATCGGAGGTTGACCTAAAGTGAGCGTTCCTAAGACGGCATTAATGAGGATATAGCGAGTGTTCTCAAGACCGAACCACTCGATCATGACACCGCATCTCGAAAAAAAATCATATAAAAACCTTTAAGGTAGAATTTACGTTTAAACTTCATCTCGTCTTCTATATCACAATCAAAGCAATTTCACAGGTTACAGACAAACACCTGTTAATTGATTAAATCCTGAATGTACTAAGAGAGTCATAGAGCGAAGCTGTCTACCTTTTGCGAGACGGAAGAGGAAATGTGCTAGGTACATATCGGTTTGGCTTCATTTTGGGAAGCTTAACGGCGCCCACCAGCACGGTAATTCGTTAGCGGCACACCCTCGTTTCGCGTACGAGTGAACATGTGCAGCCTCCTCGAGCCCCGAAACTTATGTCGAAGTGTAAATGTCTGACCCTCTTCCAACAACTCGGCATAGCCGTAGTCGATGCGGTAATCGCCGTGAAGTATCTGGTCAAATCCATTCGAGATGCACACCGAAAGTGTGTCAAAGTATGTATCAACTCGTCCCGTTTGTTTTTCCAGGCCCACAGAAACCAGCGCTGTCTTACGATCACAGCAGATATCCTGGGCGGCTCATCTGGGGCGCCTGGCCAGTGGATGAGGCAGCTGCCTCGATCTTTAGACGGTAGGGTTCGACCTCTTCGAGGAGCCTGCGGGTCTCCTCGCTGTCGCTTGACCGGCGCGGACTATGTTCCGCTCTTGGCCGCGGACTTCGCTCGGCTCTTGGCCGCCGGTTCTCAGTATTTTGACTCTGTCGTCGGCCGCTGGTGGGCATCCTGAATGGATATAGAATATGAAAGATGTGATCGTGTGGTATGAATGTGAATTCAGATAAGTATTGACTAACTGTAAGAAGGAAGGCTATAGGTGACTTGGAAAATCGGAGGTTGGATAATATTTATGAAAGTTCTTGTTGCTTTCTAAAAGGATGGAGCTATTGGGGCGCTTTATATAACCCTTTCGATGTTGTATGTTTACTAGATCTGACTAGCGCATCCTCGAGTTCGTAGTTAGATCTCAAGCTCGCACAGTGCAATAATATCCTTTGATGTTCCTTGCTTCAATTGAATAAGTTTTGGTCTTTCAATGGAATTCCTAAGGCTTTTTCTTCTCCGAAACAGAATAGGAATTACTTTAGCATTCATTGGTTAAACGAGCTTTAAAAAAAAAAGGACCAGAAAAAGGAGAAAGAAAAAGGTCTGTTGCAATTTCCTACTCAAAACGACCAGTTCAGCTTCTTATCAAACAACATAGTTTAATCGTATGTACAATTGCTAGCAGTGGAGTTTGGTATTCAGAAGGATCTTCAGTTTGAACAATCATTTAGTGATGGGCTCTAACGCGGCCAGGAGTATGACCTGGAAATGCTTCAGGGTAGCATTGAGTTAATCAAGGGCGAATTGAAAGCAGAGTATCAAAGTCCAGGAGAAAATGGCGTAATGTGTTTTCCTGGAGGCCGAAAGTTAGTGACAAACAGCTTTGAATAAGGATTTCCGATTTTATTTAGATATCTCATATGTAACTACATGTAACCAAATATGAAATCTCAGTCTTACGTTTTTTCCCTTGCCCGCTAGGTTATGAGACCCGACTAGTTGGACACGTTGGTGGTAGGGTAATCCGATATCTATTGAAAAAATTCAGTAATATCCCATAATTCGAAAATTCAAACAGCTACCCCGACGAACCAGGAATACGCTGAATACAAGATAATACACCCTTAGACTTTACCTTTCGTTAATGAAAGCTCGAATGTTAACTTCTGGACGACTCGCTGGTGGCACGCCTGGTTCCGCGTTTGGGTGAGCGAGTTTAGCTTCTTCGACCCACAGAACCTACACCGTCGAGTAAATTTCCGACAGTCTTCAAGCATATGGTGTATCTCGTATAAACGTAGAGAAGGTTCACAAATTTAAAAACAAATTTCTTACCAGCTGTTCGAGCTCGAGATAGTTCGCATGAAACTCGTCCGGTTTGCTGTCATAAGCCCACTCGAACCAGCCCTCTTCAGCAATCGTTCTAGAGATTCGTTCTGCCCTCCACGGGAATCGTTCCCAGTTCTCGGCAGCAAAGCGATCTTCGAAGCCTCCTACGGTAGTAGTCATGGCTCTGGATGCGTTTGTTATTGGTTGATACCGCGGCATTACCATCGGCACTAGATCGCCGACTCCCAGTATCCTCAAGTAGAGGTCGTCCGCTATCGGTGTCGGACATATCCAATGAGTACGGAATGTGAAATTATAGTTTGCAATATGTATGAGGGCTTCGATTATCTATCGTTCACTGAGAAAGCTTGGGAAGTGGGAATAGAAGACATTAAGTGGAAGTGGCTAGTATCTTGCTACTCTTTAGAAAGATGATAGTCGCCGTATTCATATATCACTAGTCATCAACATATTCGGTGCTCTACCATATCCTGAGGTCGTAGTCAGCTTTCAACTTGGCACAGTGTACTACTATTTCATGATTAATTACAGGGACTACCTCTTCTTGAAACTAGAATGAAAACTTTGCATGGTTCTCAAGAAGAATACTCAACCGTATCCCTTCCTACGACAGACTAACTATGAATTGAAATGTACAGACTCGTGCCGAAAAAAAAAAAAAAAAAACGGGGTGTGGGAGCAGGTTGGGAAGACCCCTTGTTAGCTTTTACACAAAAGCGATGCCCTTGAATGACCAATTTGATATTTTCCAATGTTTTCTTTCTTTGAAAAAACACGTAAATTAAATTCAGTAATAATTAAATTTATACATAAAGTGAAGACTTGCCTAGTATGCATTCCCGGGAGTTGGTACTAATATCTTGGATTATTTTGTATATATTTTTTTACGCTCACAAGACAGGTGCTTTGCAAGGAATCCCATAGAAAAAAAAAGAAAAAAAAGAAGTAGATTGAACTCGGTTATAAAACTACTGACGAACCCTAATCCCTTAATCTGTATTCGTTGTTTTCCAATCGGCTTGCTGCGGGAACGTTGGCATTTCGTGTTCGGGTCAACGCATGTAGCCTTCGCGAGCCTTCGAAGTTATACCGCCTGGTAAATGTCTGGCAGTCCTTCAGTAAGTCATTGAAGAAGTAAGAGTGGTTCTCGGGAGCTGTTCCATCTTAATAAAAAGCTTGTACATGTAGGACAGCAATTTGGCAAAGAATGCTGGAAACTCGAGGGACTTTATTTGGTGGGCCCATAAGAGCCAGGGCTCCTCAGAAAGGATTTTGGATACGCTATGGGCATATTGCTTGTCATGTGCCCAAGTCTCCCTTTTCTCAGCTACCTCTCTGATTTGACGACGGTAGTATGAGAGCTCACTGAGACTCGGACCCTCTCCGCCATTTGCCGATTGCCGCGGCTGCTCCGTATCTTCCCTGCTTGGTCGATGGCACTGCTCTCCTCTTCGATAAGTCTATCTGTACTCTCAGACATCCTCTGGATTAATGATATAGTGTCTTCTGAAAATCAGAGATTCAAAAATCGTTTTTATATACCAATTCCCTCCTCGTCCTTTCGATACCAATATCTCCTAATATCTCAAGTTCAAGAATGCCCGTGCGAAGTTTGACTTTCATATTTGGATGCTTCCGAAAAAAACGTGTAATGAAAGGCCGTAGAATTGTGACGGCCTAGCTTGTAACAGTATTGGCTATTTTTCTCAATTTCAAAACCCAATGAGCTTTATGGAATGGTATAGATTTAAAGGTTTGTAGGTATCCCGAAATGGTCTTCCGAATAGTCCAATTACTGCTCAATAAATGTACAATGATCAATCCTCGGAACTCGAATCAAGTATTGCACTATGCTATTAGTCTACTGGTTTTCAGAGGTTCGAGATTCAGGCTGAGGTAAAATTTCGCCCAAAATATGAAAGAATAACTTAACCGTACCATGGCATGGCCAAATCTCTTCAAATGTTATGAATTATTCGAAGTATAGAACATCGGACTGCAAGTTTAGGCTTTACATGCACATAGAAAACAAATCCCATGCGACGCTTATGTATGGATATAGCATTTGATAGCGATGATTCCGCGCTGTCTCTCGCAGGTGCACCAGTCCCTAAAGTCTTACGCGAAGGGGCTCGTCTCTACTGCATTACCCAAACCTACTGAAAGAAGGGAGGATACTTGGCAGAACCATCATGGACTATGATATTGATTACCGGCGGCGGATCCTGAAAGACAAAGCCGCACAAGAATGAGTCAATCCATGGATAGGGCTCGAGGCCCAATCGGGAGACCCGACATTGGAAGAAATGGAGTGATAGCTGACAAGATGGTATTAAACGATTGGTTTCTGTGGGCTTACTGCGAGCTGTCAGAATATTTGGAGGCTTACTTCCACGGGTTACTGAAGGTCCTGGAACGTTGCGCCCTGAAGAATTGCGGAATATGGGATGCACTGGAGCGCATGAAGAAGTTTACGATAAAGACCTGGGATTTTGAGAAGGGGCAGAAGACAGGGCTTTTTGATCGGAGGGTTAACGACACGACTCCTTCTCGCGTCTCATGCGCCGACAGCGTAGAATAAAGCCCTTCGGAGCCTATATACTCGGCATATCTTGCTCATTGAGGCTCGTCCTCCAACCCCACTCTCTTCCCCTCCTTATTTACCAATCCTTAAAAGTAACCTCTTAAACAGGATTTTCTTCGCTTTCCGTAATACTGCTTCTTTTCATTGAATATATATCAACTTTGTCAATAACCGGTTTCAATAAAGCAAATCTTTCCAGCCTTTTGCATACAGCCATTCACACTACGATATGAGCATTAAATTTAGGAACAACCGATTCTTGTGCATTCTTAAGAGGCCGTTGTGATCATCTTCTCGCGACATGTTAATCCTGATGTGCTATTGTATTACTGTTGAAAACGCGAGGTCGAAGCGCCACACTGGCCATACACGTAGAAATGGGGAATATATCTTAGATAAACAAACGCGGCATCATTCAACTAACTTAGAGTATTGGCACTCTTCCCCACAGCGTGGCGGCCGATAATCTCCCCTCCGAGACGCCCTTGGGATGTAGTTTCGCGTTCGAGTCAATGGGTGTAACCGGCCGAGCCTTGAATTATACTGGCGGGTAAGAATGTGTGCGTGACTCAACACATCATAAATATCGTAACCTTTATAGCGCGTCGCCACTTTTTGAAACGATACCCAAAGGTCATTAACGAGAGCCAAGAAGTACTGTGGGAATTCTTCCTCTTTGTTGTTATAGGCCCACAGGAACCAGCCCTCCGCGAACGATTCTTTCAGCGATCACGTTGCGTGCAAACGGGTCACAAGCCCAAAACCCCTCCTTCGAGGCAAGAAGTGCAATTTGTTCCTCGTAATATTTGATAGATTGGCGGCCTTCCGAGGTATGTGACCCATCGGAACCACCCCGAAGACTGCCAGCCATCCTCTCCCTGTCACTCTCACGCGCACCACCGGGGTTCCGTGAAATCTCTTGACCTCCTTCTGACATAGTTAATGATTACTCCTATAGAAATTCGAATGTTATGGATGGTGCGACTGTAATTACGATGAAATTCACGTTTTCCTAATAAAGTTACGAAACTGTGTTGCGTTCTAGGGAATATAGGCTGCATTGAGGCACTGCTATACTGCTTACCGGACGCAAAGGGCTTTAAGCCGACCAATATTATAATAAGAGTTTATAACCATGGTGCCCGGTTGATATTTTGAATGGGCGAATACATGACTCCATGGCGTTGATTTTGCGCCGAAGAATTCCCTTTACATCCTGATAATACTCGACCCCACGACTTATTCACTTATTCCCTGGTGGTATATCAAACCCGTGCTAAGAAGCAGGGTAATGAAACCATACGCCAAGATCCCTTTGGAGGATTGATCCATTTGTGTCGACTCTAATACCACATTTCTACGACCAAGACGTGGTACATCTCATCGCCTATTCTTCGTTCAAGAATCAAAGCAAATTCGAAAAATTTCCCCGTGATCCCGTTAGCCCGCCGCTTAATTGTGTCTGTAATATCATTATTATTCTAGAAATGCGGTTTCTCGAGCTCAAGTTCAAAGCTCGATATATTGAATGGTGACTTACCTTGTTTTATGCCACATTTCAAAAGCAACAAATCACGCATGATATTGAATAATTCTTTTGAGTTTCCGTTCGCGGGCATTCAATTCCAGACCGCGCACAGGGTTACGGGCATTCTAGGTAGTGAATTATTGAAGGGTTGCGCTTTTAGTAATTCGATTCCAATTCTAAACGCCACAATCAAGACTTTTAGATCAATCTACACGTAATCCAATGCGATGTCTGTCACGATGACGGCCACTTGTGCCCAACCAGGGTCATGACTTTTGGCATTTTTCTCTTCCGTAATCTTGGCGAAGCGCCTGTCCTGTCGTTCCTTCGGATTGGATGGAAGCGCTCCAGCTTCGGCATTGTGAAATCACTAAAGACCCGAGGAATTTGCAAACGCGATACAAGATAGAAAATATCGGCTTCCGCACATCCACCGGCGAATTTATCCCAATAGAAGAGCACCCCGTTGCAAAAAGAAGCCGCTACCAACCCTCCACGCCAAAATGTTACCGTCAGGGTCCTCCGCTACTACAAAGGCAAAAGCAAAGGGGCAAACACCGGCACTGGCTACGGCCCTTACGACGGGAAAGCCATAACTGCCCGTCAAGTAGCTAAGGCGATTGCGGCAAAACTCAAATGGGATGATAAGACCTATAAGGCCTCTGATAAAGCCCTTCTGGCAAGAGTCGACGAATCAGATCGTAGACGAGTTGGATTATCCGACAAGGAAGTAGACAAGACATAGGACTGGGACTCGTGTATCTACGTGTGTGTGAATATCGTGTTTAAGTACTGATATGTATTCATTGGGGCATGAGCTGAATATGGAAGTTACTATAACATGTGTTCGGCCGCTATCCTGTACATCAACTGGCGAGGGCAGAGATAGGATATCGATGAAGAAATCAATTCTGACAATGACGTCAGTCGCTGGGAAAACTAATTTAGCAAGTAAAATCAGGGCCCTTGTGAATGTACGCAATGGCCTTCAATAGCTTTTACTTCGCATCAACATTTCGCGATAATGGTTTCGCATGATATAAATTATGAAAACTGATGGCTTTGTCGGAGGAGATCATGTTAAGTACAACGAAGCAATTTGCATCTAATTGATATACAAATTTCATATTCTTAGACAAGCTGTATGTGTTAACAAAAATATCGGATAACCTTCTACGCGCACCCCTCACAAACTATGTGTCTAGATGCAAACACATCCTTAGAATCGTGTCCCATGAATGTAAACTATGCTGCCGTAGTCTCCGAACGCACTAGCATGCGCGCCCGTGGCGAGGATCGGCTCGCTCGCGTCTTCAATTTTAGAGGTTGTGTCGTAGAGATACCGGTCGTTTGGTTAACCATGGTTTGGGTGTAGGGTTGTTCTCCTTGCGTATGAGCGAGAGATTTCAGAAGCTTCGGGAATAAATGCGAAAACTTTTAGAGAGCCTGCGAGGGAAAATTGCTCGTCTTTGAACACGGCGGCGAATGTCTTTATGCTACGTTGTAATGATTCAGAGGGAGAGAAGGAGGTCGCAGCGGCGAGATGGGGCTTATATAGAGCATGCATCGCGTATATCGTCTCTTTGGAACAAGGCTCAAGGCAATTTGAGGTTTTTCGCGTTGGATCATTCCCATCGCGTGTGTGGAGTTTCATGTTCTGCCTGTGTCACTCAGGAAATGTTCCCTCGTTTGCGCTTGTGAGAATTTCATCACACTAAGAACGTGAGAGTAGTAGGCAACTGTGAAACCACTCCTATATAGATTGCCCTCGGATAACGTCGCGTATGCAAAAACATCGCATTCTCTCGCGTGCACAGCGCACAGGATCTGATTATCGTAAGAACAGGTCAAAGTACGTGTTTCCCAAAATTGATTTATGCATTTTGATAGCAAAGAAAGAAAGAACGAGGAGACGCCTAGCTAGTAACAATGACGTATTACGGAAAGTAAACCACCGCTTTCGTCTTGGAAGTTGGGAAGAACTCATGAAACTGGGGGCACAAGGGCTATCTCGGCTAGGCGGCAAATTTAAGCTCTTCGAATTCGGACCGATAATTTGAATCTGGACCAGCCAATTTTTCGGCCCGTGCAGCCGTGCTCAATTTTTGCCGCAAACCACAGACATCTCCCAATCCCCCTTTTGAATATATATATACAAAACATAAAGACGTCTAAGCCATAGCCATATCACCTACCGCACTAAGGTGTACCACCGGCGTCTCGCTACTGTTCGTTTGCATCAATAATTATAATTACACTTCCTCCGCCCCGTCCTCTAGTTCTTCTCGATCTTCTGTTAATCACCCCGATGGCAGGAACCTGTACCGATGTTCGAACGTCTAGTGACTTGTTTCGACCTCGAAGCGACTTCGACCAACGATACTGCGCTGCTTCCCGGGTGGAAGCGAAGTGTCTTATGAGGCTGCGTATCGGCGGCACGCACGATGTAATGATCCCTAGATCAAGCTCCAGCCACGCCCAAACGCTCGCGAGACACTGGTTATACGAAATATCGGAATCGTTGCCAAACACCTTGTTTAGGATACGCGCAGTCCCTCCCGCGATACATTGCGCTGCCCATATATTCATCCAAAATTAGTCTCTCCCATCCGCATTCCCTCTTCTAGGAAAGATTTAATCCGAAGATTTCAACTCACCATCCCCCCAAACCGAACATTGCCACCACGATTAGTTTCTCACGCCATGGTATCGTCAGAGTGCAAAGCACCATTGATCGGTACTAGTCTTTCATTTTGCGACAAAGTCAGTCGTCAGTAACGCAACAAAGCCGAATACTAGCCAGGTTAACTCACAGACTAGAGCATCTCCAATAACTTGTGTGCCGGCAATATCAAATATCGTTTGGCCCGACATGCATGTAGCCTCCAACGGTGTATCCACCAATTCACGGGATGGCATTGGAACAGGTGAGACAAGTAACGACGATATACGTCATTACGGCGAATACGCCGGTGAGGACGATCTGGCGACAATAACCGCGGCATGGTGCGAATTCCCAAAAGGATAAGAAGTAGTGAGAGCTTGATAGAGACGTTGGCAAGGGTGCATAATATTGCGCTGACCCAGAGTTTAATCCGCTCCTGGTCCAATTATTGTAGACGACCAGACATGGCGGCAAGCCCTCGCTGTGCCCACAAAAAAAAAAGCAACCTTAGAAAAAATGAAGGTAGGGAGATAGAGTATTTTTGTGTTAATTATCTTTATCATATTTATGTTAAATGGACTCACTTTGAGAATTAACTAGACAAGAAATTTATCATATCTGTGCACTTGGGGAACCTTACTAACACGTTGTCAAAAGGCGGATGCGTTGCGTTACATACATACGACAAGCTCAGACGAACATCAACGTCACGACCCAAGACCATAGCATGCCCAATCGTCCTTCCGTATACCCTTCGACAAATATCTCCTGAATGTAAAGCGCAAGGCTAGACAGATACCTGCAAATGCTGCAACCAACGCGGACAGTGATGTTGTAAGAATCTTGCTCCTCGCGGGCGGATCTGTCCAGTGCACTTACTTGTTACGATAATCCCGTACCATGGGTTTCCATAATGTCATCTCGTGAGGTACTGTCTTAAATACTCGTTTAATTCTAAGAGCGCCGCAAGTAGAGTTGATGTCGGAGCCTTTCCACCACGCGCTTGATTGCAAGGTTAATGTGAAAATTTCCGTCAGGTTGTGCGCTACCCTAGTAACGATCTCTACATCGGCGTGTCGTGCTCCCCAGAAGCGGACATCATCAGAATACCGAAATCAGCAGAGTGTTCGTGTCGGTATCGATTCCATGAATATTTTCTTCTTACTTAGATTTATTCGTTATTTGTTCTCCCAAATATCGCTTCTAAATCTACTTATATATAAAGGCTCTACTGTTAGCGCTATGGTTCAATTTATCTGAGCATTTGCGTTTAAGGCGTTCATCCGGTCGGAGCGTCGAACTAGGACATTTTCATAGGTCCGCGGCATGTATGATCGTATCGAAATATATTGGTGTTAATGGCTATGCAACGCTGACTCGATAGTAGAAATCCTGCTTTGTTCATCTCGGATATGTCCGTTTCGTATATAAGAGTATCCCATATTATTAACCTTTGCCTCATGTTTGAAGTTAGCGCGGCACGTAATCTTGCCGTCTGTCTATTGGACTTGAGTTTTATTCTTAGAGGTTCTTCTAAAATGGAAAATTGTCCGAAAACGTGGGGGGAATCTTTCCGACAAGGAAGTTCGTCGGAGAATATCTTCCGTTACACACATCTCGCTAGACTTTGTCGCCTAAAGCCCCAAGGAAAACAATTTCGGAAAATGCGACACCTCGATCATGATAATATCGATGATTGGATCATGGGCGACAGGGCTGTGGAAAGGACCATATCCCTTCAGCTGGCGGGATTACATATCCCCTGATCTTCCAACAAACATTCTGGATTCGCTTCGCCGATGTGGGGATTTTGGTCGCTACCCGTGGGAGCCTAGACGTCCTGGGAGACAAACGTACGAACGGTAAACAAGCGAAATTAGACCGAAGTTTCGCCGGCGCTCCGACACGAAGAACACGTTACATAGCCGATCCGATTGCCAGACTGTCGGGTACTTACGTATGCGACGGCGTGCGGAAGACCCTTGTTCTAAGGCTGTAGGCCATGTACCGTGCCGTGACATAGGCTCGGAAAACGCTCCTCATCTGACCGGTGCGAGAATATAGATATTTGTACCATCAATTTGAATAGGGCACGTCCAAGTAGCTTTAGAGTTTGAGCAAATCGGCTAATAGATAGTTTACTAGATTGAGACTGCTCATGCTTTTTGGCTACGCCTGCTAAAAATGTTACAGATCTCTAAATAGCGCCGTTGCTTTATAATTAGTGCGCCACGTATGACCACTCATCCTTATTTATATCGTAAAACTCTAGTACCAACGGCTGTCCCGACTCCTCGTTTAATCTTTCCAAGTCCCTGCAGGTTCCAGAATATCCTCCTCTTTTTGAAATCGTCGGTCAGACCAGAGTCCAATATCCTTCTCGTGATTGAGGGCCTTCGCCAATGTAGATCCATTCAGATGTTTTGCAGGCCCCTGTTTCACCTTTACGTTATGGATTTCGATATGGCTAGTGCTGACGCGTTCATCGCTCACATTCTTGAGCATAAACTTCATATAATTTTTCAAAAGCTCGGACCGATTTGTTTCTTCGCAAGCTGGAGGCGATTCAATTCGGTCGTTTGAACGACTAAGGAGATGGAAGCTGCATGGAGCTGGATTCTCCTCGGACCCGAGCCAGATAAAGAGCTTGGGTTCGAAGGCGGCGGTGTTCAAAGCGCCTGTCTGAAGAGACGCGTTGGCGACTCAGCCGCCCCGGTAAGTTTGCCGGGTCGCCCGAGTGTGAAACCCCACCGGGGAGTAAGCCCAGACGTTTCAGGCTCTTACGGGCGTGATCCGTCCAAGGATTTCCTCGTGAATCTCGTTTGAGAACTCGTGAGTGGACTACTCCGTCTCATCTTCTTCGGGGCTGAGCGGCGGACTCGGGTGACTGCGCGAGACCGTAGCATTCAGAAACATCACTTGAAACGTTACTTGGTAACATATAAGCATTTTGGTGGCATTTACTGTTTCGCTCCTGGTGTTCCATTGCCTGTTTCCCCAGAATCTTCAGTAATTTCATCGTCGTCATCTTGAGATTCGTTTCTTTCCATGTCGTGGGCTTTCATCGTCCGATGATCCTTATGAAGATGATCATCGGGTTCCTCTCTCCTGGATCCATATACTTGGGCGCAGTGTTCTGTACTCCTTTTACCGTA
>AZLU01000001.1:92984-162002 GCA_002224055.1 Pezizomycotina sp. ARF18 | reverse complement strand
TAGTAATAGTAATAGGGATGAAATCGAGTCCCCTTGTTCGACTCACTAACCTCCTCCAAAGAGGAGGGAGAACTAGCTTCTTTAATACACAACTTTTCACCAGGAGGTGCCAGATACCAAAAACTAGTACACCAGGGCGCGCCCCGCGCGCAAGTAATTTCGGTACGAAAACACGTGACGTTCCCGTGCTCGACGACAGGGCTAGGGTAGCTCTTTATTGCGAGTTGTGTCTGACTGATACCTGTTCTCCTAATAGGAGCAGATAAAACATGCTACTAAAATAAACTGGCGAGGGATCTTGGATGATATACCGGCCGCTATACAGTCGGGGGTATATTGAGTGACCTACTGGAAACCTTATACGGGAAGTTTTAAGAATTCTTGTATTTTGACCAACCACTTATCTTATAAGTACAGGTGTAATAATTCGTCAATGCCGTTTCTAAAAAACGGGTAAATCGGATTCCTGGGAATAGGCGCCCCTAAACCAGCCGTAATGTAATCGGCTCGAAATTCAACAACCTAAGAGAAAACCAATTTGGAGGTGCGTCTCTCTCCGCCCGCTATGCCGACCATCTAGATCGCGAGGTGGCGGTTAAAAGAGGGGTTTATAGCAATAAGAACTATCCGTGAACGGCGGTGCCGGAGACAATCGCCTGAATAGCCGAGCTAAATGTAGAACAAACAAAACGAGAGCAATAGCTTTGGCCAGCGTCGCGTCCCGATGAACGGCAAGGCAATCGGCTCCCTACATCAGGCAGAGTTGATGCATGATGCCCGCGAAAACGAACAAACCTTTTCCAAGTTTTGTCAAAGACTACCTATGCATGCAGGACTGTGCATGCGGCTAGACTAGCACCAACCGGAGCTACATGCGGTTGTTGAAAACAAACGTGCGTTTCCCACCCGATTCTCAACATTGCGAAGTTTAAACATCGAAGAAAACAGCTTCGGAAAGTCTTTGTTTGCTCAGAACTCCCATACAATATTTTCCTAATGCGATCCCATGCCCACATTTTTTCTCTGGAGAGCTCAGTAAGAACTATCCGTCGAAGCCTTCATTTTTTCCTTAGGAACTTGTTCTAGAGATTTTGCATTGGTTAAAAATTAACCCGCATAAGCCGGTACAAAGCTTTAGGATAATCCGTTCACATTCGCGAGGTACTTCAAGGTTGTAGCTGACATCTGCTCCCATAGCATCAGTACGAAATACTGGAGTCCTTATTCTATCTCTCCGCTATCTTTTTAGGTGTCACTCTGTTAATATAAATCCTCTAGCGCTTAACTCCGAATCTTCGATATTCCACCATGACAAAACAATCCATGCAGACACGCAGCAAGGCAAACCCGAGCGGTAGCACAACCATGTCTCGTGGCCGCAAGAAGATGCATTCGCGCAGCAAGGAAATGCCCTCCAGTCATCAAAAGTAGAATTCACCAACCTGCGACCGCGCAATAGACAAACGCGCATGGAGCCGGAACGGGAATCCGTTCGCCATCTCCGAAGCGGTCCTCGGCGGAAAGCTACTCCGTCCTCCGACGAATGGGATGAGTCGGACAACGCGTTGGACTCCGGCGACTCCACGGATGGGAACGTACGATTGCACGTGCATCTCGGCGCGAAATATGAGGTTGAAGTCAATGACGCGATTATCGTGCAGGAATGAACCCAAATCTGAACCGACGCATCCCGAGAAAAAGGAGGCGCCGAACGACGATCCAGTTACGGACTTAATGGCGCATATGGGGTAAATCACGTCAGGAACGTGGGCTTGAGGAAGACATGAGCTCTCTGTATAATGAAGACCGCGAGCGGCTTTCAGAGGTCGCCTCCGGTGTAAAGCGCGTGCGCGACCCATTGGAGGAAAACCTTCCAAATAAGACGGTGATCCCTCGCCGGCAACGACCGCCTCTAGCACGTCCGACGAACCACGGTCATGAATGGAATCTCCACAGTGGCCAAGCCCCGTAACCTGGACGTGGCCGTTAACAGCCCAGTTGAGCTTGTTGAAGCTAAAACAATAGGTATCGAAAATAGGAGAGCCGAGACATTGGCCGCGAAATGTCTGGCGACCGTCGCCTTGGACATACCCGTTTCCAACTCGAGCTCTACAAATACCCACGACGCGAAATCAGTTCATGCTATACAGGAAGGGCTAGAGAAAGATTGGAGACTTATATTCGTTGAAGGAGGGAGCCTTGGCCGGTTTTTACGACCGAGATCGAAGTTAGGATCACTATGATCAAGGCTTACTTGCGAGACCCGAAACTACAAGAATACTTAGACTGCGAAGACTCCGTGAATCGCTCAAGGCTCTCTCGCGGGGAGAAGGACGCGATGATGGGGTTTATCATCGAGAAGTATCTAGCTGAGAGACTGACGATATTGCTGTATTATAGACCGCCTTCTTTCTTTCTTTCTTTTTTCTTTTTCTTTTTTTCTTTTTTGCGTCCTTTATTTTCTAGCGAGTATTCCCAACAACAACAACAATAATAATAAAAAAATCATAAAAAAAACTTTTTTTTCCAACCACCATACAATTCCTTAATCACTTATTTCACATCAATCCTCATCGCCATAATATTTATATCCTCACCATCTTACAACATTCGATTCATCATCAACGAAGCACTTCGGGCCCTAGATAGAGTCATTCCGAGGACCCCAGTCGAATCAAGACAGGATCAACGATGTTTAACCCTCCAGACTCTTCGATCCCTCTCCTCACGCGGCCGTCAAAGAGTCCCTGGACCAGCTTATCCGCAGCCAAAAAGCCTCGGCCCCAGCCAATTCGTTCCCCGACCCTGTTCCCCGCGGTACGCAGAAGCAAGTCCTCAGTTTCGAGGGTATGGGGACACCGTCAAAGTCCTCGGCCGGCTCCAGCAACCACGTTCAGAATCTCTTCTCCTCAGAACCGGTCCTCCCGAGGCGAAAACGCGCAATGCCAACTGGAAGGAAGACGATGGAGCTCGGGTCCCCTTCCCTCGATTCTCAACCTCTCACTACCCGAGCGGCAGTCACACTGTCGCGCAACGCCGATGGCAAGCTACAATCCTCAATCTCGTACGCTCACGTCGAGGCCAATATCAGGGCGGCAGTGGCGATGGGGTTGAGACTCCAAAAGAAATGCTGGCAAGGGAGGCGACCCAGTCAGGAGTGGGAGAATGGCAGTCGGGACGATCTCGCCGGAGATATACAAGATCATGTCGAATACTTCGGCCCATGAACGCGATGGAGATTCGGTAGTAACGGAAGATGAAGGCGAACAAACTGAGGACGAAGGAGCGATCAGGAAGAAGACTATGAAGGCGATAAGGAGAAGGGCGAGGATGACGAGGATGGGGACCCGGAAGAGGATGAAGATGAAGATTCGACGGAAATGGAGGAAGTTCACATTGGTCGTAATCTATTTGGCGTCGCTATGTGGTTTTAGATTCGGACGACAACTTGGACGAAGAGGAGGACGTCATCAACGACGATACCTCTTCGGAAGAAGATGGAGGTTGTCATAATCAGCCTAGGAAGCATGCAAAGCACGATCCGGCGCCTACCACGTTGTCCAGGACGATTCCTACGCGGATAACTCCTACCAGAGCGACAATGAGGCTAAAGTCGAAGATACCGCCGATGAAAGAAACGAAAAGCCGCATGGCCGCTGTGTTCCTTGCAAATGGCGGAAGATGAGTGTAAGCTTACCGTCTTGGTTCCCAAACTCTGAATCTAACTTTGTTCTGATGCTCACATTTATTCGTCCTTTCAATAGTGCAAAGCCGGAAACCCTTGCGGCACCTGCGAGACTGCTTGGAAGAAGATGGGCAAATCTTGGGTTTGCCGGTACGACGAGACGTTTTCGCGCCCCGCGGGCATATGCCGGATGAGTATAGGGCTAGAGCTGTACGCAAAAGTCGCCAAAGATGGAAAGTGCGACTCAGAGATTGACAGCAACTCAGACACCGAAGATGAGGTAATTGAACTTCCGACGACGATGGCGAGGAAGTCAGTGTGGGGATCAACAAGGAAAACTAAAGCTACGCTGGCGAATCCTACTGATAAGCACAACACCGGGACGGGATGCATTGGAAAGTCTTGAGGAAATACGAAGTTGAGAGGCTGAAGGAGATATTAAATTACATTTTAGGTGATGCTTCCAATTTTATACTTTTCGCTCTTTAATCAGACCGTTAACGTCATTCTTTGTCCTCTTCAGTTAACCAGCTCGGCTTCAAGGATGCTGCTTCTCTACCCCGCCAAGGGCCAAATCTCACGTTCCTTACTCCATCCTACGCCCTCAAGCAAGGCTACAGCATTCACGCTCCGCAAGAATTTATCGACATGTTTGAGTCGGGGAGTAATATTTACCGATGGCCCATGAACAAATTCAAGCTTCTTGGCCCATGCTGAAGCACGGTGCAATCATCATTACGGAAGCGGATGACGCTGCGCAAAATCTCACTCCTTTTGACAACACTTTGGTTGATATCGCGGATGACGGCTGGATAATGACTTGGGGAATTTAAGTACGCCAATGTGAAGGTTCAAATGCGAGAGCACCAACGAAGGACACTAAGAGTCATAATGAAGAGGTGGTATCGGAGAACAAGGCCGAGAATGAAGACGGAGTCGGGAACGAAATGCTACACAGGCGCACGCTGATGAGGAAGGCAAGAAAGCGGACAGGAAAACTTGAAGGAAAGAAGAACAAGAAATCCAGAATTACACTCCCGCTCAACCTCAAAAGCGCAAGCAGCTCCAGTTTCATCCGACGACGACAAGACTTTTATCCGCGCAATACGCGTCCGCGAACCTTCACCACTCCCGCCGCCACGCAGGTCACGCCAAAGAACGCGGGACAATACGGGATCACGTCCGTACGCAACCTGATTGAACTCCTAGTTAGTGACAGGACACGTACGAGAAGCTGGCGAGCAAGCCCGATCCCGTCGGCGCGCTAGCCAGGGCTCAAGTCGCCAGGCTGCAGAGGAACATCAACGACGTCAAGCTTGCGGATATCTGGATACCGAATGCAGGTTGGGGAGTCCGACTTACGGGAGGAAGATAAGAAAACATTCTTAAGGAGAATCTGAAGGGTGCTTGGGTGTGAAGGACTGGAGGGGACAGTAAGTTCGAATAATGATTATGTGGGAGATATTATAAAGAGAGGGAGGTATAAATTATTGTTCAAAAGAATTTAAAGTCGGATTGGTACTATCATTGGTCGATACTATTACTACATGATAAGGTATTCTTCTAAAGCTCAAGTTAGCCATGGTTTTACCAAAAATGCGGCAGGTGGTTTGTGGACGCGACTCGGGCTTTTCTTTGGCTGATACATAATATTCTAACACCAAAAGGCGATCAAAATAAAAGGACATTTCGATGAAGCCCTATATTAGTAGAGGAATTAGCATAAGCTTGACCTCCGACCTGTTGATCGCAAGCTCGTGAGTTATATTAATGGTCGAACTGTAATGCTTGAGCAACTTGGATTATATGATATAACCGTGGCCATTGAGTACTACATTCTCAGGTGAGATTACAGAACTACAACCTTTCTGGAGTTCCCTATTCCGTTCAAATATATACAGTTAGTTGACATAATTATTAGGACACTTACCTAATTTGGAAGTAAATTTCTATATCTAATATCGGACGCGCCGCATCGCGATACCTTATTAATAATAATAATTATATAAAATACTAGGAAAATACTTAAATATAAGTTAGCGAGTAAAAATTATTTATTAATACGGCGATAAGATACTTATATCGCTAAATACGAGATATACTTAGTTACTTAAGTAGTATATATTAACGTATTATTTCCCGTTATATATCTACGGGCCTATTTAACGTCCTCCCTTTAAGCGGTAGACGTTACCTACTTACTAATATAATATACGCTATATTATATAATATACTAACGATTATCTATTTAATACGTTAGCTAAAATAACGCGGTATACCGGCTTAGGATCTCTCTTTATACTATCGACTAAATATTATAAAGGCACAATATTAAAGTATAGGTTCTATTAAAAAGCTATAGCTAGATATAGAAAAGAAGGCCGCTAAGCTTACCCTATATCTATAATATAAGGACGATAATATAATAGACGCTAGAAATATTATATAGAGTAACGAGACGGCTATATATAATAACCGTTAAACTTTATAAAATATATATTGACGCGCTACTAATAATAAATATAATAAAAATATCTTATACCGGCCTTTAAAACGTCTAAAACGTCGATATAATATAGGTATATATTACGTATAGCTAGAGGGCCCTATTATATACTATAGATAACGTACGCCTAAGAAATATATAAGTAAGACGGATTAGCTTAATTTTAATATATAGTAGTAGGTTGATAAAGTATTAGACTTAAAATTCTTTCTATTTTATAACGATCTAGGTATAGACGATATAGGAGTACTATTTATAGATAACGGTATATTAATTTATCGCGGAAGTACGCGTAAGAGTAGTTTAATAATAATAAGATTTTAAAGTTAGATTAAATTATAAATAGTCTAGATTAGCGTTTGAGGCCGGGCGGGCCGGGCCGGGTTGGGCACCCTCTGACCGCCGGCGGGTACCCGGCGCATCTTCAACCCGCCCGGCGGTAACCCGGCCCGGCCCGGCCGATCCGGGCTAACCCGCCAAGACATTTTTATATATAAAAAATAGTTCTATTTGTAGATATTTTTATATAATTTTATATTTTATTTGCATTTTTATATCGATTTGGGAATTATTTTATATAATCTATTTTATTTATATATATCTACTAGCTAACAACATCCCTATACCATGGCTCAAGATCTCCATCCACCAACATAATATTTATTATATTATTATATATATCTGCTAGCTAACAACATCTCCATGTCCATCCACCAACATCCCCATGCTATGGCTCAACATCTCCATGTCCGTCCACCAACATCCCCATGCTATGGCTCAACATCTCTATGTCCGTCCACCAACATCTCCATGTCCATCCACCAACGTCTCCATGGCATGGCTCAAGATCTCCATGGCAGAGCACCGGTATCCCCATGGCATGGGGCAACATCTCCATGGCATGGCTCAACATCTCCATGGCCGAGCACCGTATCCCCATGCTATGGCTCAACATCTCTATGTCCGTCCACCAACATCCCCATGCTATGGCTCAACATCTCCATGTCCGTCCACCAACATCTCCATGTCCATCCACCAACGTCTCCATGGCATGGCTCAAGATCTCCATGGCAGAGCACCGGTATCCCCATGGCATGGGGCAACATCTCCATGGCATGGCTCAACATCTCCATGGCCGAGCACCGGTATCCCCATGCTATGGCTCAACATCTCTATGTCCGTCCACCAACATCCCCATGCTATGGCTCAACATCTCCATGGCCGAGCACCGGTATCCCCATGTCATAGGCAACATCTCCATGGCATGGCTCAACATCTCCATGGCAGAGCACCGGTATCCCCATGGCATGGGGCAACACCGTGGACGTCCTCCCACTAACATCACCATGTCATGTCCCTGCATCAAACCAACATATTAGCAAAACCTTTAAAACCAGAGAGATAAAACCAGAGAGATCCCACTTACCAAAACCAAAGAACCACGGCGGCATCCCAATACCAAATAATAGAGGATTAGGTCGTTTTCGTTGAAAACTGGGGGGAAGGCAGTATTATAGGATGCCGCTGCATCCTGTGCCGGACCCCGGAATCCCGGCTTATTTCGCAGATTCCTGTATTGTAATACAGATGACTTAGAGATTTAAAGTAAGAACTACAGAGGAGTCTTATTTTTTAAACTCGAAGGGATTTATCCTTTAGAAAATTGGGATTTTCGGTCCTAAAACCACTAATTCTGTCGATCAAACCCTATATAATTTCGGCATTAAGAAACGGCTAGTAGAGATGAAAAACATTTCTTGCGAACGCCTTAAAGCCATTAGAACTCCTGATCTCAAAATTATTAAATTTTCGAGGATCTACAGTACTGATCTACAGATAACTTAGAAAATTTCATCTTATTTAGGCGCTACATGACTCGTATTAAGCCCTAAGAGCGGTTTAGATAAAAAAGAGGTCCTCATATCTTTAGACCGTCCGCAAGAAATGTTTTTCACCCCTACTAGCCGTTTTTTAATACCGAAGAAGTACTAGATCCTAATAGTAGTCTGCTTAAGGTATTAAAAAGGACTCTTCCCTTCGAGTTCGTAGAACTTAGACTCTTCTGTAGTTCTAACTTTGATTCTCTAAGTTCTCCGGAGTACTCTACAGCTAATCGCGGTATGCTACAGAATCCTGGCTGTTCTCCCGTATGTATGCCTCTACAACTTGGGATACCGCTATGGTCCTTTGTTTTGGTAAGTAGGATCTCTCTGGTTTTATCTCTCTGGTTTTGGGGGTTTTGCTAATATGTTGGTTTAATACAGGGATATGACATGGTGATGTTGGTGGGAGGACGTCCACGGTGTTGCCCCATGCCATGGGATACCGGTGCTCTGCCATGGAGATGTTGAGCCATGCCATGGAGATGTTGCCCTATGACATGGGGATACCGGTGCTCGGCCATGGAGATGTTGAGCCATAGCATGGGATGTTGGTGGACGGACATAGAGATGTTGAGCCATAGCATGGGGATACCGGTGCTCGGCCATGGAGATGTTGAGCCATGCCATGGAGATGTTGCCCCATGCCATGGGGATACCGGTGCTCTGCCATGGAGATCTTGAGCCATGCCATGGAGACGTTGGTGGATGGACATGGAGATGTTGGTGGACGGACATAGAGATGTTGAGCCATGGTATGGGGATGTTGGTGGACGGATATGGAGATCTTAAGCCATGCCATGGAGACGTTGGTGGATGGACATGGAGATGTTGAGCCATGATATGGGGATACCGGTGCTATGCCATGGAGATATTGAGCCATAGCATGGAGATGTTGGTGGACGGACATAGAGATGTTGAGCCATAGCATGGGGATGTTGGTGGACGGACATGGAGATGTTGAGCCATGGCATGGGGATGTTGGTGGATGGAGATGTTGTTAGCTAGCAAATATAATAATAAATAATATAATAAATAATATAATAATTATATATAAAATAATTCCCAAATTGATGTAAAATGCAAAATAAAATATAAATTATATAAAAATATCTACAAATAGAATTATTTTTATATATAAAATGTCTTGGCGGGTTAACCCGACCCGCACCGGGCCGGGGCCGGGTACCCGGCCCGGCGGCCAAATCCCAAATCCTGACCCGGGCCGGCCCGGCGCCTTGACCCGACCGGGTCGAGCACTTGAACCCGGGTTCGACCTAGAACGCTAGTCTAGATCTTAATCCTATTAAGAACCTATAAGCGATATTAAAAGCGCGTCTACGCCGTCGGTTTAGGGCCTTAGATCCTTCTAAACGGCCTTATATAGAGGACGAGCTATAGAAGGTAGTATAGGCTAATAAAAGGCTATTAATATTAAGATAGTTAATAAGCTATATAATAGCTAGTTATAACGGGTTAACGCCTATATAAAGAATAAGGGGGGCTATACTAAGTACTAAACTTATAAAATTTTATAGATATATATCTAGATTATATTATATTTTAATTTTATAGCTATATTATAGCTCTAGACCTTATAATTAGACATTTTCTACGTCGTAGGGCTAATAGATTTAAGGTATTTCGCTTCCTAATTAGGTAAGTATCCTAACAATTATGTTAACTAACTATACAATACAAAGACTTAGACCTTTTCGTATGGCAAAATCATCAAAGATGCCTCCAGAGTTAAACTAAATTACTATACCGACACTAATATTAATGGGGAGATGTCTCCAGCATCGACTACTTTCGCCGACAGCTGCGATAGAACATAGCGGCATGGAGGCAGAACAGAGCCGTGTCAGAACCAGTCGATATAATAACGCCGGAATGGTATAGGCGAATAAGGCGCGAGCTCAAAGACTCGCTAGGCTAATTATAACGTTAGACTGGTTCCGCTGGAATTATTCGAGACGCGGCCCTTACCGCCGGGGGGAAGCACTTTCATAATAATACCTTCGCGAAATAAAGGCTGAATTGCAAAATTATATATTGGAAGGGCGGTCTAGGAGCAGGGAGATACTGGAACGGTTGAGAGCGTGGGATCACGATAGGAGGAGGCGAGAGGCGAGTCGAGTCGTGGCTTGCCGATATGGACCATGGTCGGCATGGTGGTCGGACGAGGCC
The DNA here is from genome assembly GCA_002224055.1 of Pezizomycotina sp. ARF18. NCBI lineage: Eukaryota > Fungi > Ascomycota > Pezizomycotina sp. ARF18. Next base: position 151,741 of record AZLU01000001.1, on the reverse strand, counting down.
ATAAGGATTCCACCTAGACATGCATTTTTTTTTTTTTGGCTAATATAACCAACTAGGACCATGGATGAGAACTGTTAAAATTCTTATAAGTTCCGTGGTGCGTCATAGAACAGAATGTATAAAATTTTGCTGACATGGACTTGGGCCTCCGCCCACCCATATGAAACCCTATACGTGCTTCACCGTTCGCTAGTATTCAAATACTAAGTTCGTTCGCCATGCCAGGCTTTTCATTGAGAGAGTAGTTAAGATAACGCATTTTCATATCGTCAGGTGGGAAGATGGAGGTTCTCGAAAAATTATCCAATATAACTCAATGCTGAGTACGGTATTAACGTTATGACATCGACAGATTCCAAGATACTGTGAGTGGATTGGCTCGTTATAAAGCGATAATTTAAGTCACTTCGGTCGACGGTCTTACGTCCACGGATACGAGGTGGATAGACCAGATGGAGGGACCCTTTGCGTGGGATAGAATTTTGGCATGGTTGCACTTGCACGTATCTCATGGAAATAATCTCCCGTGGCAATGCCAATTGCATATGCGCTGCTGTGTGTGAATTGTGCGGCACGAAAGTTTATATACACTTTGGAGAGTTTATTTCCTGTATGCACTTACAAAAAATTTGCCAGTAGCCCTTAATACACATAAAGGATTCGCAGTTCTAACGCGTTTGGAAGTAATTCCGAACGAGCGTTTTGTTATCAACGTGACATAAAGTATATGTGGGATTTCAAATCGGAACTATGATATTTACAACAAGCAATACTACGGAAATTGGGCGTTGAGCTCAGAGAGAAAAGAATATAAACTTGACATCCGATTGATCAGACTGCAGGTTCGTAGTTCACAACTATAGAAAACTCGGAATACTGGTGTGCATGATGGCATATATATATGGCATTCGATGGCTACGGACAGAGGTGTTATCACAGTACTACTAACATTTACCAATCAACTTCCAAAATAACACTTTCTACCATAATATCGTCGGAACGAAGTTCACTATAAGACTGTCTTAGATTATTCGGACTATCATACAACAGAGAAGGTTAAGTAGCTGAAAATGTCGGTTGATATAAACATCATGGACTTCACCGACGACGAAGACAGGGCGGGTGACTAGAGCATCGATTACTATCGTCGCAGGATGCGGTGGGAGACCAAAGTCTACGCGCAGAACATGGTGGAATCGACGCCGGATGTGATGACGCCGGAGTGGCACGAGGAGAATCGGAGGCGAGCCAGGAAACTTTCCCGCGCAATTGCAACAACGGACTGATTCCGGTGGAACTTCTACGAGCGGCAGCTAGGCCAGTGGAACGACAGGCGGCGAACCCAGTTCGACGAGTTCTTCCACGTTTTCTGTGGCATGTTGAAGCACTTGTACACGCAAGGGCTTGACAACGCCATGATCTGTGCACCTCTGAGGCAGTGTGATCACAATAGGAGACACATGAGGCGCAATCTCGAACGTAGGCTTGCTCATATGATCCGCTCTCGCCATGGAGGGAGAAGGGCCCGGCCTAGGAGATGAATTGTAGAAAAATTAGATTAAAGGCAGGTGTACTCTCTCTGGACTATCCGAGCACACAGATTTATAGAAAACAATGCTGTTTTAACAGGTTTGGCCATTACTGTAGAACAGAATAGAACGTTTTGTACACCAGCTTACCGACAGGTGCATGTAACATCAGTTTTCTTACCATCAACCAGGATTAAGTGCATCATGCCTGCTTTTCGATTGTAATTCGTGGATTTTCATTTCTGTGCGTTTCTGTCCTTTTTTCCACTACTGAGCAAGTTTGGTAGACCAGATGAGTCGTTCAAATAATTCCAACAAGCATAAATTCCTTAAAAAAGGATAGTAAGAAAACTAGATCTCCGGGAGGCAATGGACACTCTTCAAACGTTGGGGCATGTATCTAAAATTTAATTGCGACCGTACTAGTAGGAAGGATCCAACAATATTCAGAAATTATGTTTTCGCGGAGCGGATCATTAATGGAGGACAAACGCCACCAAAGACCCCTGATGAACCGAAGTAAGTATTAACGAGAAACGGCCACTTCAATTTAAACTCTATAGCATACATGACATACCGTATTACTTGGTTCTTTACCAGATTAAACGTTTCTCTTCGGAAGGAAAGTTAGAATTGTGGTTGATTTTCATTCCCTTATGGAGACACTCCATTACTCCACGCACGAAAATACTAATGAGACGAATTCCGCTGGGTTTAACGTTAAATTTTCTGGTACACGTCCAGAAATCTTCATCATTCATAAAAGAAAGCTAAGGAGTTTACTATGTGTATCAATTGGGGCGGAAATACTCCGAACGTACGAGCTCGATCGGAGCCTTGAGAGTGTTCACTATGAAGCCAGTGAGCTCTAGGGCCCAAGGAGTTCAAACCTATCCCGCAGCTCGGCACAAATATTTTCAATATTAATGAACGCTCAAGATTTGGAGAATGCGAAGAGTTTATATCGCTTTCTATATTCCAGTGCTTCTTATTCAAATATATGCTAGGAAATTTGTAGGAGGGGTTGTGAATAAGAGAATCAGAATAATTTTTTTCCGGGGTTCCTTTCCAAGTTCCATGAGGCTTTCACGTCGTGTCCCTCGCCGGCTCGTTCCTCGTAGCTCGAGCAGGCCGTTTGCCATTGATGTTAGAACAGAATAGGAAGCCTCGTCTGCATGATCTTCATTTTTGGAAACATTATTTTCTCCGAGGTCTTCTTCGAAATCCTCATTTACCATGTTGTCTTGATTGCCGGCATTTGAATTGCCATTTCTCTTGCCCCCTTCGTCCTCAATCATCATTCCGTCTCCATCGCCTCCTCCATGGCTATTATCGCGTGAGCCTCATCCTGGGGCTTTTCTGATACTCTTGGTGGCTGCGCCCTGTTCGAGTTTCTCTTCCCAGCGGCTTGCCAGGAGCCGCGTTTTGAGCCCAGAGCATTTTCCAGTGCAGCATTAACACCAATCTGGTGCTCTGCTTGAACCGCTGTTTGGAGCTCTTGTAGCTTCGGTGCGAGCCCTCGGTTTGTCTAATCTCAAGTCCAGTTAACAAAGCCTCCAGTTCTTCGAGCTCTTCGCTCTCCTCTGCGTCGCCGGACGAACGCCGTCCATCTTCTTCCACAATCATGGAATGGCTCCGGATGTTGTCCGGAGTTGAATAGGTTTGGGTACAGGTCTCTGTCGTATGCGTACCGCTGTTGAACAACTCATGAAACCTGTACTTCAAGCACAGCAGGAGCCCTCCTGGATGTAATATGGGTCCAGGATACGCATGATGGCGGCGGTTAGATCCACGTCCTCTCCTTTTTCGGGAACATACTCGTTGAGGAAGAATTGTTTCACTGGTTCCAAGCTCTGGAACAATTCAAGGTCTTTTGATCCTTCCTCGATAACATTATTGTAGAAATTCTTCAGCCACCATCGATTGCTATGTTGTTCACGCACCCTTACGCGCAGGTACGCGTCTATCATGGGACAGGGACTTCGACGCTATCGGGCGTCCAATCATGGAACCATTTCTTTAGGGCGGGAATGACCATCATGACCCTCTCGCAAGTTAGCTCGAGGGGGGTCGAGCCTCGGCCTCTCAGCTTCAAGTTGGGCACAGAATTTGCCGTGGAAGGGTAATCCTTGAGTGTCGACTCCAGGGATTTTCTGGGCTCGAGGGGAGTCGAGCCTCGGCCTATCAGGTCCTCCAATTTGGGGAAGGAATTCGCCGCAGAAGGGTAACCCTTGAGGGTCGAGTTCACGGATTTTTGAGCTCGTCCATGAGTCTGCGCTCCCGCTCTAATGGCTGAAACCACGCATTTCGTTCCGGATTCGTGAAGTAGTTCTCCCAGTCGGCTAGTCTGCCCCAAGCGTCCTTCAACTCCTGTAACGATATCCAGATTCTGTACGCCGCGACATGTGCTGGGCCGGCGCGGCTTCGCCAAGAACTGTATATCCAAATGGAATCCGCCTTTTTCGACGCGTTTTATCGCGTCTTTCTCTAGGTCCGCCAGGGCCATTTTGTAGTTGTGACTCTTCGGGTGATCTGGCAAGGGGGAATACATATTGATAATTTCCGACCGCTTCTCGAGTTCATAGTTGATCTTCAAGTCCCAGACTTCCTGACCCGTCAGGATAACGGCCTTATCACCCTGTAGTTTAAAAATCCTATCGAAATATTGAAGTTGCTTGGTGAGCTCGGTACGGGTATAAGCCGCCGTTGCAACGCTTATCAGCGTTGTCAATAGCAGCACGCCGACGTATTTGAAGTTCAACATGGTTCCTTTGTTATAACGGTAATGATCGGTGCGACTAAGATACGGATAGATAAGGATCAAGTGAGCCTTAGAACGATCATGGGAATGGCTCGCAATTTAAGCTAATATCATTGATTAGAGTCTTCTGCATGAGTGATTTTGAGTAAGTTCCGAATTCCCGCGAGAAATCCTTTTCGTTCCGTTTATTGTGAGCCACATTGTGTGAGACAGCTGTAGGACCTCATGTCAAAATTACATCCCGTGTAACAAGAATAGTGAAAATTTCATATGAAACAAGTCTCATTTGAGAATTGGAAACTGCTCAACTAGAGCTCGAGAACTGTTAAATCCATGGCTCTCTTATTTTAATCTTCCTTCTCAACGGCGCTCGGTGTAAAGAAGCGCGGTAAAAATTATCACTCGAGTGTTTCGTCTGCGTTAATGTCACTTGTAAATAAACATCTAATATATAATCTCTAGTATACTCGTAACGCTAGCTTATTTCCTGTGCGAGCTAAAGAATCTTCTGATATCACACTGGTGATCCCGCTATCTACCGTGGAACAGTACAATTACCGGCATACTTCTTCAATTGGATTTCACTCGCTTTCCCGGCCTTGTGTCATCCATTTCTCCTTCGTCCATTCTGTTATTCATCTCCCCTCGACCACCAGTCTGTGCCTCAGACGCTTCCTTTCCATGAGGTTGCTCAATTTCAAACAAGTTTCCGAGTCCTTCACTGTTGCCAACCCTAGTTTTGGTTGGGTCATGGATATCGTCTTCCCTAGGTTTTCTTTAGTCCTCCCGCTTTCAAGAATCCTCTCCAGTGCTTTGTAAATTCCGCTTCTCCCGTCTATCCCTTTGATTTTATTTTCGGAGCTTGGTAAGGCCCTTTATTCTCGTCTGCCACAGCGGCCGCTCGGAGCCGGTGGTTGATACCCCTTCGGTCACATGAAAGGATCCAACCCAACTGCTTGGGGCAATGCAATATTGGGATAGTCCAGGCCGGCGCTCAATACCTCTCCAAGTCGCTTACGGATCCTCTTCAGTAGCTGCTCTTTTACCTAATGCTCGTTGCTCGCACGTTCGATGGTACGGCGTAGTCGGGAAGGGTCGAGATCGCCTTTTTGATGTAATTCGTCTATATCTCTTGAAAGACGGGCGTAGTATTCCTTCCACCACTTATTATCAGGTCCATGTTTAATAACCGCGCGTAAGAACAGATCCGGGTTAAACGGAGGTGGATGCCATCGTCCTCCAACTGGTGGCGGAGCGGTCTTCAAACCAAGAGCCAATGACTTCTTCGCCTGGCCGACACATACACACATGTTCGTTATCGACGGGATACCCCTTTCGAGCCTAGCGCTAAGGCAGCGTAGTGTAACAGTGTGCCATCTATGACGCCAGATTCTCTTCTAACTTCCTAATATCATCTTCCGTAGCAAGAGGGTTTGCACCGGCACGGATTCCTTGCGAGGAAAACGATGCCCGAGACGATTTTACCGCGCTTTACGGCGTAAATAGTATCCTGCGCTGTGAATTTAGGCACGGGATCGTAGAGATTAAGAAGCTTCTGCCGTTTCATCAAGTTCAATCGACCGAGGACGTACCGGGCGGCTTGCTTTGGGCCCAATATTTTCTTTTGCTCCATCGGTCAATCTTCCAGAGTTTGACGAAGATTTGCGCTATTCGCGCCTCCCAAGGGGTCATACATAACGGCAAGGAGAGCAGGGAGAAGAGCGTGACTAATATATATTTCATAGCTTCTGTTCTCCTGGCGATAGTAGGATATTGGCGAAATGTGTTTTAATTCCGCCTTTGCACAGCGATGATGCGATCCAGGAAGGTTATGCTGGTAAAGACCAGCGATAGTTGAAGGAGCACTGCTAAATTTTTGTAGCAACTTCATACTCGCGCCCTACTAAGACATTGCCCGGGTTCACAGGATATGGCAGCTCTAGACTTCGGACTATATAATGTGTTGTAACGTACGTCTTGCTTATTTGCGTACGTCTTGCTTATTTGCCAAGTGTCTAAGACACATAGGACATCGAAGTTGGAAGATGAAGGCACATGTCGGTTTCAGGCCGATCGAGAGCTAATTTTCCTATCTAAAGCTCATGACTCGTAATCCAATTGAACTTATTTCCCTTCTTCACAATTTTCCTTTTTTTTTTTTTTTTTAGGCGTTGCCTTCGAATGACGTATAAGTTACACAATTTACGTCTAACTTCGATGCAAGATTACAGGCCCGAAGCAGACACTATACAGCAAAGGGGGTGTCTAAATCCAAGCTAAAATAAGATTTTATACGAAGAATACAAAAATCTCCTTAAAACCTGACCATGAAACAGTGAGAGACTACATAGGTATTTTTATGATATTATACTGCCGGCTTTACCGAACTTGAAGTTATCCTGCAGAGTAATGTTTCGTTCCAATGGACCTACGTGTTAACCGAGCCCATTGACAGGGCAAAGTGGAGATGTGGCACGCCTTGAGTAAGACCGGTACCTCCCTGGAAACAATCTGCACCGGTGCCCTCAGCGATGACTTGTTAGAATACCTGGGCTCGCCGGGGACTTCGACGAACTTGCAAGTCCTTGAACTTCAAGGTTTCGGGAAGTGGAACTCGTACCGCCGGGGCAACTCGAAGAGATGGCTGGCATGTTCTGGAATACTGTTATGCCTAGTACCAGAAACAATCTCCGGGAGCTGAAATTGCTGATTTATTCTGATATAGCATGGCATCGTGTTACCAAGCTTGAGCGGTTTCGTCGCTGGAGCCTGCCGCCGACCACGGTTAATGAGGACGGTTGCCGCGCGTTCGACTTCGAAGGACTAAAGAAACTAGCGATCCACGTATACTTAGACTCAGAGCTTTCAAACAGACCTAAAAATGAAGAGTCTAGTAGTGTTCAGAAGGCGAGGGACGAGTGGAAGTCCCTTTCCATTGATATCCTCATGAATGTGCTGGGCGGCATCCCAAAATTGGAGACAGTTGGGCTGTATGTGGCCGACGTAGCAAAACCGCGGTAATAGGATAACAAGCAATTACTTTTGGATACTCCAATAGGAGATCCACGGCAGCAGACGGGTATGAGCTAAAGATCGGAACGGGGCTTCTCGTTCATATTATGTATGCCAAGTTCCGAACAATCTTTTGGGCTCATCGGAGTATTTTCTAGGATATTCGGCGTGAAATCGAAGGACTGCGTAGACATCGTGTCGCGAGCGCCTACACACGATCAATGTGGGTCTTAAAACATCATCGTACATCAGAATGATAAAACACCATTGCTGAAGGTATAAAATCATGAACGCTATCTAATATCTTGCCTTTAGTGACAACGAGACGTAGAATCATAATAAAAACAAGCGCTTCATGGAACAAAATTGTCAATCTTGAACGTCCTAAGGCGTTCAATCGCCTTCGTCTCTCCAATCTCGTTCCCCCAAACACCCTTCCAGATTTTGCAGCGACCAATATTGCCTTCAAGCCGCTGCTAAGGTCTGATGCCTTGATCATATCTTCTGCTTTGCTATAAAACCTCAACTCCTCACCTTTTAGGAGTTTGCCCAAATGTTGGAGACGTCCCCGCGCCCACTCGCCAAGTGGATCACCGTCGTCGCACATATCCATGATACCTTGAACGGCTTCGACGTCTTCCTTCAGTGCAGCAGCGAGCGCCCCAACGCTAGAATAGTTGCTCTTTGAGGCACCCGATCTGTCTACCTTCCCACCCTCCGCTTTCTTTTCCTTACCCACGCCGGCATCTTTCATCTCTTCATTTCCTATTGTAGTCGATCGAGGCGCCGGCATCGAATGGCGTTTTCTCTTCTTCGACTCGCCATTGTCATTCGTAGCAGAGCTCTCTGAATCCTGGGTTGTAGTGGTATTCACCACTCCCAGCGACTTCCGCGGCCTGCGCTTGGGTCCCTGTACATCTCCGGCACCGCGCCAGCTTCAGTTTTGTGAAACATGGGGTCGTAGTAACACTCCCACTCCTTCTCGTATTCCTTCCTTTTTTTAACGCACATTGTGCACGGTAATCCCTTGTCGCACTGAGTTCCCCGTCAGCGAGAAAAAAATTTAGAACGCAGAAGAGATTCAGGATTTGGAACTTGAATAGCATACCGCTCTGCCTGTCCAAGCGCACGGCACGCACCTTGTGGTGAACTTGAGGTTGTTCGGCAGCGGCATCTTAGCTAGTATCTTAGCGTTCTTCGATCTTTCCTTCTCGAGAGCTAAGGGGCGATCCCTTTTCGTCCGATGGTAGTAACTCAGACACGCGCGACATTGGTAATTCTTATCTACCGGGTTCTGGCCTCCGCGGTGACTGTTGCCGCTGCCGCAGTTCCTATAGTAAAGCATGAACCCTGTTAATAAAGCGAGAAAAATATGAAGTGGTAAGGTGGTCAGCCATGATGAACTTACGAGCATATCTTCGGCTCTGTTGGCGCTTGCTGCGTTGGTGCTGCTGTATTCTTTTGCATGGCTGCAGTCTGAGCCGTTGCCGAAGGAGGATGAGAAGCCGAAGGATGAAATTGCGCTCCGTGGCCCCGGAAAGGATGAGCTGGTCCGGCGTAAGCCATCCTAGTCAGGCCTGCTCGATGTTGTTGCGGTGGGACAGCTCCGTGAGAAGGCAGTGGATGAACTGGGGGAGGATGAACTGGCGGAAGAACCAGGGCGCGATACTCAGGAACAGCTGGGTGGTTCAGTTTGCTCGCCGCCCAAGCCGTTCCATCATGTTCTACCGATGGCGGCGGCCAGCTGGGCACTCCAGTGTTAGGTCCTCCTTGAGCTCTTGGCTGGCCCGGCAGAGCGAAACGGAAAACAGCCTGGGTGCTGTACGGGCAGTCTGCCGGTGCTGCGTCCCGCTGGCGGCGTCGATGAAGCTGGAGATGGAGCTGCCATCATGATCGTATCGGCTAGCTAGTATTCTCGTGATCGTGATCGTGATGATAATGAAAAAGGGATTAAGGATTGCATTGGCAGGCGCGTTATTTCTAAATAAATTTAAAAGCTTAAAGTCTCGACACAAATTCGAGCTAACCTAAAACAGCAATAGGATTGCTTTGTCAGCATCAGATCACGTGACCTTGGACATACGTCACGTGAGTGCGAATCCTTAGGCACGCGATTCGTTTTTCCTTGCCCCACCAAGGTTTTGTTTTCGTGAACAGATCGTGTTCGCAGAGTACCCCACGCCAATCCCCAGCTCCCGTGAGTACATGAGTATCGCCATCTAAATATTGCGAGAAGATTCTCTACGGCTGCCTTCCTTCACGAGTTCACATTAACGTCAAGTATCTGTTCTGTAGCTACATACTTAGGCCAAAAGGTTCAAGCCTTGCCGATATTTTACCCCGCTCCCAGTGGTGAACTGAATTTTCGCATCCAGGTCAAATTTACGTATTGATATCATCTTCAATGACAACGGAGATACCCACTGTCGATGAAAGCGAGACGCCGGATCTCGGTGCGCTGAGTCTCAAAACTTCTAAGGATTTGCCTGACGATGAAGGAGCGCTGACCTCTCCTGAAACGAAACCCTTACGCGTGCGTTGTTATGATGTCGTTACCGATGGTGATCTCATGCTACAAATCAACGACTCCGAACGAAACATACAAGTCAATACCTTAGTCTTCGCGGGCGCTTTGAAAGCAGTATCGCCGGTATGGTCGCGCATGCTCGATAAGAGCTCTCCATGAGTAGTCTTGTCGAAAGCGAATCGGGTGATACAAAGCAAGATGTCGTAACGCTGAACGAAGATAACGCGTCGGCGCTTTTTGTTATCCTATGGGGGGCGCATCATAGGCAGGACAAGATCCCTACGTCCGTTTCGTTTGAGCAACTGCTATCGCTGGCGATAGTATGTAGCAAGTACGATTGCGCGGTGGCGTTGCAAGGATCTATACAGCGGTGGATCGAAAGTTCTTTAATTCGGTGTCGCTTGAGCATGATATGGGATATGAAAACTGGTTTTTCATAGCTGAGACTTTCGGTTCAGACGATAAGGTCCAAGCTCTGGGAGATGAGATGCACAAACGTTGAAGGTGACTCATTATCATGGCACCGGAGGATCGAAGGAAAAAGTTGAATATAGCCGCGCTGGATCCGTGGTAAATATAGACTATGTACCTCAGAAATACATCGGTACGTACGGTATCCGATGTTTTACAATTTCTTCGTCTTGAGTCTCACTCGGCTTTTTTTTGCAGTTTCTTTGCTAACTGAAATGGGTCCGTAAGATTGTATTCTGGAAAATCGGGAGCGGCACCTTCAATGGCTCTGCGACAAATTAACGGCTATAGAATCATATCTCTCTCCGACAGAGACGACTGTTTTGAGCGAACCTTTAAATTCTGCGAAGACATCATGGGGCCTGGAAAGCACGGGATAGCCGACCTCGCCATGGCCTTTCTAGAACCACAGCATGAAGAAATGTCGTTCGACAACTGCGCTGATCTAGCATACGGCTCATTCGCGCGCGCCCTGAAGGGACTCCGGGTCTGGGGCTACGCAACCGGCAAGTTAGGCCTAAGGACTGGACCTCCAGCGTCGAGGATTTCCAGAAGCTCATGCAAGGTATTCAACTACGGCACGATGATAGCATGTGTCCTATGGTCTTGCGGCAGCTGGAACTCATAGCAGTCTCCGATCTACCGCCACCTATTAGTCCGTTTGGACAACCGCCCCAGTCGAACAAACCCAGCCAGTGGACATGAAGTATCACTTTGACAATCGCTGCCCGCTCAAGATGCTTTCGGCGCTGCCGCTCCGTTTCGAGCTTTCGAGGCAGAGGCTGAGAGGCTGTTCGCTCCGATGCCTTATAATTCACAATATAAGCTTGGTAGCAGCAGTTCTGTGCCCTGGGAAGAAATCTCATTTTAGATTTTTGATCTTATCATCAATACCCTGATATTAATCAAGCTAGTCACTACCAAAATCTAATAATATTTATTGTATGTTTGCCGTTATATGATACAAATTTCATATATGTACATTATTTCCCCAAGTTTAATCTTGAGTCCCTTCAAGAGCTGATCAATCCATACGAAACCTTCTCACATATATCTCCTTATCGCCGTGAACATCCAGTACTAGTAACTCCCTATAGAGCTCTCGAGACTACTATCCTACACGCGAGGGCCAAGCGTTGTTACAAAAGGCACATAGTTGCACCTCCGGAAATAGCGATTTTATGAGACTTCTGTTATTATAGTGTCGCTTGGTGCATTTCGACAGTCGACTTCGGTGAACAACGCGTTATAGCGTGATTCAAACTCTAGCGCAGCGGCGTATGAGGCTGGGAAGAGCAAAGGCAGCTCACTCGTCGGGAAATTCAAGTCGCCTAGTGGATTTAGAAATTCGGCCTTGTTGCCCTTATGGTAAGGATATGAATCAAAGAGACCGAGATCGATATCTACAAAACGAAGAAGTTTATTGTTAATCCACGAGACAACGTCCTGTATATGGGTCTTCTTATATTTATTTACCTTGAAGGCCTAACCTTGGAGAACTCTGATTGCTATTAAAGCTAGAGTTCGACTCCGTGTCTCCCGAATCGCTACGGTCGCTTCCACGTCGTTTTGATTCTTTCGAGACTTGTTTGTACCGCCGCAAACCAGACCGCGAAGATCTTTCTTTAACTGAGAGAGACTGATACGAACACAGACTGCGTTAGCTACTCTAACCTTCGCCGCACCCCTCAAATGCCATGGATTTGTATTTACCCGGGAGCCCAGTCACCGAACTCGCTCCGTAAGACCTCCACGATTTCCGCCTGGATAATATCGTATCCACATATAAGCTGCGTAAAGTTCCCGGTATTTGTCGCTCCTTAGTCGTTGACGCTGCCGTCGTTGAGAACTCGAGCCATCTGCTCGAGGTTTGACCGGTGGATTCTCATGTGTAAACTGTTGTTTGAATATCATCGTGCTTCTAGAGGTATAGACTAATTTCTGCAGGGGTTTGTGGTAGTGACAGGGAAACTGACAAGGGTGTCAAGCTAGACAACCTCCTCAGCCTTTATAACAGCAGACGAGGCTGAGCTTGGACTCGAGTCTACGTAGGTCTCATCATAAATTTGACCAGGGGTTTCGGAAGTTATTACGACCTCCTTTAATTGGAAAGGAACTTTGATTAGCGATACTCATTTAGGATAGGAGACTTTTCTGAGATGACTCTTCGGCTGTGTGAAGCCCTTCCACTTTGCACGATGCGGGATTTTTCCTAGCGGTTGACCTTAAGCGAAAACCGATTCATGCACCTCAAGCACGTGGTAGCCATAAGGCGTCGAAATTAATAGGGGCACTTGCCTAATCTATTTGAATGAGTGGAGGAATATTCTTCACGAGATTTTATAGCTCATTGTCTCCTGGATAGACGTTAATGGTCATAGTTAGACAGTGATGGAGCTGCTAAGAGTCAGCTCGCAATGAGGAAGGCTTCAAGGATTAGTTTCTGGCAATCCAAACCGATGCGCTTCAATCCTACAAATAACCGCTTCTCGTTCTTAGAGAGACAGTTAGGAGGGAGACTCGCAATGAAGGTGATGGCCAAACCATCGAGATCAGATAAGGGGGAACGTACTACCTATGCTTATAGCTAGGGTATAATGGAAGAGGTGCGACCTTTGGCGGATAGCTTTTATTTTGAGAAAATAAACCGGGGCTAGTGGATGCCTTTCCATCGCCTTTACAGAGATCTGGCGCAATGTAACTAAACAGAATTTACTGGACCATTAGGACGCGCTTCATAAAAGTGCAGTCTGGAATATTATAGTAAGCAGTGGTTGACGCTCCGTAGCTCCAAGATCCGTCGCTCTTCAAAAGGAGGTCGCCGAAGGTCGGAAATTTTGACTTGAGGCCGTACATCCCGCTGGCGCATGCAACTCGGTTCATGAATCGTCCTCAGTGATATTGACAAAGCCGTAGCGAATTAATTGCTTGTAAATCGCCAATGGTTGAGGAGCGGCCATGACGGCGGTGCCGAAGGCGAAAGCGAGGATCGTGGTGCTGAATTTCATATCGTTCAGTTCCAGGCGTGTAGGTGTTCCTAGAATTGGAAATGATGATCAGCGATGCGGGTCTCTAAATTGGAGGAGAGCTCGTCTTTATCATAAGCTGGCGTCTCTTCAAGTTTTCTATTAGCCTTCTCGACGCGGCTATGGAATCGTGGCTGTCTTTCAAGAGACATCTTTTTTGAGTTCAAGGCGACTCATATATGTTGAAGAGAGTTCCAAAGGTCGCACGTGTTTGCTTCTTTTGGGCGCTTTCTAAAATGCATGAACCCAAACTATCGATAGAACAAAACCACCTCCGGCGATGTGGTTCTCGTAGCGTTTTGATCGTATGAACGCCTATGACGATTGAGCGGTTCACGGGAGCATTGATCGGGACAAGGATCGGGCCCGATATTTCATCGGGAGTTTAAGCTAACTTCCGCACATCTCTCCCCTGAAATCTCCTCAGGTCGGGGGTTACTGTGAGACAAACCCGAGCCTCCACCGGGTTTACCTGACGTATATTCTGGTCTATACATCTCTCTTTTTTTTTTTTTTTTTTCTTTTTTTTTTTTTGTGACGGGGCTTAGGCTTTATTATACTTATGTTCTGGCGATCTCAAATCAACGGACTTTGCGGAGGTGGCAACTACTTCTTTGCGAAATGAAACATTTTTGGCAAGTGACTTCATATTTGGAAAAGGGAGGCTCGTCGTGGTTGAGCCCTGAACGCTGGTCCTGGTGAATCATCGGAATATGTCACTACGTCGACTATCATTCTACGTAGTTTTCGGGTCTGCGTGCGCTATATCGCCCAAGTAGTAGCATATGTCAAAGTTTGGATTAAGCTAAGTTTGAATATTTGATAGGAAGAGAAAGAGTCAATCAAATTATAAATCGCCACGGACATTCATCCGACTAAAGCCGTATATCCCAATGTAATTTTAGGTACATTACACCTTTCACGGAGATCCCTTTTCAATGTCAGAGCCGGCCTCATAGCCGCCCACCCGACGTTCGTGCTGCGATAGCGTCGATACTCAGCAAGGGTGTGAACACCCCTGGCTTGGAAGGGTATACTGCGAGCTCCCCCGCAGGGAACCCAACATCGCTTTCACTCTTACCCTCGTCGTCGCCGCTGGAGCTTGATCTACGGCCGACAATAACTTTCAGTTTCTGGAAACTCGGGCTCAGAAGTCCCCAGAAGGTCTTCAGCTGCGGCATGCAGACCACGATTAGCGCTGTAGGGCCTACCATGCCGCCGAAGAACAGCGCAGCGCCCTCCATGTTCCACGCCCAGAATATATTTTGTAACGTGTCATTCTTATTTTCAAACATGGGCGTCGCAGTCTCGAAGAGCGCGAGATCGAACGTCGACGATAAGACGTTGATGAACCGATGATGAACATGGCCGCTGCTCCGAGCTTTTGTCTGCCCGTAAGCTTTTTCATGTTGTAGATGATGACGCAAGGGATAAGGTATATGATCACGTCGGTGATCATGTGCGGTACCCATGCGTACCAGACGTTATTATTAGAGGTCTTAGCGCATTCGGCTTGAGGGTACGCCCTAGAGAGAGAGATAAAGTGTAAGCTCATGTAGACAAGAAGATCGATGAATACCTGCTGAGGGCTTTCAATCTTACCAGTTCAATTTGTATGGTGGCAATGAAAGCGGAATATAACACCATCATAAGGAAACCTGAGATGGTGACCGCCCAGCCGAACACGATGAAAAGAAACTCCTTTGGGCACACGGCTCGAGGCGCGAGTCCGTGGTAAAGGAGTAAGAGGTCCACTTTGCAGAAATAGACGACACTAAAGGCCGTGATTTGAAGAGGACGGACATCTAAGAGTGCAAACAGTTAACTTTCGCAATTCTTTATGTCAAGAAATAACCCAATGTGAAGGAATCGCGCACCTTTTTGACCGTAACACGGTCAGTATCCGATAGTTTGTTGTAGAAATTGAACTCGTTGGCACCGGTCATCCAAGAAACCATTGCTGACGAGCCTAGCTCACATAGCAAGCCGATAAAAAGAAGAGCATCTCGCCAGAGGGGAATTTTGCGAAGGCCTTTGTAATCGACCCAGAATCTGGCAAATACGCAAATAGTAGCGACAGCGTCCCAAGACCACCTCCATGCCTGCTCGAGGGGTTGAAACACGGGGTTAGTTCATATTTCGTCATTCAAACGTGAGGTGTACGCAAAAAAAAATGAGATTATGGATTGATAGAATGATGATGGGGTCGAGGGTGGATAAAGTCCTGGATAGGAGTATGCGTACATTAATCTGATAGCCTTCCCACGAGGGGTGTGATGCTGTCTTCGAAACCATTTTCAAAGGTTCTTCGCGTACTGATTAGAGGAAAATCTCAAGACACGTGATGCTGACGCTAAAACACGGGTCTAGTGAGATAGACTTTGCTAAAGGATGGTGCAATTCTCCTGGTGGCATAGATGTAGCGGCGACCCTCGGTGATTATATAGGCATTCGCGGTCACCAGAGTGAACTAGCACCACTATCAAACGGAAACAAAGAAATGAAAAACGCAAGATAACAGGAGAAATCAACGCTCGCCTATCTGTTGACCCATTCATACAAGTAGGAATAGCAGTGAGCTTAACCTAACCGTATTTAGGTATGAGATGTCAGGAATCAACATCGCGTATGACTTTCCTCAGATATCTCAAGTTTAGTTCGTAGATATGACCCACCCCACTCTTCAAATACGAACCCGACTGGCAGTATGATCAGTAAATAACCAAAGTATATCCCTAGCCGTTGCATTGTGGTGCTTACTGGCAGCATGCTTCGATCTTTTCTACCTGGAATTAGTACATTCATCAATATCCTTCACAGGTGGGTATCAAATCAAATAAAACTTTAACATTTAAAACCCCCATGCCCCTCCACCTCAAATCAGGTTCTCTCGGTTACTGATATTTGTTGAATTTGAGCGAATAACGTTGAAATATCGCGCCGCCGACGTAGAGTTAAACTTTTGGTCCTGTACGTAGTCTAGCGCCACACGAGAAATTCAAGTTTTGTGATCCACCATCCACGAGCAATCACTTCAAAACCGCAGACGCCACCATCCGTATTCGCTTGCGACAACTTTGTGGATAAAACGAAAAATTAAGAGTGGGTCCCGGCAATTAATTGATGTGTTTCTTTAATTGACGTGTTTCTTAAACGAAGAATTTCCCACTATAAATCAATCCCGCTGATTTCAACTATTAATCAAACTTTCACGTCGACGAGCATAAAATGCGGATAACTCGACGAGCTTTACCACTATAAAGCTGATTGATGCACAAGCATGCTCGACTCGTTATTTTCAACAACCTTCGTATATAAATTATCTTTATAGTGCTAAAACTCGTCGAGTTATTCGTAGTTTATACTCACTGACGTGAAAATTTCCGTTATCGGGGGTAGTTGGCTAGCGTAGGGGGGGGGGGGGGTATTATTGATCGATCAAATTAGTTAGTCGTTGTTAGGTAGTAAAATAGCGTTGTTTATATTGCATGTTGTGGGGCGATCGGCATAGGTCCACATGGCCACAATAACTTTTATATTTTATTCACTTTCATCCTCAATAAACATTGCAAAGTGGAAACATTGCACAATAGTTTAGGAAAGGTCGACATGACTCGGTGCTCACCGGTGTAAATAGAGAATAGTGATGCTCATATCCTGGCGTCGGACGACATCCACCCGGCACTCTTAGTATCCGACGGAATGAACCTGATTAAGTAGTCTTTATATTTGATATAGTTTAAGACAAAAGATGCTTCTCCATTTATCGCCGTTCATGTTCGGTTACCGGGAGAAGAGGAAGACCGAAGCAACGCTAAGTCATGCAAGGTCGAAAATTTGTGAGACAGACGTGGGGGCAAAGCTTACATTTTACTCGTGCTGATAGCGATCCACTTTCGAATGACCAAATGAGTTTATGTTATCGCCGAGTGATGGCTCTTATTGGAACGAATCGTCTGCGAGAAAACCGGAAAAACGATAGAAACAAAGTTCCGTTCTAGTCTTGTAGCACGTTGCAAATATCCCTCCTACAGCATCGTATACCGTCACGACGGCTATTTATCTGCAGAATGTTCGAGAGATCTGATTTTGCTCCTTTCATTTTTGGCGTTTTACGGGCACTGCTGGTGATATAAGTCCCATCTATTCATCGACTGTAAATGCACCAACAAAAGTAGCACTAAAGTTTGAAGTTGTGTAGTATTTATGTATTTGCTTTGGGTCAAATTTATTACTATGGGCTTGCTAGTACTCTAGGGTATACCCTGGTTACTTTATGATGCGATAGGTGTCTACCATGGCTTACCACGTATGCGGCAGTCCTAGTTGCGAATCGAGACACGACCCAGCCGGGAAGAGGGAAATACCCCAAGCGACTCAACGGGAGTCTTGATCGCTGGTGGACACAGGTACAGCATCCGCTAGCCACGGGGATTACGTCTGCGTTTTCGGACACTACGATATCCGTCTCCCGCGTGCGGCTTCGACGCCGCTTCCAGGTTCATTTTCTTATAGCAAAGCTGTAGCTGTCAAGGGACCGGGGGTCAACATAGGAGATGAGGACTTCTCAAGATCTGACTGGACATGGGAAGAGAAGACAGCGTTAACGGTGGGAAAACTACTGTACGGGGTGCAGGATAGCTACCTGGAAATTCTCAGCCCGGTAGGGTTGTACACGCAAGATGGCGCGAACTGGAAAGATAAGAACGGGATGAATTCCATTTGGAGCAGGATGCGCAGCGGACTTCGATTGGCTCGACTAAGGAGCCCGAAAAGATCCTTTGGAAGGTCTATCAAACAGGTTATGAAGGGTTGGCTACTAAGGAACGCAAATTATTCATGACTTTGGAGTCACCGCCTCTCTCTCATGCTGACTGAAAATATTACACATTTAGGCAAGTAGCGTGATCAGGACCTCCTGCTATGCATGTTCGACTACTTCGGGAGAAAAACGCAAGAATAAATGCCGTGGTCGGTGTTCGACGCGATATCGTGCTCCAAGAATCCGTGCCACTCCGTCAATCACCTGGACCTCCAGAAGTTATTCACACTCGAAACGGTTCAGAGACCAAGATCCCCTCGTAGCCGAGATCAAGTCCTAAAAGTAGCCGGAAAGCCATCCAGAACACTTGATACCGAAATGAGCCAGATCAGTGCCTTATCGAATACGTAACGCGAGCTGCTCACTCAAATCTCCTTTCAGAGTCAAGATCAGCACCGTCAGTTCCACGCATTAAGGAACTGCTTGCCGAGAAGAGAAGGGGCAAGAAATCTCACCTCGAGCCGAGCACCCTCTCTCAGGCTGTATACAGGACGATTTCGGACTGGCAAATATTGCACCTTCTCGAAACGGAGAAGCTGGTGGCACGTCCGATCGAAAGCTCCCTACACACGTCGGCGTGCATCGCGGGTCGACTTCAACGTAAACCTCTCGGTTTCCTTTGCAGCATTCTCCACACCGATGGCCACGGCAGAAACGGCGCAAAGCGGAAGCTGAAAATATTATAAAGGATCCAAGTCTGGAGAATCTTAAATTTGAGATGCTAGATTTTAGTTCGTCGGAGGATGATATTGTCGAGGGTCGAGACCGAAGAAGAGGCCGCGAGTAGACTCGGGCCCTTTTCGAACGACGTGGGTTGGAGAGAACCTGAGTTCTCTATCACGACTAGTTAGAATTACCACTCATCCCTTTTGTTTAACACACGTTTTTCCCGATTTCCCTACGCGAGCCCCTATATAAAGCGAGCGCTGTTGCCACTGAGGATTTCCTTCAGCCCTTAAGTATCTGGGGGCGCCGTGATTTTTTCCATCTCTACCATGTTCCTTTATTCTTCTGTCTTCCCTCTATTCCCTGTTGGCACATGCCCCTTTGGTAAAGGGTCGGCCAGGCTCACAAAATTGTTAATATTTTCATGTTAATGTTTTAACGTCGATATCAAAACATTCAGTAATTCGTTTATATTTGTCATTTGTGAAACTATTCACTTCCTGTTGGATGAATGTAATTAGTGCCACCCAAACTATGCTTGACTTTCTAGAACATAGTTCATGCTAGCAGGGAAAACCGCGAGATAAGCTGGGAGTAAAGTAGAGAAAGCCGTCTCTTCATTTCAAAAAATCTATAGAAAGGTTCATCTAATCGCGATCGCATTAAGAATCGATATAAACGGACCCCTAGAATGCATAGCGTGAACCACTAGCAGATCTATTCACGAATTTAAGGAAACAAAAATCAAACTCCAAGGAGCGAATTGTTTATCTTTGCATTCCTAATATCATCCGTGTTTTCATTGTTGAGGTATCGTATTGCTCATGCGTACGATCAGGGAAGCATCATGCTTTAATCGAAGCCTACATTTTTTCAAATGCGGATTCTGGATCCGCTCGGGAAGGCTAGTTCGCTGTGAAACCTACCCTACGATGATTTTCATATGATATAAGAGATTGATAATAACGATTATCATCAGTTCTACAATAAGCTTGACATCTTCACAGGTCTCCCGCGATCTAATCCTGCGCATATTTCAATCCCAGCACACCTATTGCAAGAGCACTTCATTGTCAGGAAACGTACCCACAATTATTTTCCGACGTCGCCAATTCTTAATAATGGTAAACAAGAATCAGAAGGGAATACTTCATATCTTTGAACCCGCTGGGTTAGGCCAGACAAGGCGATCCGAGCAACTTATATCCAAGGGCCCGCTTTGTGCTACCCCTCCTAGATGAGCTACTGTTGCAGACTACACCCGGCAATATTCCTGGGCGAGAATAGATTTCGCTTGCTGATGCGACTTCGAGATGCTTCGGTTACCGGCAGCAAAAAAGCTCTCGATTTCATTGTCGTTAACTACTTCTCCGTTGCGAGCAACGTCTGTCTGGGACAGCAATCACGAAAAGAGAAGCCCTAAATCCCGACATCATTCCTATAAATCGCCAAGGAGAATTCGTGATGAAATTTTTCTCCTTCCCTCCTTTACTGGAAGAACTTTTCCGGGGAACCACAACCTTCCTCCTTTTCCAAAACAAAACATCACCAAGCCACCCCAACTCCAATATCACGATACTCACACAACGAACACAGAACCCCAACCCTAAGTCACCAGACACTGTGCGATTAATTTAATCAAGCGAAGAGGATCTCTTAAGCACATCAAGCAAGGGCAGCAGTAAGCGATTTGGAAAAAACGAACGATTGGACTTTGAAACAGAAGGAGAAACTTATATGAGTAAGTTGAAAACCCACTTCTTCATCTAGTACACGCCTCGTCTTCGATCAATTGAACACGGCACAGTGTTAACGCGGTTTCTACAGCATGGCGCACACTATGAAGTTCTTCAAAATATACAACTTTCCCGATTTCGATCACATCCTCAAGATGGGTTCCGATCGGGTTTCGATGGACCATCCGCAGAATTATGCTCAGAACATCACCCGAGGGTAGGTTCTGACGACGCGATCATTACCATCCCATCGATACAACTTTGATTAACGTTCACCTCTTGGGAACATCATCAGCCAAGCAGTTCGATACGGCCAGGTCAATTTCCAGGTCAAAGCGTTGACGCAGGAGCAGGCCAATAATATGCTGAACGTCCTAAGGGCATCCATCGAGGAACTTAAGACGATGAGTGGCCGTGCTGGCCTCCGACCGGCAATGTCAACGGAGTCACGATCGCACCCACGAACGGTATCTCGGAGGCGGAGAACAGGCTTAGCGCCGACAATCCGTTCACAATTCGGTCCTTCCTTAAGTCTGCAGTCCCTCCTCCCGCGCCAGCGACGCGGGAGAGTATCCGTCCTGGAGCGCCTAGCGAGGTTCCCAAAGCTTCAAGCACGAGTGAAGGGTTGAGAAGGGACAGAAAGGAGAACGGTGATGCGGAAGGGCACGTAGCCACCCCAACTGAAAGCGCGATGGTGCGAGCGCGAGCGGTAATACGGTCAACGACGATGACTGCGGCGACAATTCGATCGCGGATGCGAAAGATATGCGTGACCAACCCGGCGACATCAATGCCTCCTCAACGACCTCGACGATCTCGACTACCCACGGGCCATTCATTTGCACCAATACCATCACAACATAGACCTAGAGCCAAACGATTGTCGCCTCTGCCAAACTGGTCCAATCCCCCCAACTCAGCCATTGCAGCAGGACCTGGGCTTAACATCGAAAATTTTAAACGCAACATCCGTGGAATCTCGTGAGATCGCCGCGTTGGCCGTCGGCAAGTTTCTTTACGGCACGAAGGGCTATTCAGAGGAAATTTTGGTGCTTATTGGTCCCTACACTGACAATGGAGGCTTTTGGAGAAATGGTAACGCACTGGACAGTACGTGGTCTAGATCGTGTAACCGCACCGGTGAAGACACGAAGGATCCTGAGTGCATGCTGTGGAGCTTGTACAAGACCGATGCCGCCGGGGTAAATTGTTTCCCATCTCGTGCGTTTTATGAATTCAAGGTTCCGTTGAGACCTTACACTGAATTTCTTCGTGAGAACTTAATGCTAACGGTTTTGTTGCGGTATCTTAGGTCAGGGACGTGATCAGAGACTTGATCCCCTATTTATTTGAAAAGTTCGCCCACAGGGAAAACAGACTCGCTACTTCTCCCCGCGCCCCAATCGCCAGTACATCCCCGTCGCGTACCCTCTCACCGTACGACCCGCGTCGAAATCGCCGGTCCGAACGCACTGATCAAGCAAAAACCGAGAGCCGCACCGAATTCCAGAATAACGCCGAGCCCCTGCCCAGGGAAACCCCGCTACGCCAGCGATTCTTTCCACTCTGTCTGAGAAGACGCAGCCAGTCAATCGAACCAGGAGCAGGCTGACAACAAAGAGAGCAGTCCTAAGACTACCAAGAAGCGTTCCCATGACGACTCGGAAGAACACTCACGCGGCAAACGTGATAGCACTCTCGTTTCGTCCAGTTCAGCGCTTGAGCCTCGTCCGATGGACATCGCGGTAGTCAAACTCCCCGCAAGAGGATTCGTGCCGCCCCGCTCCCGGAGATCAAGAAGCGCCGCCGCAAAGTAACCTCGCTGAGATATGTCGTGGAGCCTGTGACATACCCTAAGGAGTGTTTGCATCAAGGGTTCTAACGTGGATAACATTATCAGGATATTGTTACCTCGCCCTGATATCTTGTCCATCTTACTGTTCATATGTTATCGGCTCGTCCTTTCTTTCTGTCGTTTGATTTTCTTTACAAATCCTTTCTTCATATAGCTTTTCTTTTTTTTTTCTGTTACAAAGCTGTATCTTCTTTTCATATATAACCGGTCTATGAGCGAGATCAGAAGTCACGGAGGACTTCTTTTACTTTCTTCGCACGAGGAAGTCGGTAAAATTCTGTTACAATGCTAGTATATAACCACGAGATTCACCTCGGCACAAGCAGATAATATAAATGATCTAAATCGACACCAGAGATTCCTTATTCTAATGCCCCGAATTAGTAGCCACTTTGCTGTTATCTCCCTTCATGTAGTGCCACGTTCCGCAGGGATAATGCTGGTGTCGTAATCAAACGGGTTCCAGAACGGCGTGTCAGCCGGCGCCTCCGCCTTAATCTCCGCCATGACATTATGCTTCGTAATGAAGAATAATCTCATATCTATCTGCTGCAAGTTCGCATCGTACACGCACGAGGCGCTGATTCCCGCTCCGACGACAGCGTTCTTGACACAAACTCCTCGTCATTGTCACCGCACCACCGTCCAACTGGCCGTTCGTAGCGTTGGTAGCGGCGCTGTAGCCTTCGGTATACCAGCGGTGGCAGATGCCGCCTTTCTCTTCGTTGTAGTAGAAGAGGTGCAGGTAGGAGCCGCGCCGGGATCACGGCGCCGCATGCCGCGAGTGGCGTTTGGTAAGATGTCTTGGTGATAGGTAATAATAGCTTTCCATCGTCCCAAGGGCCGGAACCCGGCCAGTAGACATCTTTTAGGGAGCCCTGCATGTCTTGGTATACGACGTGCATCTTTGGAGCGGTTTCAGTCCCGCGGTTCACGTAAGCGAGGGATGTGCCGTGTATCGGCTCCGTCCAGAATTCGCGACCGGCGGTCACCCCCGAGGAGTTATCCCAGGAACCCGCGTCGCGAATTTCTTGAATTTTCCAGTTCTTTTCATCTTCGTATTGTATACTATATAAAACGCATAAGTTATATTATAGAAATACCAGAGGTATCGACCGACGAAGCATAAATACTTACCACGTATACTGCCACTGTTGAGTCGCATCATAATAAGTACAAGCGCTCAACCCGCTTTGGCTCGTGGCCAGATATTTTTGATCCTGAGCACGCCATGAGACCACTCGCTAGCTCCCGGCTTGAAGAGCATATCGGATACGAAAAGTTATTGTTGATGTAAAAGACCCGTTTCCACCTTCCGCCCGATTTATCCTTCCAAGAGATGGCGGCGAGGGGTGTTCCCATCATGACGTTAGCGCCGTAGACGAGATTGTATTCCGTCCATGATGAAGCGCCGTCGGCGCGGTAGGTTTCCCAGATGTGGCCGGATTGAGCTTGGTAGTAGACGTACTACTTGTATGTCAGTAGACGAGGAGAATGGACAATGGGTTCTTGAACTACCTACGGAGGTCTTGACTCCATTTTCTTCCAGCAAGAGGGAAGCTAACTTCGTCCGGTAACGGAGGGAATGGTGGTACGGGAGATTATCGGTCATAGCTTTCGGATGTGATAGCTTATTCAATTTGCTATATGATCTATATGATATAAAACACAAAAAATATTAATTTGGATAACTTTATGGCTTGCGATGATAAGCCCGGGCCATGAATAGTGCCACAGCTATACCGGCGACAAATAATGCAGAATTTATAGCCATGTTCCGAGCTGTGCGGATTTTCCCCGCTTGAGGCTCTCGACTGGCTTCTGCTCTCCTCGCCACATACCTTACCCCTCTTTCAGCTACCTTGAACTTAGAAATGCTTGAGCTGAAGGTTTTCTATGCATGAGCGAATTTCTTAATGGAATTCCTGAGCATTCCACAGTTCCGAACTAGATCCTGGGATTTACACCAAGGCTAGCCTCTGGCTTTCGGGAGTCGCGGTTCGGGAAAATAAATAAAGCACATTTACCCCGGCGTCTCGAAGGATGTTCTGCATATACATACAGGGAGGTTTTCAGCTCCTACCTCCTGCTCTCGAAAGCGTTGAGGAAAACCTCGATGCCTGATTCTATTAGTTTCCGGGTTCGACATTGTAAAGCCTAAGAGGTCGAAGTAGTGGAGATTTCTCAAACACGCTTTTTTTTTTCTTTTTTTTTCTTTTTTTTTTCTTGTTTCTCTTTTTTCCTTTTTTTTCTCTTTTTCCCTTGTCTTTCCTCAGCTTCTGGAATTGCGGGAGTTATCTAGTAACGGGTCAAACCTCCGGGGAGTTAAGCCTTATGGCCGATAATTTACCCCATGCTTTTCGGCAGTAAACCACTTGTATTTTACGTCAAGGCTCCCTATTTCAATCACTGGGGGATCGTGGGAGAAATGCCCTTCTATGTAAAACTGGTTAGTTATCACTGACGAAATCGAAAACATAACAACTAGCTATACGAGAAGATTCAAATGATAAACTTAATCAGGGTGCCGCCGTATCGGTTATGGAGCATATCTGAAGACCTAGTCTACCAATAATCAAAAAGTATCGAGACATTAGATCTTTCAGACCCCGACTACATTTTTGGAGAAATCCACATTTCTTGATTCTAAAGTGGTCTAGTTGATTCGATCTATGGACACCGAGGGCCATGGTTTACACCTAGATTCTATGCGGATGATACGCTCAAGAAACCTCCATCGAGCGCCGTTGGGATTTATGCTTAGTACAGAATAGAATAAACTTGTCTTTATAATGGTGGTATTTACAAATCTGAATGAAAAATTAAAGCGAGAGTGTAACTAACGTTTAACGCTCATCTGATACTACTAATAGAGTATAACGACAGGAGTATACCAGAAACTACTATCACGACTATGCACTCCGCACTACTAATGATAATACCGGTAACAAATTCTTTATGGCCACAGAGTCTACCTGGAAATTGATCTGAGGACAGTAAAGAGATAAACAAGCGGAAAACGCATCCTCAAGATGTTAGAATAGCAGGATTCATATTGGACCGCCATATCACAGAATGAAAGCTATAGGTTATAAATACACCGAGCCTGCTTCTTTCTCGATCCGCGATTCGTCACATTTGTCTCTCTACACAGAAATACCCGATGATTTCCTCATTGCTGTTCAAAACTGGATTGATATTTCTTTGTGTATCCATCTTAGCTTTAACCCGAGAGATGTTTGTACCGTCGCGATGTTTGTACCGTACGCGGCCTGTTCACGCACGCTGTGAGAGGGGTGGGAGGAATTTATATTGGAAGACAGGAAATCTATTACAGTTAGCCCCTTTGTTTTTTATTTCTTCATATTGTCTAATCTATTAATTTTTATTTTACTTTATTTTATTTTATTTTATTCGGTTATACAATCTGACAAACAACAGCGGTACTAGGCGCGCTTTAACAATATCTGGCCTACTAAACAAACAGTTCTCAGCCACAATGACACTTGAGATAACAACTGTCTGAATTGCGTACGCCTTCATCTTATCAAGAGTCCTCGCAAGGGCATCCTAGTTGCTCCTTTTATGTCATTTATCTTTTCATTGTCGACTTTTTAAAATTTCTGTTTGTCTCAATTCCCTCGAGTCCAACACAGAACAAAACATCCTCGTCTAATGAAGACGGTGCGGTAGACTTCAGTATTCGATTGAGTGAAATGGGGTATCAAAAATTATCTAATGATACTAACGTATCTTGTGTAGCAGTGTGAGTCCAGCATGGCGACGTTGACCGATCGTATATACATCATGAGCGCGCAGTAGCCTTGACCATTATCAAGGCGATGGATTGATTACATTTCTGACGCGTGGGCGAGCTTCGCTCACCTTTTACGGCGAGATATGCCTGGCCATGGATGAAGAACCCAGGGAACTTATCGACAATGCATGTGTGGTCTTAGCCGAGACCCCCTATAATGCTGATTCTTCTGCTCCAGCGACAAACAAACTCTGATCACAATTTCCGATGGAATTCAAGGGTGTTGTCTGGTCTGGAAGAGGATGAAAGCGATACGCTGGGTGACAGGGAGCTGGGGCCTGCTGAAAGTATAGAAGGGTATTAGACAAGATTCTAACCTATCACGCTCTTTTTTGTTAAATAAGTTTAATCACCAGACTTGAAATCATATAGCATCTCCATGATAAAGCCTTACTTCTTACATTTCAAATATGTCTATTGATTATGATAGACTGTAGTAAACAACTCCATTTAGTAGTATTCGATATTCGTTGTTTTTATTATTTCTGAAAATGTTTCCCGGAGATCACAGAAACCGCTGGAAAATCTATTTTTATTCCGTGGCTTCAAATTATAACTACAACGGGTACATAGTTTTCCAGCCGAGGAATGAGGCGTTTTGAAAGTAACGAGTGGAAGTTCTGCAGCAAATCGCATGTGTGACGAAATGTTTTTATCGCCTACACTAGCCTTACAAGGTAGTGTTGCGAGTGGTTATATCGCGTAATTATACCTAAAAACGCAAATATAGCTTCATTTTCTTATAGATATTTTCAGTGGAGCTTGTAGTACAAATAGAGGCATGGGTTCCACCATCATAATACCAATATCATCGTTAAAATCAGCTCAGAACCCCTTCGCTCTACTCCGCATCAAACTTTCTCTTTTTATTATAAGCCTCGACAAATCGGGCCTATATCATCGCTCTCCATAATGAAGACTACCGCCATATTCTCCACTATTCTTTGGCTTCTATCGCCTCCGCAAGCCCAACGCCCGTGCGACCTCGCGAACGCGACCTCCGATGCTGCGCTACTCACTGCCCAAACGTATATAACCCGCGATGGATGTCCTAATAACCCTCGTCAACTTTCGGGATCTACTCTAGCGAACGCAGTACTCCAACAGGTTGATCTGGGCGGGCCAGACGGCATGGACTACCACCGCCTTCACACAAGAGATAATGGCGTTGACAACGTAACAAAATCTCGCCAAAGACGCAGCGTTCTGTCAGAATCTGATCTGCCAGGGCTTCGGTGTTACGATAGCTGGGAAGCTGATTCAGAAGATTATTTTTGGATAAAATGATTTTTGAAAGAGGTCACAGCATAAGGCGTTATCTGGGAATCGACGTTTCGGTCTTTTTTTGTTTGCTTCGGTTCTTAGTTTTCGCTTGTTTTCTTGGGATCTCCTAGACCGTATTTTATTGACTCTACGTCATCATAGAAACCATTATCTCCTTTCTAAAATGATTACTTGTATTTCTCTATCAAAAATATCCTTTAGCAGTTGTAGCGAATACATTTTCTGAGCCCCCGTAAATTCCTATCAAGTTCACGACTGTGCTGCCTCGTATGCGGAGGAAAACCTCTCCCCGAAAAAAAAATAATAAACGAAACCGCTTTAAGCTTCTTGACATCATGCTCGTTGCAGCGCAATGGAGATACCCCAGCCTGCCGCTTCATAGGAAGGCTTGTATACATCGTCGCGTGATATTGATATTTCCTTTTGATTTTGGTTAATAGAGGAACAAATTATCAATAGGACAACAAAGGAAGAATCCTGCCAATATGCGGTGACAGTAGCCCAATCATCTCGTGATATGATCCCCAAAGTATATCGTGAGAACTTATAAGCTTTAGGACACGGCAGAAGCGTCCAACGAATTGCACCTTCAGGAAAGCTGTTTATTGTTTCTGCGTTGCCGTTTAGGATTCACGAAAACGTCCACGCGACATCGTAAGACCTTTAGGTCGTCCTATGGATTTATATCGCGTCTTCTACTCTGGAGATTCAACTCGTCGTGTTTGACCTTTACTAAACCCGCTCTATGTCCGTTGAGCTCCCATTTCAATTCATTTACATACGCTCCACACGAACTCAACACCGCCGCCGAATCCCGCGATCAAACTTAAGAAGACTTTCAGCCACGAGCTTTCAGAAGAATCACCATGTCCGCACCGTATCTCAATCTCACTCCATCCTAGCCGATGGGAACGCATTTTCTAGCGATAATCCCGAATCGGTTACAACGCCCCGCCATGCCTTGGCTCCTCCAAAACCACAAGCTGCACACCAAATCATCGCTACTCACGGCCTCGGTCCCGCCGGCAACATTCCCGATGCACACGAGCTAGCCTTGCTTCGCTTGTACACTCAAGAGCCAACCCCGAGGCGTGAAGAAGCTCTTGGCGGAGAGGGATATGTTGGATGCGGAGATAAGAAGGGTGAAAGGGCGAATAAGAAGTATGGTAGTCTCAGTGGTTATGTCATTGCTTCGGGAGTTCAATGAAATGAAGTCCAGATGTTAGAGTGTTCGAGAGTGGCGCGCTGGATAAAGAACTGGCGGTGGAGCCGAGCGGGAGTGGGAGGAACGTTATGCCGGATGGATGGAGTAGCCTGTTTGTTTCCCGTGCGCTTTGTTTGTTCGTATAGCTCTGTACGTTCGCAGCGGTGCATGTCCCCGAATATTTTCGGCTTCCTTCCTACACACGATTTGTTATTTCATAGATAATTGTGAGTCCTCCAAGCTTCAGAATAAACATGACCGAAATACTAGAAATAGGAAGATGACGACCTTTGCTAAGTTTGCCTATCGTTTGATGGTGTTGGGGTTCTCGGGGGTAAACTGCTCATCCCCGGAGCACCCGGGGGCTCTTCCGACGGCTTCGTACCGAGCAAAACACGATGACACGAATATTCTTCTTCCAATTCTTAGAGATATTGCTACTAATACGAGAATTCCATTTTAAAGTTTACGAAGGATCGCTGATTAAATCTCCATGCAATCCATCGACGGATCGAGATCACAGAGTAGGAAAAAAATTAAGAACTTGAAAGGAATTGGGTGTAAGATTTCTGCAGCTAGATAAATAACAATACAATCTCGATTGCAAGTTTCTTTGTTTGGACACTATAAAACTAACTCAAAGGACCGTACCATCATTTTCGATGAACCGGATGAATCAATAGATCAGAATGACTCGTACGTACGCGTTGTCTACGCGTTTTAATCCTTCAAATGTAGATCGATGCGTGAATCACACGTTCACGGCTAGATTTTCAGATATCCAAAAATGCGCTCATAGATGATATCATGACTCGCCGAAAGAAGTGTTGGAAATCAGTTGTTTACTAACTTTTTTTTCTGCAAGGGGAAAATTAGACACTTTCTTTGTAGATACGCTTCAGATCGGTTTCTAACTGGCGAGCTATGTCCGATCACCGACCTCTTACCCTATTCTGGGTTACGTTCCGATTCGTAGATTTGGTTTCGGTTGCTAGAAACCCGGGGAAAATAAGGCACTCCCCCTAGCGAAAGCAAGATCTGCTTGTGGCCCGGACATGAGTTCTGAGGGTTCGGACAAGGAATTTTGCCTTTGTTTGCCATGCCTTCTCCAGCCATTAGGGGATGAACTTTTCCGCCTGAAAGATTCGCTCGGTAGTTTTCCCGGCAGTCTGGTTTTGATGACTATCTGTTGGGCGATAGCCTGAACAGAGAGAAAATATCGAGAGGTTAACCGCTGTGAGCCAAACAAGGGCGATCATATTGTAGCTTAAGGAGGGGGGAAGAAGAATCATACCGAGGCATCCTCTCATCTAAAATCGTGATGTAATGTGTAGGCGGCGATCCAGGTGTTTGCAAGTATAAACGTTTGTCACTTACACGCCTTCAATTGCAATCAGTTATTTTAGATCTTTTCAATTCCCGTTTCAACGTCCCCAGTCCACGAAAGAACCGATTATTTTCGTCATACGTGGGTCGACGAGCACGATAATGACGTATGGTACACGGAGACCCTCAATGTGCGCTCTGTGGTCACAACTTCAAAGAAAATACGATGTTCCTGGAGTACGCACTTGCAGTCTCGACGAATCGAGCAAGCACCCACAGTGGTTAATTAACGTCGACATTAATAGCAAGTGAATAATATTTGGTAAAGAGCAATGGAACTCGAAGAAGGGGGAATGAAACCAAGTATAATTTTTTATTAATTTTTTTTTTTGATTTTATTGATATCTGCCAGCCGGCCGAAAAACCACATAAACAACCCTTTCTCCCTTCCTCGACAATCTTTTTCCCATCATAACAACAACAACAACAACAACAACAACAACCCAAATACATACAAAAATAACTCCATTCACACTCTACAACTCGTAAACGCCATACAATAGCTTAACTGCAAAACAAATAAAACATACTTCGTAACCATGTCTGACACTTATAAGCCCACTGAGCACGACGGCCTCACCAAGGATGGTACGCACTTCACGTAGTCCACGTAATCCCACTTAGTCAGTCTTAAACCATGACTAATTACTTACATTGTCGCTTCTCTCGCAGGCAAGCCTGATCAGCGTGTTAGCTCCGAACACGCCTTCGGCAGCCAGGATAAGAACACGTCCAGTCCACGGGCTCCAAGGGAGGCTCCAATCAGCCCGACGAGATCTACAAGCCTTCCAAGCACGGTGGCCTGAAGAAGGACGGCACCGAAGACAAGCGCATGAGCTCTGAGCACGGATTCGGCTCCCTCCCCAAGGAGGAAGTCCAGGAGTTGGGAAGGAAGGGAGTCAGAGCTCTTAATCGAGCAACAAAGATTTCCAATAAATGGAAATCTTCAAAGATAATTCTTCTAATTTACTAAAAAAAAAAAGGGGGATATGAGCTGGTATTGTTTGACTGGACACCATTTTTATCACTAACAGGAGTTGGAAAGGGAATGTCAAACAAAATCTCTCTTTTAACAAAAGTCATGTCCTCTTAGCTAGAACACAAACAATCAAAGAAATCGTCAAACTAATCTTCTTCTACGTTGTGACATTGGCTCTGGCCCTGCTTCTTGTGATGAATTGCAAGTACCTGTTTCTTCATCATCGCGTAAAAAGAAACTATGCTTAGAATCTAACTAATTATACAGCTCTTGAGTGACGGCTGTGAGGATATGTTCGTGACAGGAAATGGCATTACTCTAGCTAAAGTAGTACTTTGATGCTCAATGACCGACTTAGACTATGTAAAACATCATGCGCTACTCCTCTTTCTTCTTCCAGTCCATTAACTTCCTGCATTCCTTTAAATTGTTCTTGATTGCCTCGGCCTTCTTTTGTCTGATAATTTCGCCACTTTGATCCTCTCTTCAACCTCTAGAGAATTTGCGAGCCTCGCTCCGCGATATCAGTATACATGTTCCATATCCTTTGCCTGGCTTCCCTATAGAGCTTTGAGGCGATGTGCGGACGCTCCAACAGGCTATCCTCCCAAAAATTAATCGAAGGATCCAGAATTTTTATGAACTCGCGAACGTTCGTAGCTCTCGGCTTCGGAGTCGGGGGTTATCTTCCGGAGGATCTTGGCGGGGTTTTTTCGCGGCTGGCTTAGTCTTGTCTTCGAAAGCAACCTTTCGCTTCGGTTTTCAGGATGACGGTGGTCGCGGAAGGCGCCTTAGGAGGAAGTTTCGTGGAGAGTCTTTCCTGGCGAAGGATCTCGAGTTCTGGTGGTCGGTCCGCTTGTATTTCTTTTTATACGTGTTGCATGCGTTGCAATATACAGCACCGTTGGCACTCTTAGTGAACCTGAAACTATCAGTGGTTTGCAATTGCTATAGTAAAAGTCGTTAGCTACGTATTGCTTCCGAGAAAAAACTCATAATGGACAGAAAGTTGTTTCGTTTTGTTCGGAGACAAATTACCTGCACTGTTTTTTCTTCGACCTCTCAGTAGACATCCTGGAGCAGTCCTCCCCCCCTCGCGGTCTCTTTTCGTTCCAAGGGCCTGGGTATGCCGCAGAAAAGATTTGCTGAAATCGGTATACGAGTAAACTTCTGGACTTTAGAGCCCGCTTCTGCTAACACAGTGTTACAAGTGGTTAGGATTCCCTAGAATATGTTAGCGAGGAGGTCTAAGTAACGGTTGAAGAAATGTTCCACTTGATATGAGCTTGGTATCACAAAGCTTGAAGGGTGTGGATTGAAAAAGAAGTTGAAAGCCCCTCTCCTCTTTGATTTAAATGGTGATATATCGGTATAACGATATCTCGAGCTCACGACTTACTCCGCTCCGGTTATTAGACGGATTTGATGCACGCAAGTAGTTGAACGAAACCCACTTTCTGTCCTTGAAAAAATGGACTTTTTTTTAGAAAGAAGAAAGAAGAAGGAAAAAAGAAGGAGAAAGTATGAAACATTTACTATTTATTAAGTGATTTATTGTCGTATTTGGGTTGTTGTAAACTTCAAGCTGCGGTTCCTCAAGTATGGAAGAAACAGACTGAAGTCTGGAGAGCAATAGTAAAGGCCGAATTTTTTTTAAAAAAAAAAATAACAGATTAAGATTAATAAGGAAAAGGAAAAAAAAAAAGGTAAAAAAGGCCCCGAAGGCAAATACTCTGGAAAATCGAGTTAACTGTGCCTGGCTTGAAACGTTATACGTGTTGGGTAATGTATAGTGTGAAGAGCTAGCTGTGGAATGAAAACGAGAGGAAAGAAAAGGGGAGAAGAGGATGAACTGAGGAATTGGAACAAAGGGAAACTAGGGAATTCAGCCTGCTGAACTATCGAATCATTTCCATCAAGAACCTAAAAACACCGAAAACACGATGATAACAGGAGGATATTTAGGATACAAGGATAAAATGAGCACAGAAAGTTCTCTCTCAAACTGCCAATATCTGCCATTTGGCAGGAGCTTAGGATAATGCGCGACCTTTATTTATTCATTCTTCTATAACCATTCCAATGAGGCGGTACATTGTATGGGCTATCAGGATCGTATATCATAACGCATATCCTGTGTAAGGCTTGATTCCAGCATGTTTCCTCAGAGCTCG
The DNA here is from genome assembly GCA_002224055.1 of Pezizomycotina sp. ARF18. Taxonomy (NCBI): domain Eukaryota; kingdom Fungi; phylum Ascomycota; species Pezizomycotina sp. ARF18. Next base: position 118,492 of record AZLU01000001.1, on the reverse strand, counting down.
GGTCGTCCTTTTGATCTTTCGTGTAGCTGCCCCTAGTATAGCACTGGTATTGTCGAAATCCTTCGAGACCGAAAAGACGAATCTGTACAGGAGCTGTTTTGGCTTCTCTGCATTCTTCTCGTAGCTGACCCAACGAACGGATGGGATTACCTCCTCGCAGCAAAAATCTTGGCAATCCCGTATTTTGGTGTCGGATTCCGAGGATATGTCCGGACCGGTGCAGTCGGAGCTGGCGTAGGCTCTGAACTACCAGCCTTTCATATCACTAAAGACCACAAGGAAGAGGAGGGGTGGTGGTGTCGGGGTGTAGTGTAGTCACCATGAAAGCAACACACTGTATAATGGATGGTAATAATGTAGTAATGTAAATAGGAAGTAAAATCGAGTAGTATTCAACTGACTATCCTGCTCCGAAGGAGGAGGGAGAACTAGCTTCTTTATATACACAACTTTTGAATAGAGCTAGAGGACATCGCGCGCGTTCTACTAGGTCGCACCTTCCCGCGCGCCCCTGCCACCAAAACACGTGCGCTCTTCTGCACGACGACAGTGGTTAGCAATGATAAACTTCCCAATGTCTATTGTGAAGCATGATAAACGCACTTAATATCACGCCTATCAACATCGTTGGCATCGGGTTTGCCAAAGTGAGAGTCGAACAGACACCGGCTGCGAGTGCGATCGTCCGAACAGGGTGCATTCCGAACGACTCGTAACGGTTGCGGGTCGATGTGAAATGATGCTGCCTAGTCGATTGAGAATAGAGTCCAATCGAAGATAAGAATTATATGTGGACATCCAGCAATTTGGATTGAGCTTTAGAATGAAAATATTCAGTATATCAGGGCCACCTCAAGACATTATACCACGGATTCGAGATTATTGTGGGATGTTATAGCCGTTGACGACTTCGCGGGTGGCATGGTCGTTATAGGGCAGCACAACGAGAACATTGAAGCAAATATTGCTGAAAATTATCCTAAACTTCCACATATGAGATAACAGCCGCTGTCAAGGCTGTTTGTTACACAAAAGCCGAAATCTGTTTCAACAAGGCGAAAGTTTCAAGCCAAAGTGAATTTAACCGTGTGACATAGGCTGAATGTGAAATACCTATAAGGATTTGTTTACATTGGATAGAACTGGTTCTAAGCGGTAAAATGTCTTTGGATAAATCCTGGCGGGAAAGTTGAAATGTGATAGTACATACACTGAACTTAGAGAATCGTTACGGTATCAATACATCTACAGAGTCAAAGCTTCAGTATCGGCAGAATCAATATCAAGATAAAAACCCAATTTTTCAACGGAACATGCGAGAAATCTTTCCCGACGACATAAACCGACAAATCCGGTATACTTCTGCCACCGACGATATTCCTGCACTCCCCTGCGCTACGGCTGTTCGGATAAACATATTCCACTCGAGCTACATGTTCCCATCTTTGAAGTATCGTGACGAGGAGAGGACGGCATTCCACTTCCAGTGCTTTGTTCAGGATCTATTTCGTCGCTCCAAAACCCAGACTGATTTATGCCAGCATTCCTGGGAAGTTACCGCAGTCACGGGGCTTCTCGTCGGCTTCGGAGAAGACTTGACTGTAGGGATCGTCGTCGTTGCAATCCCGCGTGGTGTAGGCTTAACCCACCACCCTTTGACAACATGCGCGGGGCTAAGAATTGAAGAAAACCTGAATTAGTAAAAAACCATCAAAAGGTCGTTAGGGGACATTCATGAGACATACTTGCTACGGGGCGAGATACAGCGGGCATGGGATTAGCTAAGCCGACAGCCGAGCAGAAGCCAATCGCTAAGGCGATAAAGCTATAAGGTGCATTTTAAGTGTAGGAAACTTTGTGGTTGATCAAATAAAAACGCCGTACTGATATAGTCGAGAGGCTATCGCCTAAAAGCAGGATGTTACAGTTTCCAGTACTGCTCTCTGATTTTTGTCATGAAATCATTTGAAATAGAGGAATCGGAATCCAACTGAGTTATTTATACGATGAGCCTGACCATCTATAGGCAATTTTCGTGATGTCGGTTCCAGAAGTCATCTGTTAAGTGTCCCCCAACCATGGTGATAAAAATGAACAAGCCTGGCGCGGGTATCAGCGATATTGGTAAACTTCTTACCCAAAGGACGGTTATGCAATGGCTGACATGTGTTCATCTAAAAGGGGCGAAAAGCGAAACCAATCTAGACATATCTTGCGGAATAGTAGAATATCGATATACTGAGAATTGGTGTTCAAATCCCTCACAGAGTAGAGCCATATATAAAGAATACTATGCGAATCCAAGAGGACGAAAAGGGAACAGATTTCCTTAGTTGAAACCTTGAGTAAAACCGAAAATTCCTTGAAACACGTAACCGACTCTCGACAAAGGCAGACAACGATGGCCATATTCAAATTGGCTTCAAGTTCTGGATATTATATCGGCGTGAGGACTTCCTGCGTCCGAGTTGCGATCAATTCTGGCAACACCGTTCTAAATTGTTCTACACTTAGAGGTCATTGATAACCCTCCATCCCAATTTCATGAGAATCCTATAAATTACTCCTTTTTAGTTTGGATTTGGCATTCTTGATAACGCTGCAACAGTACCATTTCATATTTGAGACTAAGGCATCAAAACAGAGTGAGATACATTAGAGTATTAGTATATTAGATATACTTCGCTATGTGATACGTGCTACCATTACAGAATAAAGAGAAAAAAAGAAACTTATAATCGGCAAGCACTCAGTGTTCTGTAGCGTCCGTTATTTGGAGCAGAAAAAAAAAAGCGCAAGACGGTCGGGGCTAGTTTTGAAAATGAAAAATTAATAGAAAAAAAAGGTAAATCCTGAGATAATTAAGTGTACCAGGCCGGAGAAAGTGCAGAGTGGCGAATCCCTATACTCAGGCGGCTAATGGCCCTGGGTCTCTAAAGCGAAAATCTTCAGAACTTTCTTACACCCACCGGTACATGGTTTCTCCATCACCCTGTAAGAGTTCCAATGGCTGCCCTGCGTCTGTAGGCACAGCGGCTTGCCTGGTTCCATCTTCTTCTCCGCGAAGAGATCTGAGTCCCAAAGGACAGGGTTCGGGCCGCACGTAGCAGTAGCGGGAGCGTCCATGAGGAAAGCGTGATATTTGGGCTCCCCGTCCTCGAATAAACCGGCAGGCACCATGAACGAGACCGAGTTCACCTTCGGAGGGACGTCCTGGCATAGGACGTCGTCGTCGCTATAATCGTGAAAGACCACATCGCCGGCACAATTGGGTTTAGTGTAAAACCTCAGGTGCCAGCGTTGAAGCTGGATCACTGCCGACCTTGGTGGAGAAAGCTTGAGAGTAGTTGGAAGAGAGGATTCTGCTCAATGGTTGAAGGTAGCAAAGCAGGTGTTCATGATAATTACAACTCTGGCGACCCGGCCGTATCGGTTCGCCGCCACTGTGGCCACAAAAGTGCCGAAGACGCCGATGATTGCGAACTGCATGTGCATATGCATGTTACAGACGAAGAGATAGGAGGAGAAAGAGGGGCGAGGCGGAGTGTACTCTGTGAAATCCCGATATTCTCGAAGGGAATTTCTAGCTCGGTAGTGACCTGGTTCTACAAGGCTGGAATGTATTGAAAAGTGGCATGAGTTAGAGGCTTCTTTATAGGTTTCTGGATCACATCTGGTCTACATCTTGTCTGAAAGATTTATTTGGGCAGGTCAAAGCCATACTTTAATTTCGCGATGTGTCGGTAAGCGATACGCCGATATCAGTTTTACTCGAGCGTTTACATATCCGGAACGATCTTACCGTACTAGATTAGGGGTTTGGTAGATTGGCTACCTTAGCAGAATGGATTAGAAAACCCACTCACGTTACTGCGACGTCGCTGAAAACTGCATGAAAGCACAGTCGCGCAATTTTACCTATCGTCGAAAGATTCTTTAAGGATGAAGTCGTAGAGCGTCTGTAATCTATCTCTCAGTATTAGTATTTTGATAGGCGATTAGGCCCCGTTTCAGAAAGCGCTTTCTATGCTGTAAAGTTACGTTCAAGTTACTGCATAAAATCTTAGCTTAGCCGCCTGGGAGTCAGGCAGTTCCGCTACCGCGCTGAGCTTCTAGGATTTCCCTCGGAGTATCGGAGATAGCCGTTTAATGATGAAACAGTCTCGTATACAGAGGCACCTTACGATCGCAGACGTTCGTTTGAGCATGTCATAAGTTTTTGCCAACCGACCAGGCCATGAGCTCCCTCGTAAACTTCATGGTATTATTTCTTGATCCAATCTTTTGCGAGCGCCTTATTGCCAACTGAGTCATCCATTACAGCTACTGAACGTGCGCCACAGCCGTAGAAGAATCTTCGTCCCTACGGTGTATAGGCTTCAAACTTCGATTCCTCAATAGCTTCGTAGCCTCGCATTAGCCAATGTTAACAGCGACAGGATTCCGAGTACAGTAATAGTCCAGTCTGATAACCAGAACTCTGAAGGAACAGTAGTTACTGTGAAGGTATCCAGAGACTGCAGGTATGAAATAAAATACCAAAATTACCTTAGCTGCTTCTTGCATCGCGCTTGATTTATATGGGTGAGATGATTTTCAACATCTCCGGTTTCATTTTTTTTTTTTTTTTTCCCACGAAGTCACAGCTGAAACTCTAACAAACAAATAAATTGCAAATTACACAGTGACACCGAAACATCTCAATACAATACTCCAGACAACGTACAGAACAACTCAAATTCTCATCGTTTAATAATGGATTCCTCTACGACCGCTTCTGAGCGCGCCTGCCTCATCTGCGACAAATCTTCTGCTCAGCTCTGCAGCCGCTGCCACGGCGCCGCCGACTGCAGCTGCGAATGCCAGCAAACCGACTGGCCCGCCCACAAGATCCTGTGTAAGGTGTACGCTGAGTTCAAGCAGTCCCCGACAACAAACCCAGCGTCAAGCACTATCTCTGCATCTTCTTCCCTTATGACGAAAGCAAGCCGAAGCTCGTATACGTTGAAATCAAACATCGCTACTGTTCCTACGCCGTTGGACCAGACCTCACGCAGTTAATCAACGACAGGAACCTGGCCCACACGGATATCATCACGAACAACTGCTGCGGTAGGGAACTGCGCGACGCCATCCGCATCAACTATCGTGACGTATTCTTGGAGCAGTATAATGACGCGAACCGCTCTATCTTTAAGTCCGCCGGCCACGCTGCTGGACAGGACTGGCGCGGGTCGATTATCGCACACGGGTTAGTTGGCGATGCTGAGGAGCCTTATCCGGTCAGGGACATCGATCTTGGCGATTTTAAGCACCTGATCGATTACTTCAAGTGGCATCGCATCAATTTCGCGGCTCCAATGCAACACCGATCGGACCCTGGCGAGCTCAACATCAGAGTCAAGGGCGTCAAGATCAACTGTGGGTGACGTCAAGATCGGCCTCCCGAAGTACCAGCCCGTAAAGATCACCTCCTCGAACCCTATCTTCCGCAATCATTAGGGTGTCGGCTTCGCGGAGCGCCTCAGTATTCCCATCATGTCGAGGCGGTTTGCACTTACAGCCAACTCGAGCTGATGGATATGTTCTCGTCGATCGGCCAAGAACAATTTTTTCGAAGTTGATGAAGTAGTCACTAAGGACGGCGTGATGGGTATGATCACTAGGAGAAGTTTGAAGTCTTTTGGAGAAGTTTCTAAAGAAAAAGGATTGGAGTGGATGATGTTACGTCCCCGTACAAGACGTTTGTGGCTGATGTTGACATCTCGAAATCGGTTGATCCGGAGGAAGAGTGAGAATAGACCCGGGAAAGGTTTCCTTTTTTCAAACAGATCACCATTGACTTTGACATGCCCATACATCCCGAACAGAACAATTATTTCATAGGCTGGAAATTACATGTACTATCAAAGCTAGGAGCATATTTAGAGCAATAGATTTGCTATAGATAAAGTTGGATGCATATATGGTATAATATTTCAAGTATACATCTCCCCTTCATTGCAAAGCTGATAACAGGAATACTGCCGTGACTTAAGTATACAAGGGCATCGATGTCCACGTACGAAGAATCTTTTTTACTCGACCATACAATGATATGCCTCAGTATATTGGGTATTGTTCTCGCCTGTGTCTGCTCAGGCTTATGTTTCCATCCTTTTTGTTTTTCTTTTTTTATTTTTCATCAACCTAGGTTCCGGATGAACGCTACGGCGTAGAACGGCACGGCGAACCAACAAGGAGAATCGGACAAAGAAGGGTGTGCGCCGCACGGACAGCAGTCCCAGAACGACGATGAAGCTTTAGGTGACGGAGAAGAATTTGGTGAAGAAGAAGAAGAGGAGGATGAGGATGGGGAATCGGTGAATAGCGTTATAGGTTACCACGAAGACGACAACGAGGCTGATGATGATGACGGGGTCATCGAAACTGGAAGGGCTGTAAGATTCGGTCGGGTGGATGTTAGAGAAATTTCAAATAAGTGGTACAGTGGTGATGGTGAGGCTTCGCCGGGCCACAGCCCTGTAAGATGTTCGGAGCCGCCACGCCGTTCACTAGTGGGCTTGGACAGGCAGTGGAAGATAGCGATGAGGAAGAAGAGGAGTTCGACATCAACAAATTTCCCTACCAGTCACGCTTAAACAAGAGTGCCACGTCGCCGAAGAAGCACCCGAATTCACGAACCAAGACACTCAGAGAGACGATCAGGGTAATAAAGCGAGGATGCTCAAGGGTACTCAGAAACGAGACCAAGGTAGCGAAGAGGCCGATGGAGATGTGATTCCACTCGCTAACACGCGTAGCGAGCTCGGAGCGAGTATGCCGGCAGTCGATGAAGATGAGGACGAGGCAATGACCGATTGCGCGAGAGCCTTCGAACATGGCTGGGGCTAAGCCGGCGCTTTGCGGCTTTATGTGAACAAAACAAATCTCATAATCACATAAAGGAACACCAATAGAGGAATCCTTTCACGATAACAATATTTCAAAAAAAAAAAAAAAAAAAAAAAAAAACACCTGAGAGAAAAGATAAGATGGTCACGGGGAAATAAATTCATACTTAGACACGAAGAGACTAAACTACTGCACAGCGGTTCGGTGTAGAAATAAGCAGAATACGGGGAAGTCGAATTTTATATGTAGAAGATGAGAGATAGAATTAAAAGCAGCAAAGTTGGGGAAGGAAAAGGGGTCCCTAGGGAAACACACTCTTAAATGTTCAGAAGTATGTACATATGTCATTCGTTGTAACAACAGACATTGCACAAATTGCACTAATTTCTCTTTTTTTATTATTGTTATTATTTTAATATAGGGATATTAATCCGTTCGAGCGCTTTCTCAATAGACACGGAATTACAATCGCTAGTTCGTAAAAAAGCTGCTGAGGAGTATGCATTAGCAAGCTGATTTGATAAGGAAATTTTTTGCCGATTTTCTTCCGAGATTCGCGGTTCCCTGCTCACGTGATATGGAAGTTGTTCTGTTTTTCGACGAAAGATGAAGAAATATAGAGTAGAACTACAGAGGTAATGGTGAATGTTTTCTTTGAAGCATAGCAACTTTTTTTTAACCTAATCTTTGGCTAACGGATTGAAAATGAAGACTCGGAGGTGTTCGTTCTAAATCCACACTACTGGAACCCTGGAATCGTATCAGGACGTTTGAACCGAAGAATGATGGAGAAATCACTCAGTGCCTAGCTAAATATCCCCCGATCTCCTTCTACTCCCCTATTTGCTTATATATCTTGCTTCCCCAATTTGAGAAAATCACTCCTCCTGCGAATCCTTGAACCAATCCCTATCATTCAAAAAATCGCTCAAATTACTCCTCAGCAAATTATCGCGTTTCTTTCCTTCCTGCGGGCCGTTTTCGAGCGCTATTTCCGTGGCCAAGAACGTTTCTTTTAATTCCTCTTTGTTGGTCCACAAGTACAGCATTTGCAATTTCACTTCCGTAGCGAATTCTTGTCGTCCTTTATTCCGGGGCCGAGACTCTTCCGCCAGGCGATTCTAGTACGGATCGCTTGTAGGATCTCACGGACGGAAGTGTGGTCCGCGTTCGGAGTTGCTGGATGTTTTCGCGGGGACATGGAGGTTGGGGTACGCGATGCCGTACGAGGCGCCGGTGAGGATCGGATGAACGGGCTATAGCGGCGAGTGGTACTGATCAAATAGTCAGCCCTTGAAGGCCTAGATCAACGGCTAATATAGTGTTTGAAAACTTCCCAAATGAAACGATAAGGAGGAATAGAGCTGTTGTAGAGTACAAGCTGTAGATTCTAGAACCCTACTTGAAGCGCCCGCAGCTTTGGGTCCATTGGGCCTACGAGGATAAAAACCACACGTAAGAAGCTCGAACTCTAGCAAAATACCTAACCCTGAAAAGAAAATAACTAAAATAGAGAAGGAATAAAGAAGGAGAAAGAGAAGGAGATGGAGAGAGAAGAAAGGATACGTCCGCTTTCGGCGGATACTAAACAATCAGTCAAGGTTCCCTTGACTGTTCTCAAATGTTTTTAAAAACAAGAAGGGGTTAAAAGACAATTCATGCCTGTAAACCTTGAGCGATAAGGTAATATCGAATGCAAAAGGAGACGCAGACCAGAATGATAGTAACTGTTCAAGAGCTCACTTTCATACAAAACCCGAAACCAACAATATACATATATATAGCAAAATCAACAAGAAATCATGAACAGTGTATATTAATAAATAGTAGACGTTGTAAACTTAAGAGGAAAACTTTTATTGCACAAGCTCGTCCCTCCATTTGCCCATTTTGAAAAGTTGTTCCGCATTTTGCGCGATGAGCTTCCTCTTCATGCCCTCGGAGAAACCCAGAACCTGAAGGTTCCCCTCCTCGCGCAGAGCCCTCTGCAGCTTTGGGTGCATCAAGTTCCGCTGAGTATCCCACAGCTGGGCATCGTAACCCTCGCTGAGCGATTCGCTGTCAGCCTTCAGTCTCAGCCCTCGGAGTTTCACGATATCAGACTGCATCGCCTCGCAGAGCTGCCTGACGGGCTCGTATATGTCACTTTCCGATGCGGACGGTGGTGGAGCGTAAGCGGGGTCTTGTTGGGGCCGCTCAGTGACGCCGGCTGTACCGGTCGTGTTTCGGGAGTCGTAGCCCTAGACGAAAGAGGGTTGCTGACATTATATTCCTGGTCCTGAGCCGAAGGAGGTCTCCCCGAGCCGTCTGCTAGCGCGCTTTCGGTGCCGGCTTCCGCGTCCGTAGACAATGTGCGTGAAGGGCGTCGACGCTTACGGGCGTTCTCACTTGCATCCTCGGATGCCGAACCCGCAATCGCGCCGTCCTCGTCCGGGGGCTCTTCTTTGATTACCTGATAGCGGCCGTCGTCGAACAGGTTGATCACCGTTCGCGTCGCTGGCCGTGCGGGGTGTTCATCGCGATCACTTCCTCGAGGCGCCGACGCTTCTTGACCTTCTGACGCTACAGTTTTCTTTGCCGCCGGTGCAATTTCCTCCGAGGGAAGAGGATTGGGAGGAAGTGTTGCGATCGGTAATACGCGGCAATCGTCGCCGTCGGAGCTGGAGGTGAAAGGCACGAAGAGAGATAAACATATATTAGTTGAACCTTCGATCAATTGACCACGGCGTGAGTGTATTTTGGGATACAAAAAAAGGGGGCGCTCAAAATATAAGAAAAGAAGAGGAGAGAAGAAAGGTGTATATGACCTATACGCCATGTCCTCGAGAAGACGAACCTAATATTTGAAGCTTTGGAGGTGATAAGCCTGGCGGCCTGTATTATCGCTTGTCAACATCATACGTACAGAATAAAGACCTGGCAAAATGGACAGTATTGGATATTCTCACCTGCATTTTTCCACCGTCCCAGCAGGGCCGGCGATCGGGACCTTGGCCCTGCTGCCCGCTGGGGGTTGGGCGGTTGGGCGCCAGAGGAACCCTCGCTCCTCAACGGCCTATCCTTCTTGTGCGTTCTCCGGTAGTTATAGCACCTGTGGCAGTTTCTGCCTCGACCATCCGGCGCGGTGTACCAACAGGCAGATCCGGTACTATTATGCGACGTATTGCGCGAGCCGCAGTTGCTGTTCGCGCGTGAGATAAAGCAACGTGTTAGTAGCGCGCAGAAACATCAGGTTGTTCTACCGTTTAGAGTGTGGTTTTCGCCGGAACTTCTCCGTATTATATATTAATTCCTCACCTGCATTCGATTTCCTCGTAGAGTTTCGGTGGGCGACCACGGGCGCGACGGCGGAGAGCTTGGGTTGGAGCGGGAGGTTCGTCGGAGTCGTCTTCGGAATCGCTGCCTCGATTGGCCGCTGCATCAATGCGATCGACGCGGCGGGCTCTCTTGTGCTTGCGTCGGCACGTGTAACAGGCGCTACACTCTAAGGTTTCTCCATTCTTAGATCTGTACCATTTTCCCGAAGGGCATGTTGATGTCTCGCCGCAGTTGCTGGGTGCATAAAAAGCCCCGTCGTATTGAGTCAGCTCCAGATGTATACCGGTTATGGACATGAGCCCTGCTTCTTACCTGCACCGCCTCTCCGAAGTATCGGAGAGTGTTTGCGTTCCGTAATTTTCTTGTGCTAAATTACCGGCACGCGCTGCCAGTGCGGCGGCGCGTGCGACCTGCGTATCGTTACACTAGTGTTCCCGTTTTGTGTTCTAGTAACGTCGCCGTCCTGAACATCAGCGCTATCCTCATTGTTATGACTATCCTTATCATCAAAATCGCCGTCCCGGGCATCATCGTTGCCGTTTTTGTGTTGTGGTGGGCACAAATGAGACTCAAGTGCAGCCTCCTGGGCGGCCGAGGTATGATTCCCGTCATTTTCTTCAGTCTCAGGACTTGGTGGGCCGGAATGTTCGACAGCTACCTCGCACTTCTGAGGATTTTGCGATTTCTGTCTTGCCATGGATATGTCGCTATAAGTTTTGCTTGTGCGGGGTATTTTTTACAGTCAAGAGTTTTAATGAATGGTAAGGGGAAGAAGAAAACCGCTTGGATATATTTTGAGATCGCGATGAAGGTTTTTGTTCGCGACGCGTCGAAAGCAAACAGACTCACTTTCAGATATTTGGTCAGAGCCTTCCGTCGAAACATATTACTGTGGTAGTCGTTAAGTTCTGTGCAACATTGCAACACCCAGCCTCCCACAATATTAAATTTTTTTTTTTTTGTTTTCCATTTGAGTGTTTTGCACATGCGGTTGCTCTAAAAAGAGGGCGTCCGTAATTTCGGCTCATGCAGGCTATATATCCGGGCTGCCGCGAGCCCTATCATCGGATTGTCGGGAACGACGGGACCCCGGTACTATGAGAATAACATTTTTAGATAACAGGCGAAGGTATGGGAAAAGCTTGCCAATAGAATTCGTTAGGTAAATTGCATTTTGAGAATTCTCGCCACTCCTGCTCTCTTCGAGCTATGGCATGCACTTGTGGAGCTGTGGCCGGCCCTGTTACGCAATTTCGGCGATGCTACAAGGCTTAACTTCGAGCTAGAATCAATATGCTTAACCAGACACGTATGTACCTAGAAAGCTGTACCATCCAAACTTTCCAAATCGGGCGCTAAACATACGAAAGATCGGGCCGGAGGAAAGTGGGAGCGTTTAAACAGCTCATGGGTATATCGTTTTAAAGCTGTTCTCTTCAAAGGACTTTTTTTTAATTCCCCTCTAGACTCCTACTCCTGTCACTTTTTTCTCCTTCTTATTCCCTTTGTATTCTTTCTTCTTTCTTTCTTCTTCCTTTCTTCCTTTCTTTCTTCTTTCTTTCTTCCTTTCTTTCTTCTTTTCTTTCTTCTTTTCTTTCTTCTTTCTTCTTCTTTTCTTTCTTCTTTTCTTTCTTCTTTCCTTTGTTTTTCTTTCTTTTGATTTGGTAGGAGATAGGAAAGGGGCTGGCTATTTTTCTGTTCGTTGAAACACTGAATAACTATTTCATTTCGTTTTATTTACTTTGTTATCCTTTCCATGAAGAAACGCCATTTCTGCTCAAGTGCATTACGCCTAGGCGAATGATTCCATATAAACTGCTTTACGACGTCGAAGCGTTCTTCTAGTACATTTGACCCGCAATTCCGCCGTGTATCTTCGCCTCACGCCGTATCGTCAATTGTGAAACCATGTAACATGGTGTTTAAAAAAAGAGGCCTCCAAACACAGCAAATTCTTTCTCCCCTCTAGCAACCTGTACCCTCCGTGATCAACCTCTCAACCAACCAACCCCTTCATCCAATCTCTCTCAGCAAGACACCCCGTCAGATTCTCCGCAATTAGCTCCATCTTCTCCTCCCCGTCGAGCTTCACCACTCCTTGAATGGACCTTTCAGTATCCTCGTAACCTACTAGAAGCTGATTTGCTAGATTGCTCTCCAAATTGCAGATACGCTTCTCCAAGGATTTTTGCGGGAAAGGCTGCGATGACTGCACTGACGACGCGATAGCCTTTAAGGACTTAAGCTTAGCCCGCATGGCGGTCATAAGGGCCGCAACGGTTGTGATGTTATCAGTGGAAGCTTTATCCTTGGATGGAGCCTGAGGCGGGGTTCGAGGGAGGGTTGCGGGATCTTTGGCTTGACACGAGTGGGATGTTCGGGGGCAGTGCCACTTCTCGATGTTTACGCGCGGCGAGCTGGGAGCGTCTGTGATATCAGCATAAGCCGGACTTTTGGAAGGATTTTTTACTTCCGTTTTGTTGCCTGGCGGTATCCCTAGTATTGAATATTTTGTTAATGCCGTCACATACCTAACATATAATACTTTTTAAATATGAAGCATTTTGTTCTCGTGCGGACTTACTTTGAACGTAATTGCACTAGACCGGTGCGTTTGTTTTTCGACTGTCGTTTTTCGCCCGCTTGGTGGGGGAGCGATCTGCTCTTTGGAGCCCGATGCGTTCACGCTTGGAGCAATATTTGCAGAGCGGTCGCACATTTTCTCGGCCCCAATCCCACTGACCCCTTCGCGATCCCTTGTATCCAGAATCTCCAGTACGGCAATCACTGCAGATTCCCGTACTAGTCAGTTTGCGAACATTTCGCTTCTTCTCCAGGCCGAGGCTCACCTGCAACGGATCTCTTCTGTGTCTCTTAGTTTATCCTTCGCTTCTGAATGATCGTAAGGCGTGCCTTTCGCTTTTGGCCTCTGTAGTAACCCTGCTTGGCGCGTACCTTCCTGCGCCCCTCGAGGTTTGTTGGGCGGTCTTTCCCGTGTTTTGAATAATACCGATAGCATGCGCCGTAAACTAGTGTGCCGTTGCCTTTACGACTGTTCCAGGATTTGCCGCCCCTGATTCTGGATGCCGTGGTGCCGCAGTTGCCGATTCCACTCCCAAAGACGTTAGCCTACTCGTGGTTCCTTACCTGTAATCCGGAAGAAACAACAGGAAGAAGGAAATGGATCAGCATAGATATGTTACCTGCATCGACCCTCGCTATTCTCCTCGTCGGCTCCGCGATTATTATCCAACTCTTCTTCTTCGTCTTCGCTGATTTCCATTTCCCAGTTTACCTCTTGTGCTCGCACACCCGCTGGAGAGCCGTCATCGTCGTTGTTGTTGCGAACGTCGCCTTTCGAGGTGTTTTTTATACCCGCCATCTGGAAGTAATTGAGGAAGCTGTGGATTGACGATAGCGGATCTTTGCGAAAGTGGTTCCGGTTGTTGTAAATTGTTGTGCAAATTCTTTGAGCTGCTAAGATTATTTATTTTATTTCCTTTATTATTATCATTATTATTATTGTTATTACCATTTTTTGGAGGTTAAAAATATACATCTTTTCTTCCTGCCCCGATATACCCTACCGTGAGAGAGCTGAGGCGAAACAGGATTAGATTGTTCACCATCTGCAACTGGAGAAAAGAACATAAATTATGATAATTTCCACCTAGTAATCACTTAATAGCGCCTCTCGCCGTGGTCCCACACTGATAATTGACAAATAAATCAGGTTTCATAAAAAAAGACGCAGCTTCACCGTTCTGCAAAGACAGATATTTTCCGTTTTTTTTTTTTTTTTTGATACATCAGTCAAGTAATGAATCACTCTAGATAATCGTACGGAGAAACGGCTTCGAAGATGTCGCCGACAACTCGACGGTTTTCAGGGAACAAACACTGCGCGCATGGCAGCCACAAGAGCGGCAACGCTGGTGATACTGCCAGTGGAAGTTTTGTCGTTCGATGAGATTGGTGTATTAACTAGCACCTGTCGAGGACTTGGGGCAGTGGCTCGGACGGAGTTATTCTGGTCAGAGTGCAAGGAGGAAGCACTCTGCTTGTGCTTTTTCGACACCAGTTGTGAGGTGCTTGAAGGTTTAGCAACCCTGTCCGCTTTACTGCGTTTATTGGAGGGACTAGAGCCTTAGCGGAAGAACCCGACGTAGCTTCCGGAGTGAGTTTCTCTTCGACAAATTGCTCCTATATAAATCCCGTTACTATCTGATTGTATTCTTATCTCCAGTAGCTAGAGGGGTACGTACCTCGGAGGCGGAAGTGGTCCACGCTTCTTCCTCTGTCTCCTTTCCCTCTGATAGCAAAGCGGTGTAGAGTGGTTCAACATCATGCCTGGTCCAGGCCCATTTCCCAGTGCTTGACCCGTACCCTGTCTTCGACGTGCCACAATTGCTGTATGAAAAGGAATATTGGAAAGGAAATAACGTTAGCAACCGATTACTCAAGTTTTTTTTTTCGTATACCTGTGATAGTAGAATCTAAAGCCTAGCTTAGACTTACCTGCACTTAATGTTCTCGTCGCTGTTTTTGAAGTTCTCGCTCATCTCGCGTCTCTTCCTGCGATGTTCAACATCCGCGGAGCGATCCTTCCCGTGCTTCAAGCAGTAGTCCTTGCAATTATTGCATTCTCGTTCGACGGTCTCCGCACGGTGGATCCGGCACATTCTGGCCGACGTCGTGGTTCCGCAGTTCCTATTCGGGTTCCACGTCAGTATAGTAGATAACTTCCACCTTAGCTGAGCACGTGAAGGGGATGTTGAAAGAACAGTACCCGCACGCATCATCCTCGTCATTCCCTTCTTCTTCTGCTTCATCGCCGTCCAAATTCCCACCTTTAGCCTCTACGGGCTCTGGAAGAACTCCCTAACACTCCTCAAGGTCATACGTTGCTCTGATACTTCCTCTGAATCTTTTACGCGAACGCCGCCTTTCGAGCTATCGTCTGCGCCGTCTTCTATTCCGTCGTTACCGATTCCGACGAGAGTTTCGTCCGCTTGTTCGTTCTCCTTGAAGGCACCGGGTTTTCCACGGCAGAGAGCTTATGGAGTCTTTGTCCGATAACTTGAGTTTCGTCAGTCGATCGCTGGCGCTCCTGGAGCCGGCCTGGAGCCATCGTCTTCGTACACAAGGCCGTCATGCGGGCATCAGTCGTCTCGGTGGCAAGAAGATTGTTAATTGGAACCGCGAATTTTTTCGTTAAGTATGCTCATGAAACGAGGCGGTTGGGATCAAGCGAATTTTTTGGATGATGATGAATTGTTTTTGTTAGTACTGATTTTTATTCTGATTTTAGGTAACCCTAGTTGAATAACTGTGGCAATAAATAAAATTATTCAAAATGTTATAAAATACTCAAGTAATAGTCAAAATAAACGAATCCGCAATTCCACCGATTTTTGTTTCGCCGTTGTTCCCGGAAGTTTCCCCCTATACAGTACTTTAATCGTTTCCCCTCCAATTGACACCCTGGCATTTCTCCCCGGGCGTACTCTTTGATGCTGCTCAGGATATATCTTGGGCTTCCTTTCGAAACCGTTCCTTTAGTCGTTTCCTTTTTCTTTTCTTCTTTTTTACGAAAAAATTTCATATTTGTTGTTTTTGGTGGAGCTTCGGCGCTTGGCTAATTCTAGTTGCTTTTTCTGCGCTAACTAGAGATCTCGCTTACTCTCTTGGCGCGATAACGTTTTGCTTTTCAACGTCTTTCTATAAGCCTCAGCGATCTATTTCTTGCATTTTGATGTATTATAGGGAGGTCGATACTGGATTACCGGCGTAGATAACTTCGTTTTTAACTTTTTTCTCGGTAAGGAGTAGGCATATGCAGTGATAGTTTCGAGTGAGGAGGAGAATACTAGAGAACGGGCCAAGAATGATGCGAAACTTATTCCCGCAATGGTTTGATATATTGAATTAGCCTTTTCGACGAATCAGATAAAATGCCTTGAGGGACGCGTAGAAACAAAAAAACATCGAGGCAAGGGTGATTTTTTTTTTTTCAAATTTCTGGTGGAAATAGCAGACAAGAATAATGCCTTGTAAATAAATTCAACCTTTCTATAGTGGAAGTAAGCATCTTATGGGGCTTAAAAGGTACTATTTTGTTAGGCAGACGTAGGAGTATGCGTACTATTTCTCAGAACTAGTAGATAAGAAATATAAAGTTTAACGGAACTTGTCCTTTCGCAAAAAACGTTTATGTTCCTCCCTCCCTATACGGAAGTGAAAGAGAAAGAAAAGAAATCAAATGAAAAACAGAGCAAGGAGAAGACAGCAATCAAAATTAAATAGAAGGTTACCAGTAACCTGATTAGCGAGAAGCCGGCCAAGTTCTTGGAAACGGAGCAGACCTTGCGTTCCTCTACTTGTCTGAGGGGCTGAGGGGGAACTTATTGAAATCAATGCCAATAACTGCTTTGAGCAGGGCGATCGGAGGAGAACGTGGTCGAGTGAATTGCCCTCTTATGTGTAAAAAAAGAAAAAAAAAAAAAAAACTGTCCAATACGAAAAATCCACCCGACAACCAAAAATATTGTAAATATTTCCCATTTGCAAATTAGGCCGATTGATCTGAGGCAAACTTTACGAATCGAAAGCGCAAATCCAAGTCAATCGAAGGTCATTATGGCATCAGCCCGCGACAAGTCTAAAAATCGCCAAGAAATCACGGACGCGCTCAGTATAGACGTCGATTTTCTCGACAAATACATCGCAAGCCAGCCTGAAAATGCTTCTCTGGAGCTCATCAGATAAGTAGCAATCTTAAGGAAGAACGTTGAAAGTCCAAAGCTAGCAGAACGGCTCGCCAAACAAGAGCTTCGCCACTCTCCGCTCGATGAGGAAGTAAAACGCGACATGATCCTGGCGCAGGCGAAGGAATGCCTAGAAGAAGGTGGAGACGCGTTTTAGTTCCGTGAAAAAAAACGTGAAAACAGATCTCAACGAGAACTCTTAGATTTACTACACGGCGTACCGGGTTATTTAATACGCTTTTACACGCAAGATACGAACAAAATGGATACACCAATATTTTTCTCACATGCGGCCACACTTTGTTTTTTAAAATGCCGTTGCCCTTTTTTTTCTTTCTGTTAGTGTTTCCCCTTTATTATTACCCTGTCCTAGCCTATATTATATAAATTTATTATGAGGGGTCGATTTCCAACCGTAGGGATTCCGCAGATACTATTGTGAATATTGTACATCGTAGTGAAGGGTCGTCAAAGACTTTGCCAAACTAGTCATTCCAGTAACACACACTCGGGAATCTTTTCTGTATCGTGGGAAAGAAAAAGACCGCCGGTCTACCTCCGATTTCGGTGTAGCCTAGATAAATTCTTTCAATTGTATATACTTATGCTTACTCTGGATAATTACCGATATAGATTTTCACGCACGACGCGTATCGCCCGATAACTTGAAGTAGTATAAGTGCCAAATTCGCTAGCTACGAAGTTCATACGGATAGAAGAGGTATATAGATATGAGGAGAATCTACGTATACGTCATCCTCGAGTTATGACTGATGACTTGTGGTCGAGTTTTTCTTCGTTTATTTATTTATTTTATTTTATATTTCTTTTATTGCCTTATTTTTTATTTATATTTCGCTATTTTGCATTTTTGCATTTTTGCATTTTTGCATTTTTGCATTTTTGCATTTTCTTTTCTTTTCTTTTCTATTTTTTCTATTTTTTCTATTTTTCTTTTTTGGTGGACAAAACCGGAACAAGCTTGGCCAAAAGACCCCACAAAGTTCTATCAATAAGCACAACCATTATAATTACAAACAAACCACTATCGCGACAAATATCGTCAGCCAAAATTAACGTCGTTAATAAAATAAAAAAAATCCCAAAAATCATATAACTCCAGAATATCAGTCAATTACCATTGAATCACCAAGTACAATATCCTACACACTTCGGAAATAAAAGTAGTCGATTAGAATACGTTTGTCGTTCAATTATCAAAGTTAAGAAAGCCAACCTCCGACAAATGGAACGCATCTCGGATTCTTCAAATCGCGGTGAAGACAGCACTCACAGCTACGGCTTGAGAAGCCGGATAAGCCGCCGACGTCTGCTCCGGCGCCGAATACTCCGATCTCGATCATCCGGAAGGAGCGGTTGGAGTTGGAGACGGATCGAAGTTCCATGAGAAAGCACTGCAGGTAATCGGGCCTTGTCATTTTCGTACCGTCCCAGTTGCTAAAAAAAAAAAAAAGGCATCGTAAGCGACTATGCTTAACACAAGCATGCTGTGATTGAGCATTCATGTACTAATTCTGGATTTCTCATTTTAGCAATTGTGCTGTGGATACCACAGGGTATGCTTGTAAGGACCCCAGGAGCGGGGAGAGGATATGCGTAACTTGCTATCTCTATTACCTCGAGAAGAAACAGACGCGACCCGCGCATCTCTAGGGGAAGATGCGTGAGGGAAATTCGTCACAATTGGCATCCGAGTTGCATAAACAAGCGGCCCACTGCCAGTGAGTACTACCACATAGAGTGAAAAAAAATTGCTTTACAACCGTCTAAAACCTATGGAATTAATCCCACCTCGCCACTTCTAAAAACAGCAATTGCGGGAGAGCGCGCGCGGACGGGACTAAAAGGTGGCATTACGACGGCAATAACGATCACAAGCTCCTTTGCCACTCCTGCTACGACTACCGCCTGAAGCACAAGGGCGACGACCGCCCGAAGATCCTGCAGATCAAACTCGAAGCGAGGAATAAGCAGAAGCACGAAACCGGTGCCCGACAACCTGCGGCCGTCCCGAACAACGCCCGAGTCAGGACGGTATCTCCAGCGTCGAGGCTCTCGTTGCTACGCTTGAAGCCGATGTTCGCGAGGCGAGAAGCATTGCGGATACTTTTGAGGACGACGAAATGGCCGCCGAACTCAGGACTTACGCCGGATAATTACTGGGAACCTCGAGAGCCAGAAGTTGCAGGGTTATCTGGCCAAGGAAAAGCGTATCAGGGGATGGAATTTCGTCGATCCGATCAAGGAGCACTTCATCAAGCTCAACCTGGGAAGTGTTTGGCGGAAGGAGAATGGCGTACAACCTCGGTTGCGTGAAGGAAAATTTGTATTATTTTGAATATTTAATAACTCGCAGCCTTCGGTGAAGAGGGGGAACTTATGCTCGAAAATTCGGTCCCCGCATTTACAAGTTACTTACCTCTTGACGAGGGCTATTTTCTATTACTCACTGCTTTGTGAAGAGCGAGACCCACACTAGTACTTCTTTTGATCGAAGCACCTAGTCATCATCGTTATTCTTTTAGTCTTTTACGCGATCATGTACATGTTTCTTTTAAAAATGGTATAATTTGGCCTCCTGCCAGGACCAGCTGGGAGATGTAGATGTTACTGGAAAATTCGATTTCAAAGCTTGACAAATATAAATACAAGAGAATAGTCGTCGTCTTTTATAAGGCTATACCACATTCCCATTAACTTTAAGTCACAAGTGGGGGTTTAATTGGGGCATTGAGCCTTCGGAGGTCTGTCCGTTAGTGTATATGTACTCGATTATATGAATCTGTCAGTTAGCACTTTCGATAAAGTATCAAGCAAAATGAATATACATTCCTCTGTCGGGTACAATATCGACGATTCCGCCTTAGACCTAAGAAACAGCAGCTTGGGTCTTTTAGCAAAAGGGATTTCAGTAGTTAGCAGGTCAAGCCCTTATTATCTCGCGTATCTTTGCTTACGCCTTCGTTAAGAATGTTTTTTCAAATAGCGAAATAGTAGTCATCAATCTCCAAAAACTCATGCCACTAGTCGTCGGCCCGAACCTGCCACCATCGCCAGCAATAACTCCAACCGTCAGTTAAAATAGCCATCAACATCAGTAACTAATAATCCTACAAGCTAGAAAACTCTAGATCATGATGCAATATGAATAGCAGGTTCTTTTGATTAAAGGCCACAAATCTGAAGTCCTCCCGACTTATAACTATCATAGACTGTTCGGCATCCATCCTGTCAGAAACGACGAGTCTAATACGGACAATGCGTCGGGGATAACGCTTCTCGCTGCAGTTAAACGAGCAAGGCTGCGGTGAGTAGAACAACTACAACAATGGCGCAAGGAGCAGGGGAGAGGCGATTTCGCCGATGGAAATTGCAGGTCACTGAGCCCGTTTTACCGTTACTTGAACACAGACGCCTTCAATTATGGCTCGCGCTACATAACGGGGGGGAGTGGTATTCTTGTATTATTTATCAGCGTGGCTCAGCAAATGGACTCGCGATTTTGGTAATTGCTCTGTCCGTAGAGTTCCGAGGATATGTCGGACGTGCTATCGCTATTTTTCTGGAACAACCGAAAGGTCAGACCTTCATATCTCCAGGTCAGACGGGACATCAAACAATGACGTTCTATCCGGGGAACGTCCTTAATTCAGCTATCAGCCAGGATAGCGTTTGCACCGTCGAAGCTCTGGTGTCCGTACTTCGAGCGGATGTTAGTTACGCCTGATAGCCTCGCAGAGAGCATAGACGACCAACAGATGCCTTCGAGCTCGAGATGCCCGCGAGATGATCACTCGTAATATGAACAACGGAAAGCTAGAGCACTATCTCGCAAAGGAAAAGGGAATCAGGGGATGGAGCATGTCCGAGGGGGTAAAGGAACGCTTCATTAAACTGAATTTCAGAATTGTATGGCCTGGGGGATTTGGAGGGAGCCTTTAGCGGTCTAGGGCGCGACAGACGCCATTATCGAGAAAGTCTGAATCTAGCGACTACCTCTTTTGAGTTGGTAAGGGGAGCATTACGTATAAAGCGGAATGAAAGAAATGTGATAAATTCACTTTAAAAACCTCAGTTAAAATTTGCTTTGGACAATATAATTAGAGAAAAATAGAGGATCACGACGTCACGTCTCGCTTGCATTTTATTTTATTTTATTTTATTTTATTTTATCTTTCATGTCAGACAAACGTCAAAATAAATAACGCAAAAATTGAATAAAAAGTTTTTCGCGGCACAACGCTCCACAGCCAACCAAGTGCTTGGGGGTTATCTCATCAGCACTACAGCGCGCGACAAAGCACCACAGCGATCAAAGATACTGACATAATGGAGGATTGTGAAGGAACAACGGCTCGACGTTCGTTAATGTCAAGTCTTGCAGGTAAGTCACCGGATTAACCACTTGCTACAATGTAATTGATTATACTCCGCTAAACATGAAAGCTGTAGCATTGCGGCACTACTTCGTCGGGACTCGCCGGAGCCGCTGGAGGCACAACTCTAGCGGCGATATCTTGTGCAACGCCTCTACCAGTACACAACCGCAACAAGACGAACCGACCCGCGAAGCTCTGGGCCGCCACTGCATCAAACACCACGGATCAAGCTATCCAGAAAGCTCCTCAACCGAAGCAGAAGCTCAACACCGGTACTAGGACGGGATGGGTTCAGGAGAGATGCGTTCCCTGCGTTTGCGCGGTAGAGCGGTATTCCCCTTCCCAATTTCAAGTTTCATTGATTTCACAGTATTTTGCGGATCTAACGGTTCTGTTAGTGCAACGGGGAAAACCCTGCGACACCTGCACCGCCGCCTTCGACAACGGCCTCAATTGGACCTGCCACTACGACCCCACCTTCGCCGTCCGACCGGCGGCATGCCCGATATGTACAAGTCGAAGCCAAGCAACCAAAGCGTCAATCCACCGGCAAGAACACTCGTAAGGTTACTAAGCCCAGCCTCATCGTCAAACTTCCACTCCCCGGACAGTACCAACTCCCATCCCCGGAAAAATCCATCATGGCTGCCCGATTTCCATGCTCCTCCCGGAAGAGCTCCAGAAGTTCCCGATCACGCCGGAATCTGCCGTCAAGTCGAACGATACTCACGGCTTCAGCACCGTTCGCGGGCTCGTTCAGTCTCTGCGGGTGATATTCAAATCATTAACGACATCATCAGTAGCTCCCCTCCCGGTCAGGAATTCCTTCGCGTTGCGTGGAAAAGAAGATACTCATGCTTGCGAGGAACTTAAGGAATCCGGTTCTGGCGGGTACTTGGAAGCGGAGCAGGAGATACAGGTATCGATGGCCGGCGGGATAAGGAATGGGCTATGGAGGAGAATTTGAAGAACTGCTTGGCCGTTGGAGACTGAAGGTGATTGGTTGATTAAATCAATCTGAAAATATTTATTTGGACATCGTCGGAAATCATGCACACTGGAAATCTGCTTTGTTTACAGACTCGGCCATCATCCAGATTGTGGAAAACTCTGTGAAATAATCTCTTTTAAAGATTTGCTGGTTTTATTATCCGTTCTGTTGAACATCGAAAACTTGATCCTCTTCTAATGTAACCTTCTCCACCTCTTTTTTTTCTTAGAAATATTTAAACTTTTCGCCGCAGAAGCTGTATGCTTCACTTGCGTGACACGGGACTTCGAGCTTGACTTTGATCCGCAGCCGGGGCCCTTTTCCATATACGAGTTTCTGACGCCTTTGCGCTTCTTATTTGCCCCCTGCACCCCAGCCGCGGAGCGCGTAGCCTGGTTCAGAACCGCATCAGGCCCAATACGTGGACCGCTCCGGTGGAGTAATGGGCTCGGTCGAATCCACCTTTCGCTTTGGCTCCTCTTCTAGATGAACGAGCCTGCGCTCCCATTCTTCTTCTGGTAGGAATAGCAGTTTGCGCAAACGCCACCCTGAATTCCCTTCCGTCATTTCCAACCCGGTTCTGCGGTTCCGCGATTACTGATAAGGAAAAAATGTTTTGCGAATCAGCACCATCATTTTGATATGTTTTTAAAAAGCTTTTCAACCGCCATCGTTTAAAATAATCTTTCGTCTTCGAAACGCCTGCATTAACGACGACACCAGCGCTCTGGAATCCCATTCGAGCGCGGAACCTCGTATGGGCCTGTCGGGGTGGTTCTTGCGCGCGACGGTTTGTGCACGTGCATCGGGTTTCTCTCTCTTGATCGCAGTAGTGAGTTCGTCATCATCATTTAAGTCGAGAAATTTGCGAGTTTCGCGAACGTAAGACAATCGGGATTTTCGAACACGTCTTTCCGCACCCCCAAAAAAAAAAAAAAAAGGAAAAAAAAAGCGGCTAATCGACGGCATTTCTACGTAGCAGAAATAGGGACTTCTCGAGAATTAGCTATTGCATTTATATCTAAGGCAGCATCGACAAGCTCCGCGCTCGAGGTCTGTTACATAGCTAGCTCTATGCTTGGTCATCAAGTATGCGGATTATTGTTTATAGGGAGGTTTGTCTTCTTGTCCTTCATTTTATCGGCCAAAATCTTACGCCTTTTTTCCCTTTTTTTTTTTTTTTTTTTTTTTTTAAAAAAAAAAACCTCCAGGAAATAATCATTGGCTAATAGCTCAGTAGATTGTTCTCTCTTGACTCACTGGACACGGCCCTCTTGCAAATGATCCATGGGTTCGTATTTTAGTATCCCATGCTGGCGCAGATGTATGTATGATATCTAATAATGTAGGATAGGATCGAACTTGTAGATTTGACTACAGAACTCTAGACTAACTGAGGGAATACACGATACTATATATAATAAACTAATAATACTATAATCTTAATATAATAATACAGTCTACCTCAACGGCTCGTAGAGCCTTATCGTTATAATCTCCTTAACATCTCTAGCTAAGATCTTAATATCTCTAGCTAAAGTTTCTTATTCCTTAGCTAATAAGCATTACCTCGATACCTATAGATTTATTATACCTTTTTAGTATACCTAATAGCTATACCTCCTTTTATCGATAATATAGTAATCTTTATCCTATCTTCTTATACCTATAGCCTTTATAGCGCTATTATAAGATATCTTTATAAGCGGTTTAGTAAGTATATCCGCGATATTATTCTCTAATCTTATATATCGAGGCTCGATAGTTTCTTCTCGAACTAGTTCTTTTATAAAGTAATATTATACGTCGATATACTTAGTTCTACTATAGTATTTAGGATCCTTTATAATACTAATAGTACTTTAATTATCTATATATATCTCGATACTATTAAGAGCCTTAAATTTAAAGGCTTACTATATATTCTTTAGTATTTAAAGTACCTAAAGAGCTTCCCGTAAAGCCTCCCTATAACTATATATTCTACCTTAGTACTACTAGTAGCTATAGTACGTTATTTCTTTAAATAGTTATAAATAGCTATTCCGTTAAACGTTACTATATAGCCAGTAGTAGATCTATAAATAAGCTTATATTTAGCTTAGTTAGCGTTTACGTAGATATATAGATCTTAATATCTTATTCTCTATCTTATAAATATAGTACGTAAGCGTATAATTAAAGGATCCTTCCTAATATTATAGTACTCTTTTTACTACTTTCTATAAGTTTAGTTTACTTCGCTAACGTATTACCTTAACGTTAAGATAGCGAAGGTATTAATTAGCCTAATAAATAAGTATAGATTAAACTTCCTATTATCTATTAATACTATACTACTAGTATAGTATTTAATTTTTCGTTTAAAAGATACCTTCTCTTTCTATGGGAGTATTAATCCGAGAGTAACTTTAAGCCTAAATCTCTTAAAAGCGATTATATATATACGGACTAATATAATACTAGGCGATATTAATTTTAGCCCTAAGTCCGTTACCTAATACTAAAAAAATAGGCTATTGGCTCTATATTCTTTATCTTAAAGTATAAACTAAAATCTCGCTTAAGTATTTTAATTTTATATTTTTAGATCTAGCTATTAATAGATTAATTAACGTAGATAATTATTATTAACTAACGATTCTTATTAATAAATAAGCTATTATCGAGCTAATAAACTTTAAACTTTAGTAATTTAAGAACTAAGAAGTTCTTTATACTATTCTCGAGGTAATTATTTAAGGCCGTATAGAGTCTTTATAACTAACTAATCTATCGATTCTATCTTTTTAAAAGCCTAACGATAATTCCTCTACTTTAGTTTAGATATAAGAAAGGCCGTTATTATATTTATCTACTTATATTTAAGATCGAGCTAGGCTACTAATATAAAAAATAATCTTATTATTAATATTTAGCTACCGGTATATATCTCGTCGTAATAATTTTTATTCTATATAAAGTCTTAAATAACTAGTCTTAACTTAAGTATTATAATCTAACTAATAGTATCGCGCTTATACTTAAATACTTATTTACTATCGACGATATTATCTTCTAGGAAAAAATCTCGAGAATCTATAGGTTTTTATACGTTTTATTCTTTAATTAAGAATAATTCTCGATCTATCGATATAT
>AZLU01000001.1:0-89598 GCA_002224055.1 Pezizomycotina sp. ARF18 | reverse complement strand
GACTGATACTATGGGTATGCAAAAGTTAAATTAACCTGTTTTTTTTTTTTTTTTTTTTGCCCTGTTGTTTGGCTTAGCGGGAGGTGGATGTGCAGGAGCGATATTTAAGCCAAATTTATATGGCGATAGCGCCTCGCTTAAAATCCGCTACAGAAAGAGGTACATTGACAAAAAAGTATAAAAGGCACTTTACTTCTGAATTTTTGAGCCCACCCACTTGGGTTTAAATTTGAATACACCCCCCTACGGTATGGGACACTTCGACTACATGGATTACTCTCTCGACAGTAGCTAACCACGTCCTTCTTCTGCAAGGCCAGTCGAACGGTGCTTGCCGTCCTTATGTAATACTGGTAAAGTTCTCCATAAACCGCTTAAACAACACACGGGCTGAAATCGAGCTGATATCCAAAAAGAGCTAATGTGCGTGCGATACATATGAGAGCGTCCGTGCTGGGCGGGGTTTCACTTCTGTTTTTTTGTTTTTTCTTCGTCTCGTTTTACCGTCTATGATAATCTTAGCGCGATCGCGGATCGACCTAATTCTTCAACCCTGATCCCTGAAGTCAAGCACGCAACCGCTCACCAGTCCTCATTAAAACACTTACAATGGATCATCTCAAGATACCATCAGGGGCAGCTCATATACCGCGTACCCTATACATGCACCGAAGCCTACGACGGGGGAGACTTTTCGGGTATCTCGAGCGCAAAGGTTGGACGAGGACAGCTGCTAGGACGCGACGACTTCGGCGGTCGTACGGACAGGGAAGTCGAAAACATTCTTTCGACGTGGCTCTACTTCGGTACTCTCGCCTGCTTCTTCAAGACTCAAGACGTCGCCATCGACGCGTCGGAATTTACCGAGGAGGACGAAACGACGGTAGCGTAATAGTTCACAAGCGCGAAGCTTCCGACAAATAAGGCAGTGGAACGCCGCGTGGTTCGACGAAACAAAACACAGTCGAGCCTCAGAGGCGCGCTCAAGCAAGCTTACGCCATCGCACGGCAGTTACACGCCTTCACGAATTTCTACTGCGGCGGCCGACCGGCAGGTAGGGTCTGAGCAGGACCGCGGCGAAAGCCGCGCACCGGCGCTGCAGCCTGGCCTGTCTCGCCGGAAGATCTCGCTCTCGCTGCTCGCGCTCGGCCACACGCTCGGCGCCGCTCTGGAGCAAGTCACTCGAAACTCGAGAAGGAATGGTACCAAACACATGGAAAAAGGTTATATAAAAGCCCAAGGAACAGAGATCAAAGCTGGGGCACCAGTCCGCTGTTGAAATCGAGGCTACTCGAAGCCGGCTTGGTGTCCGCTGGACGTGGCAAGTATTCGAGGACGTGGAGATTGACGCGGCACTATTACCTCGCGCTAAAACCTTATCCGTACACCAAGGAGCGGCACAAAAAGTGTGTATGTACGCCTGCCGCGCAAATACAATCTCGGAAGAGACTTACGTAACTAAGCACGTGCAGGATGGTTGTATTTGCGAGCACGTAGACGCGACGGGCGACGCATAAAGGTGATACAGGGCGGCGGCATTCTGTCGTATACTGGCGGTCGGATTCGAAAGAGTTGGTTGTGGAGGACGGTTCTGCGGCATCACATACCCTACGTAGCTGTTCACATGTGTATGCTTTGCTTCCCCTCCCCTCCCCCGATTGTTGTCTCGCATGAGCGTGCATCTGACTGTAGGTAAACAGATGGTCCGATGGTCTGGGGAACCCCGCAAAGATTCGCTACCGCGATGTCAGCTAGAACGTATCCAGTCCTATATGGATGCCATCCCTCTAGAAGCCGAATGTCGTCCTATAGCCCTTTGCATTTCTGGATGGACACCCTGTGCATACCAGTCGCAGAAGAACACCACTCACTCAGGAAAAAGGCAGTCCAAATGATGGGCCAAATCTATCGCGACGCGAAGCAGTCCTCGTCTTAGACGCCAGTATTCAACAGCACGTCTCCCTCTCCAGCACAAATACGGAAAAAGCGATAGCGATATACATGTCGAACTGGCTGCACCGGCTTTGGACCTTTCAGGAAGGGATGTTCGCGAAGAGCGATTTTTCCAAATGGCCGA
The DNA here is from genome assembly GCA_002224055.1 of Pezizomycotina sp. ARF18. NCBI lineage: Eukaryota > Fungi > Ascomycota > Pezizomycotina sp. ARF18. The sequence goes on along the minus strand of AZLU01000001.1, from coordinate 87,520 downwards.
CGGCCGCTTGACATGGAACGATTCACCGATGACAGCGTCGATGAACAGACGAAAGAGGAAGAGAGGGTATGAGTACTTCTTTCCATTCGCCGTACGGGTTCTTTCACTATCCACTTCGTCGTTCTAGGGACATCCTAGAAATGATAGCGATGGGTCTCGAAGATCCGAACATGATGCTTTTCCCGCCCGTTTGCCACGCGTTAAGTCAGCGCACCACCACGCGTCTATCCGACGAAGCGATCTGCGGCGCTACGATAATGGGGATGGACATGGCGGTATCCTCGCCGTAGAAACGCGCGATGTGCCTGATGAGGTCGTGCGGCGAAGAGGATGGAAGAATTTCTTAAGCAGATCGGCTATTCCCGCCGCAGATAATCTTCCACCACGGGAAACGGCTATGCTCCGTTGGTTACCGTTGGGCGCCGAAGTCCTTGCTGGGATGCAGCAGAGGTACATCGTAGCTGCGAGCGGTAAGCCGGCGACTTTCACGCCGAGGAAGGGCTAGCCGTGAATTTTCCGCCTTTATTTTCCGTCAAGGCGCACCCTCGGAGCGTGAAAAGTCCGTTGAGATTTTGCAAAAGGAGACCGGACGTCGTTATCGCTTGCAGATTTTTCCTGAAGATGATGCGGGTCTCCTGGGGTCCTAATGAGATCTACGCCGCGCTTATGATGCGCCCGATCTCTTGCGCCAAACATCCCGCGGGGGTCGATGCTATAATCGGCGTGTTCAAAGACCCAAGCCCGTCAAAATTAAACGCATCAGGCCTACCAGCTTCGTCAGAACACGCGATAAAGATTGTATGCGAATGCCGCGCGTGGGTCGAAACGATCCACCCGTCATCGCAATCGGAACTTCCGGTCATAGAGGCTGACTATGCAACGGAGCAGCAACAGTGGCGAATCTTCTGAGTGAAGGTGGGGTATGGGGACAGTAAAATCGTAGTCATTTGTAGAGCAGGAAGAAGCATTAAAGGAAGATGAGATTACCCCGGAACGTTGAATAGGGCATTCTTAGACGAAAACTACATCTAAACATACCCGATTATAATATCTAAATTGCGAAACTGATTTGACCACTATGATCCATAAATTACATTCGGTGCACTGATCATGTCTGCTAGCTTACAGCAAGTACAAATCGACAGTATAACATGATACAGAATACGTAACCCAGTCCATCAATATTAAGACATGAATCTGATTCATGACTCCTCCGAGATACCAGAAGCAAGGAGATCTAGAGACAGCTCCTCTTCACACGGATTTTTGTTCGCCATTCTGTCATTTTTTTTTTTTTTTTAAATATGGAAAAAAAAAGAGAAAAAAAAATTAGCTGCTAAAAATAAACCGCAGGCAAATATGCAAATCCCAAACAACATCGCTCTAAGCAAGCATAACCACCATAAGGAAATATCTCAAAAAAAGATATTACATATATCTCTTTCCGCCGTTAGGCACTCTTCGCCCAGAGCTCACAATGGCATCCAGCGAGGAGTCGCCTTGGTGGGCGAAACAGTACCTCCGGATTATCACAACCTCTTCTATCGCGGGCCTGCGAGCGACGACAATCGCGACGCCGGTGTCACAGGAGCATCTTGACACTCACTGGTCACGACCTCATGCAGGTAGACGACGATTTTGAGGTCGACAATCAAAGTGGTGCAGATATGGACGAAGCTGTGGAGGTAGAAGAGGATTCCGAGCGGCGGACGCGGACGGCGACGGTGGCGTCGACGTCGATGAGGGAGGCAATAATATGGACACTGACGGCGAAGAAGAGGACGTCGATGAGGAAGAAGCCCCGGCGCAGAGATCGTGCACGTAAGTCTCCAGAGTCTTTAACCTCGCGTTAACCCAATCCGGCAGTGTTTCTGATCTGCAGGCGCCAATAGGAACTGTGGGCGACGCAAAGCTATCAATGGTTCCACCAAAAAGGTATCCGCAATAGGAACCAGTGGAATTGTCACCGTGTTACAGGTACTTCAGGAGGCACGGGGCACCACGCCCTCGCCACCTCGAAGAAGCGCGCCGTTCCTCGCTCCTGGCTACCAAAGCAGCTACCCAAGCTCAACCTAGCTCAGACGAAGTAGCCCAGAGCCAGTTCCCTTCGTCTCTCGAGTTGCGAGGAAGACTACTTACCAGTAGTCCCTCTAACCACTCGCCCGGCATCCCGTGTGTACCATGTCGATGGTGGAATGTATCGGAAGTTCAAAAAAGGGGGAAATACCTCAAAAAAATCAAACTAACGTTCTTGCATCGACGACTTTAACTATCCTCTTACTAACACTTGTTCATGATGGATACGTAGTGCAGTAAAAAGAAGCCGGAGTGTGAAGAGTGTACATCCGCTATGGGAGGTACGGAAGGAGTGGGAGTGCCACTATGATCCCAATTTCCGTCGTCCGAAGGGGAAAAAACCGGATATCTACACTGCTCCCCGTCAGGCAGGCGGTACTTTAGGCGTAGGGCAGTTACTCCGGAAGCGGAAGATAACGGTCCGGATCTTGTTGAAAGTGACGTCCGGATGGATGAGCCAAGAATGTCCGACGATTTGCCTATGGTTCAGCAATATGCTCAGAAGAAACGCGCACCATCACCAATTGACTTGACCTCCAGCAGCCCGAACATCTCCCGCAGGGCCGCATCCAATCCGCCGCCACCTTCGATTACCACTCGAATCCGAAGAGGAAGAAGAAATCGTCGAATGCAGTTCCGTTCAGGAGCTCATAGACATCCTGCACGCAATGCTAGTCACCTCCAGGCCAAGATGGAGACATTTCCCAGGACGCCGATATTTGGATCTTCGTGAGCGAGAAATCGCGCTTTCGTGGAACCTAGATCACCTTCGCTGGATGAGTTCCTAGAGGAGGAGCAGAGGATTCAAGCATCTATTTCAATTGAAGAGAATTTCAAGCCGTCGCATTTGAAAGCGAACTTGGAGAATTGTTTAGCGATGGGGGATTGGACTAATGGGGTGTGGATTAAGGATAGAACAGTTAGCCATGATACTCACGACATTTTAAAGCAGGCCGAATCAGATGGAAGGAAACAAAGAAATAAACTAAAAATGAACGATGTTCTATCAAAGCTCAAGCTTATGCAAATTATCCAGTGATTAAGATTGTATAAAACTCGCAGGAGAAAGTGGTAGTATGAAAACAGCTCTCTTCTGAGTTTCTTCTCCGGGCTCTTACTAGCTCCACTCTCCAAACAACTCTCCGGCTTCAAGACAGTTCCTCACATTTCTTTCAAGCAGTTTTCCATTAGCGGCATATCGGACATAGACCAAGCCAAATCTTTTCTTCCATGGCCAAGTACCCCGCAAGGGCTGGGACCCCAGGGCTCACCTCAAGCTGGGCAATACTGGTTTCAAAGGCTTTCTTTAACCGCTCCTGATTTGGCTGCAGCATCACTATTAGGTCTGGCGTCCTCGCACCCATGTTCCCAGCACCTCAATGATCTCGGAGACGCGGAGATATTGCTGCTCAAATGTGCTGTCTACTACCATCGTTTTCAGGAACTAGGCCGAGCGTGGCAGGTGAGGCTGTCGCTTCGAGGGTTGCGAGCCGCCGCCTTTCACTTGGCTCCTCATGCGTCATAGATGTAGTCGTTGTGATTCTGTGCTTTCTTGATACTTAAAATTATCTTCGTGGCTTTGATGTATTCGACCTACTTTTGAAGGCTTTTAGAAGAGGTCCTATCCCTGACCGAAAATATTGCCGCACGCGTAGCTTGCCACCGCTCAGGGGCTGGGGGTTTGTTAGAGTAGCTAGCCACAACAGTTTCTTCTTTGGCAGGCTCCTCGGCCAGCGCCTTGCTCCACGCCGTCATCAATGGCCTATAGCAACCTAGAAGCATTTAATCTGGTGAGCAATGCGAATCGGTCCGAATCGCCGAGGCTAGACCTACCTGATTTTCCTTGTATTCTTCCAATTCTCTCCGGGCTCCTCCGCCACCTTTTCTTTGCAATCTCCTCCGCCGCCGTCTCCCCCTTGCACCCTGCCGAGCTCCTCAAACCGTCGCGACGCTTGTTCCGCCGTCGCCTTGATATCGACCTTCTACGCCTGTGCGTTTTGTTTCCAGTATCTCTATATCTGCGCGTGCCCCTGCTCGCATTCGCACCGCTCTTGAGATTAAGACGCGTTTTGCTTCCGATATCCCTACCTTTATTAGCGCTGCCGCTTTTGTTTCCGCTGCTCCTCAAGCTGTGTCGCGTCTTCTTAGGTTATGGCTGGTGGCCGCCCGCGTACCGTTCTGCTTCCCAATGCGGCCGTCGGCATCTTTAGCTGGAACATGCTCTGCGGAGTTCTCTCCAATGGTTCCCTTCGCTGCCCTTCCGCGACGTCTATTTTCTAACTCCATCGGCCGGTCGCGACCATTATACTTCCTCTTGTAATCGTAGCAACGGACAAAAAGCACGTTGTCATCTCCCGCGCTGATGAAGTGTCCGGCTCCCGATCCCGTTGTGCCGCAATTACTATCCAGCATGGTTAGTCAAAAACCCCGCACAGCTTGTTGGAAGTGAGCGACCTACCCGCAAGCACATGTCTCAATCCCCCGACGCCCAGCTTCAGTTTGAAGGTCTGTCTTGACCTTATACTTATACTGGTAAGAACAGCAGCGTGTACAGAGAGCACACGCATCCTCAACACCTATATGACGAGATTCGGACGAGCCGCAGTTCCTATTTTGCGCATAATTCCTGTTAGATTTGTTTTGCTTTTTCAGGTTCGGTTGTAACAGTGCGAAGAGATTGCGAGCGACATACGTGCACATGCCGGGTTCCTTTGCGTCCATTCTTTGTTGAAGTTTCGCCGGACGGTCGCGGTTGTATTTTGTTTGTATTGGTAGCACGGTCCGCAGAGCATAGTCGATCCGGAACGGATAAAGTAGCCGTTAGAACCGGTCGTTGCGCAGTTGCTATAAAGAGTGGTTAGTTGTTGGGATTTATGATGAGAGGCGAGAGAGTTCGAACTTAGGGAACGGAATATACCTGCAGACGTGGGTGCCTTTCGCCATTTCGAAGGGTCAGAACATTAAAACAGGAATAACGACAGAGATTAACGATCGAGGTATTGAGAACCTTTTCAAAGGTTATGACACGGAGATATCAATAGTTTAAATAGTTGAATATCGCTGATTATTGATTTTTAATGACGTTGACCGCGGTTGTAATTACACCGTGATGCAGAAATAGTTGGTTGCAGAAGTAGCATGGCTAGAGAAGCCAATAGAAGAAAATAAAAATAAAATAACGCGGGAAAAAAAAAATCTACGTACATGGCATAAAAATACATCTTTAAACTCGCTCAAGCCGGCCCTGCTTCAAACAAAACCTCACAGACTCCCTCTGCGCCTCCGGATCTATATTTCCCCAATCCGCCGTCGTAATGCTCGTCCTTGTCGTCCTGCTTGCGCTCGCCCTTGTCGACGCCCTCGACTTCTCCGACCGCCCGTCGCGGTGGTGACTTCTCGAGCTCCTCTTACCGCTGGACCGCGTACTCCTACTCGCCCTACTACTATCTCCCGTACCACTATACGTCCCGGTATATGTCGACCTTGAGTATGTCGAACTTCTGTCCGTATAAACGTCACCGAAACGCCTTGAAGAATCTCCTCATCTGCGGTAGGCAAATAATCATAATAGCGGTACCCAGCACAAGGGCGATATGACTTCATACGCGGCGATTTCGAGGGCCCAGTTTATATTCGCGTCGCTGGCATGATGTTGAAAACACCGAGGGCGATGCACATGAAGACGTTTAGCAGGCCGGCGGCGAACATCCAGTATGCTGCTTTCTTCTGAGATTTCGACACGTTCTTTAGGTTGAGGAGGATGATGAAGGGTATTCCGTACACTGTTTTGGCTTTGTCAGAACTAATGAATATCATATCTCAGGGAGAAAACGATACGTACCCAACGCCTCCGTGAAGAAATGTATGACCCAACTCGAAACGAAATACCACTCATTACTCCAACAATACCCATCCGCCGTCGGCTGCCACAGCTTGCTAAACGGCTTACATATCGTAAACTCGTAAAATATCGGATACAAACATCCCCCAATATTCAAAACCCACGTCGCAGCAACGAGCCAGTACGTCTTCGGAAACGCATCTCTAGGTGCTAAATCGTTATAAAAGCACAGCATGGCGAACTTGCAGCAGTATACACACGTCGTAAAGCACGTCATGCTGATAATGTACATCTTGAGAACGTTGACGGTTTCGGGAGTGTCGGCGGTGAGGTCGAAGTCTTCTTTGAAGGCGCCGTTGTGCAGGCATACTGTATCGGAGATTATTTGGGCGAGAAACATGAGTAGCGCGAGCACTGTGAAGATTTCACGCCAGTTGTGGCTCCGGAAGGCGAACTGGACGTATAACCTGATTCCGACGAACGGGGCTAGGACGAAGAGTATCCATTCGACGATCTGTTTTAAATCTGTAATATTCCTGCCGTTGAATGATTGTGCAACGAAAACCTGATAACTCGTACTATCACTTGATAGCCCTGGACATAAGCCATTTTGTCGTCCTTCGGCTCTCGATCAATCCCGTTTCTCCAATCCACCGTTCAGCGTCCGTACACTGTTTCCCGAACACACTTCTATAACGAATATCTAAATTTTCCGGGGCTCGAAGTTCTCCTGTTGACAGGGGATTGAAAGAGAAATCATGGATTGCAAAGCAAACCAGGGACCAGGGACGATATATAACCGAACCCTTGCCTATATCACGGAAAAGCAAGGTCACCAAAGCACTGGTAGAAGATTCACCGGCAGCCGTTTTGTATTACATATCTTTAGGCAATACGTAAACAATCGCCGAGCCCACACAAACAATATCGCCGGAGCCTTATTCCGTGAGCCATGTAAAGTAAACATTTGCTTTCGCTGCAACCCCACGATAAATGGGATAGCATTAGGAGATATTAGTGCTAAGCGTTTAGGCGAATACGAATTTGGGCTTGAAAAGATGGCCCACCTGCATTATCACTTGCGCTGGCAGTGGTCTGTATTGGTATTGCTACGCTGCCAGGGGTAAAGGATCGGAGAAAATTTAGCTAGACTCTGATTCCCCCAACACTACCAAACACCGCACTTGCTTGTGAAAGTGCTTTAAATATTCCTTCGGATCAGTCCTCGGTGAAGTATTGTTTGCTATAATGGTTGTATGATCCCTAGGTCTTCTCCAAGTATTACCGCCAAATATATCTTCATTCTAGTATAACTTCTCTTCGGCATCAAGTATTAATCGTTTGGGGCAGGCCGCAGACCCTGTTGTAAATATTCTTTTGGGGATAGAATAACGGTTAGGCCAAACGACCCAAAACGCCGCTGACAGAAAGCGAAAAGGTCAAGTTCGGGCGCGGGATAATATAACCCCCACGCCACCCGCATTGCTCTACTATTGGCTCATGAGCTTTTTGGATGCTCTCCGCTAAGAGGATGGTGGGCCTTGCAGTTCGTATTCAACATGAGGCCAAGGGCAAACAAAAAGTAAAGGATTAAAAACGTTTGGAGTAAATTGGGAAGCTTTGGTAAAATTGAAGTACTAGCAAGTACAGTAAGTTTTGTTTTGTCCGGACCAATGATAAAACATGAAAGAAAAAACGCCAAACGAAAGTATAACAGAATGGGCCCAGAGAAAATACAGTAAGGATGGAAATATAATCATAGAGAATGAAAGGGGTCAGCATTTTTATGTAGGAAAGGTTTACGAGAAGAGAGATTGGCGATAGTCAAAAAAAAAAAAAATACTAGTATCCCTGTAGGGTAAAGTTGTAAATACATAATCGTCAGGGGAAAAAAGGACCAGCCGGAGGTAAACAAATCGAAAAATATAAACAACAAGAAGGTGACCATGTCGTTAACCCAAATCCCGGAATAGGGGGGAAAAGGCCGGGAACGAAATTAAAAGAACAGCGTCGATCCTTCAAACTCGCTCCCTACGCCAATCCCCCAAATCCAGGCAAGCGTTCAAGTTCGCAGCAATAAGATCGGCTTTGATATCATCCAGTATATCGGAGTTCATAATCTCTTCCTCCGTCTCCAAGTGATGGTCCAAGATTGGGCTGCAAACGTTGTTTTTCAATAACACAATCATGGTCTCCGCAATACCGCTCAACACGTCGTTCTCCGGGCTAGTCTGTTATCCTCTGGAAATCCTTGAGATCCTTGTTCATAGCATCGAGAAGCTCCTTGACGGAAGAGTAACCCCTGAGCCACTCGCCGGAGAATCCTTAACTATGCCTGCGGCGGCCCTGATCATAGCCATCCTCTGAGTACTCGACTCCCCCGGCGCATCCACAAGCTCCGGCGGCGGGCCACTAGTAAACATCCCAATATTCAGCTCTCCGGGCGCGTCCATCTGCCGCGGCCGCGACAACGGACTAGTCTTGCGGCGAGCGCGTTTAGCCTGAGGAATGGGCGTATTTCCAGCGGACACACGCTCCTCGTCCGAGCTGTTGTTCTTATAATCCCTGGAGCGTTTCGTTTCCTCCTTCGGCGGAAGCGCGCGGCTGGAGTATGAAACCCCACACTGGAACTCCGCCTGGCCCAGCTGAGCGAGAGCGATCGCCTGCCTTTTCTGCTCCGGAATCGGCGGCCTGTCAGCGCCTGTCCTGCGCGGTAGAGCTGGCAGGCATTACAGACCTTCCCGTCGTCCGCCGGCGCTCTCACGGCTCCGCAGTTCCTACTTTCGAGAATGGGGCGTTAGTTTCTTTTCTTTCCTTTCTCTTTTTATTTTCCTGTTCTTTTTCTTCTATAAGTGAACGTAATGCTAGCATTGGCCAGGTAGGAAATCATGAGCTTACTTGCAGACAAGATTGTCGGTCGGCCTTTGAGTTCCGTTACCGCCTTCATAAAGCCTGCAGCGCCGCCGTCTTCCTCCTCATTCGTGTTCCAGGCCGCTCTTTCCGCATCCGCAAATTGCACCGTCTCGTTGAAAAATTCCTTCTCGTTATCGACGTAGTTTCCGAATAACGGGCTTCCTCCGCCATGCTCATTCCCGATATTGCCATAAATAGTGTCGAAGTTGTATTCAATATCTTCATCGTCGTTGCGAGGATCCTTCTTTTTCGACTTAATGCCTCCGGTACCACCATTCTTCATGCCAGTCTGCTTCTGCAGCAAGGCTGCTCCGAGGCCTTTGACTTCTCCGCGCCGGTAGCCAACTGCATCAGTATGTTCTTCTCCAGACCATTCGTGTTGTTGAAAGCTTCTCCGCCGTTATTCTTCGAAGCCGACGCTTTCTTCTTCGGTTGAATGTTACTAGATTGTTGCGACGACATCGGCGCTTCCTTCTGGTTGCTGGCTTCTTAGTTGGGATGGACGGCCTTTTACCCGGACTTTCAATAGCGACAATTGAGGACTTGCGCTTCAACGGGACAGATGACGCCGCTCGAGGCTTTCCTGCACATTTTCCTTTCGGAGAAGGACTCTCTTTCGCTTGCGGAGTCTTGCCAAGGTCCTGTGTTTTCTTGGGGTAGTCTGAGGAGCGGACAACTTCTTTTTTGGCCGTAGTAGGAGTTTTTCCAGGACCCGCTAATGCATTGATAAAGCCAGGCTTCTTCCCGGCGGCTGACGACGAGAAAAGTGACAGGAGGGGCAGACGAAGCGGTACCGGCTTTATTATTATTGACCTCGGCCTGAGTCTTTTCCGGAGCACTGACAGCTGGCTGAGATTTCTTACCCTGGACAAACCGCCACAACCAGTAGCCCTTGGTTCGGATGGACTGGTCGTAGCTACTACCTTTGCAACGCCAGCCTGATTAGTTTTTTTGACGTTCGGGCTGACGATATCTTTCCCCTTGGGTTGCTCGTCGAGAGACGACAGTTTAGTCTTTCCGTCCGGAAGGTACAGTGGCTTAAACGTTTCCAGGGTCTGTGTATTTTTCTTGCTGGCTTTAGAGCTGCCGCCGTCGGCTTTCGCATAATTAATGGCTGCGCTTCCTTTGCAGAGCTGACGATGCTTGGTTACCACCAGCTGCGGAGGAGACAGGTGGTGTAGTCGCCATCGCGCTCAGGATCTCTTTCCTACCTGGCTTCGGACCCGTCGACTTTGAGGTGCTGGGCGACTGTATTTCCGTGCTTAGAGTCTCCTTATTCCCTGGCTGTGGAACCGCCGCCATTGGCTTCCCCATGCTCGACGGCTGCATTTCATTCGCAGCGTTGATGCCATTTGGCTTGTCGCCAGCCTTCATACTTGGGCCGGAAACCGGAGGTATAATGGCGGAAGAGCTGTTACCGCTCACCTTGCTCTCCAGTGCGAGCTTCTTGAGGTTGAAAGCCGTCGGCTTATCCCTCTTGAACATCCTCTTGTACGTCTCGCAGCCAACACACAGCTGCTTCTTCGTGTCCGGATCGGGAGCCATTTGCTGGATTCGGAGGTGTTGCAGTTGCTAAAGACGATCAATTAGCTCCTGGCAACGGAAAGAGCAATGACTTGTAACATACTTGCACTTCTTCAGATTGTCATGCACTCCCTCTGCATCTGCCTTCGGAGCCGCCGCAGTCGCGTTTCCTTTCATTTCATCCGTCATCGCCATGTTGCTGTGCATTTTGCTGTCCGGACGCATCTTCGAGTTGTCGTAGTTCGCGTTAGCCGTATTTCTCTTAGTGCTCGAGGTTGGAGCTTCGACCTCCCCTTTTTCCATGACGTGCTCCCGTTCTGGATCCTGCGCGCGAGGGCCACGGCAATCAAGTCGCCACGGTGATAAGTGATGGCGCCATTCAGTGAAGCCCTGTTCGTAGGTGGTGGCGGCGGAGGATCGTCAGGAGGGGGCGGCGGAGGTGGAGTAACTTTCTTCGAGGCGGGGAACAGGTGAAGCCGTTTGACGAAGTGACATGCCGGGCCGACGGATGCGTTTGAGTTGACGAGAGCTGCGATCCGTTAGATGGCGACTTTGACGACGGGGAAGAGGCCGCCTCCCCAGATCCTGAAGGTAGGTCTTCTAACATCGTGGCGTTCTTATTGTAGAGACGTCGCGCTAAAGAAGATATGAGAGAATATCGTGTATGATCATTAATGGATTTGATGATTTATTTGCTACCATTATTAGCTTGTTTGGATTTTCGGTGATGGTTGTGATCGCTCGGCGTCGACAAATTAAAAAAAAATTTTTCTCAAATTTTTTTTTTTTTTTTTCACTTGGAATAATTATTTACTTTATTTATCTCCATATTTCAGTGCATTTGCCTTCAGTCCTGTAGCTATATCTAGGGAGAGAAGAACCTCCCTTTTCATTCAATTTGTTGTATATTCACTTCGTTTTCTAAGTTTAGGAGCTCATGAACCAGGCGATGCCTATCTTCGCATGTTGTTTAGAAAAGGGGCTAAATATACGTTATGCGGGATCGCCAGGTATCGCTCATTCCATCTGTCATAATATCGCATTGTAGCCATTTTCGCCAGCAGGTCGATCAAAACCCCAGCATTGATATCGCTTTCGGGTTCTTTGAGGCTTTACAGTCCTCCTTTATAGTAGGTTCCGCTTTGCGAGATTGCTACGGTTAAAGCTAGCTTCATATTCTAAACTCTCTAGGGCCATGAGTCGTTTTCGTGGATACCTGTTCATCCACCTCGCAGTATGTGTCATAAGTGTAGATACTAAGAATATCTCGATATGACAGACGATACTGTGTAATAAGTAGGTCCGTATGACCGCTTCTTATTCGAAATATATGGGTCGCGGAGAACCCACCGAGAAAAATTTCACGCAAAAGCCCGTCGGAGCTGCGATAGGAATGGTCCAGGGATGTAGTACCTACGAGGCGGGTGTCATGAAAGCTTACGCTACGTCGTTTTGCCAAGCAATATTCGACATAGAGTCCCATCCGAGCAAAGCTACGGTGGATTTTCTGTTAATACGTTATGCGCGGCTGGCAACTAAGTATGTGGCGTAGTCGAATCGCAGGTCCAAAGGCTTGAGCATTCAGGGCATGCGTGTGCCGTTCAAGACTATGTCCTAACAGGATGCAATATCGTGTCACAAATTCAGCACTGACTGAAGTTAATGGGGCGATTGATGTTCTTCGCACTACAATTGCTGTAGCTGTAAATACTAAAAGATATTACCCTCGAGTCTGTGTAGATCTACTAGTATAAGAATATCGTATATTAGTAAAATTCAGTAGTGCTTCATAATCGTGTGCCACATATCTTGTCTCTTAGTTCTCTTAAAGCTACAGAGACCTGCTAGGGCCTTTCACAGACAGCAATCTTAAAAGTTCATGTTGGACATTGAGTCTTGGAGCAACTCCCCTCTATACTTCGGTCAGCTAAGGGCTTTGCACAAAGACCGCCGCGTTGAATAAGCCCAAGAAATAGAAGAGAAAAAAAATAAGCTTCCGAGGCTCCCCATGGGGTATAAATTAAAGTTCTGAGACGTTTAACGTTATATCCAATATGGTGAAGCGTGGTCTGCTGTAACTTACTTTCGGAAGTTTAAACCCAACAAGTGACCGGGTCCTATTGATTCTGCTACTACTATACTTACAGATTACTTCACGGTTATAAGATTAGACGAAATACTCTGGTCTCGATCCGCGAGGCCTAGTGCTACTTGTGAAGTTACTAAATGAATGGACGAAAGCGTTGGATCCATGGAGCCACCGAAGCCTTGCGAACCATAAAGTATGGCCAAAATCTATTAGTAGTAGTCCGCGCTTCCAGCAGTTAAAGGCTATCTAAATGGTATAGTTACCGCACCCGCAATACGCTATCAATGATATTATCATCCTCCGCATCTGTCAAGTTTCATCATCATTGAGCAAAGGACGGATTTGAAAATTAACTGGCGGAGGGAAGAAAAAGACTCGACTACCATCCAAGATGCGAATACCGGCACTTCTGACAAGTGCAATATGGATATCTTCCACCTAGTGGCATCGGGAGATACCTATCACCCTACGTTCAACTCGCTCGAGAGCTCTGTATCCGACCTGCATACGCTACACAAAAGGCAATGCAATCCCGACATTGGTCACGAATGTAGTGCGATATCGGAGTGCTGCAGTGGGCATTGCGATGTTGGGCACTGTTCCTGCCTTTCCGCCGGACAGACGGCGAACCAGTGCGGAGGTGCAGCCACTGGCGACTTCAGATGCTCGTGTTGCAGCTATAACGTCGGAAGCGACGGTAAATGCGCTTGCGCGACCGATACGAAGGGCAATTGCAAGGCAGATGGTAGCGCCTGCTGTGATGGGTACTATTGCTTCGCAACGATTTGCAACAAATGCTCCACCCTCGGGGAGGACTGTGAAGGGGACTTTGCATGCTGCGGCGCGGACGCGGAAGGTTCGCAGTGTGGGCTTCTTCCGAATTCCACCGGTTCTACCTGCTGTTATCCCTACGCGGGCGCGGATTGCCATACGGACAGTGAGTGCTGCTCTGGTACTTGCAGCCGTACCGGGAAATGCTGCATAGCGAAAGATACTACAGCCACCTGTACCCAGACTTCGGACTGCTGCGAAGGCTTGCACTGTGAGACAAACTCGGGTTATTGCCGCGGGTGCATCGCCGAAAATATGCCGTGCCAGGACAGCCCGGATCCCGTGTGCTGTGAGCCGGACTCAATCGCGTGTACCGTAGTGTCAGGCGGATCTTGGTACTGCCAACGGTTCTGTACTCCGACGAACTCCACGGGATGCTACGATAACATTTGCTGCGACGAATCGGCTTTCTGCGACGGCGGCACGTGCGTAACTTGCCTCGGCCCGAACTCCGAGGCCGATTGCACGACCTCCGCCGACTGCTGCGATAAATCGGCCTCCTGTACGGGAGGCAAGTGCGTATCCTGTATCGCAACGGGGTCCGGAACGTGCACGGGAAACAGTGACTGCTGTACTGGGAATTGCAATGCGACCAGCCACACCTGCGAGGCTTGCAAGGATGCCCTGGAATATTGCTCTGTCAAGGAAGAATGTTGCCTAAGATCCTGCATCGGCGGGAGGTGCTGCATAGGTACCGGATCAAGCGGCTGTGGCGAAACGAGCGACTGCTGCGAAAGCGGTCTCTCGATACATTGCATGACCGGAGGCATTTGCGGACAGTGTGCGCCCCGAGATCAGCCGGGAAAATGCCAGCAGCACACGGACTGCTGCGGTGTAGAGTATGGCGACTACTGCGGAGCGGGAGGGACATGCACGGCTTGCTCCCCAACGCAATCAGACTGCCAACACGATTACGAATGCTGCAACGGCAGCTGCCGGGGCGGGAAATGCTGCGTAGGTCTCGGGGAAGCTTCCTGCCTGTCCACATCAGACTGCTGCAACGGGGGTGGGCTGATCACCTGCATGTCGGGAGGCCTCTGCTCGGAATGTATGCAGAACAACGCGCTCGGATGCTCGGACGATAAAGAATGCTGCTCGAACCGCTGCGAGGACGAAGGCTCCGCCAAATTCTGCAAATGCCAACCCATCGACCTTCAAAATCCCAACCCCTGCCGTTCGTCTAGCGACTGTTGCGATGGGGGTATTGCGAGGAGGATTTTGCGTTCCGGGAGCGGGACCTTTGCGTCCTCCATGCCGTGATGAAGTTTCATGAAGAGCTGCCACGAGCATTTAATCATGGAGAATAATCCATGTTTGATATCCTTTCTATTGCTAGCCAAAGGCAGTTCAGGTAGATGAAATGTTGTATTGAGTCGTAAATCTATAGTTAATAAATGTCTTTATATATCATGACCCTCCAGTTTCGGTTTCGTGATACCAATTGCCGCATGAAAGAATGACATCTATCATGCCTCATTCTTATTAAGAGCATGTTGGAGGCAGGCAGTTATAGATTTCCACAGCTACCGTTGATCCGATATTTGAATCCACGACGCCTATGAATGAAATTGACTCGGGCTTGATCGTGAACCCAAGCGAAGGTAATCCGGAGCATGGCAACTGCTTCAACCACATCGCCCCAAACCTCCAGTAAATAGTTTAGTGTGTGGACCAGTATTAAACTCTAGTAGACACTACCCGCTCCATGTCTCCACACCGAGCGGCCAACAAAAGCCGCCACCATTTGGCACAGCTGCGGATTGCGGCAATGACCAATCCTAAGCTGTGGTTAAACGCTCAATGATTGCCTCATGGTGTCTGCCGTAGGAAATGTCCCTATTCGGGAAATCTATCTTTTTTATGAAGTGGACGCCGTCAGAAGATATGCGGGAGTAGTGACGAGGCTGCTATTATTCACTCCTGTCTGGACTTTCCCTTCACAGGACTTTATAACGTCAACGTCAATAGCTTCTCTAGTTCTACCAAACCCTTTTCCTTCATCGTTTAAGTAATTAATCAGTAGCTTCAAGTAGGAACTATCAGTGTCTGCCTGAGGTTGAGTTATATCATTGAGCCCATCAATATCCCAGATGTCCGAACGCGAATACCTGGTTCTTCATTGGAAACCGCCTTCTACACCCGATGAACCATATAAGAAGCGCCATGAAGTTAATGCGCAGACCTCACACACGGAACAAGAATGGGAGGAACATAAGGATCTTATCCTAGGCTTCGGAAGGGCAAGCCCCTGCATGAGGTAGTATCGACAATGGCTTTGCTGGGGTTCGTGGCGAGGTAATTGTGACATTATGCTTTCCCCGACCTATCTTCTTCCTAATCTTTCGGCTGCTGTTTCTAACGGCTCATCAATATGATATTCAGCGAATCTCAATACAAGTACCGTCTAAGAAAGTGGGGCGATAGGAAGAATCTAAAATTGACGGACAACCAATTGGGGCATATCGTTCGGAAGTCTATGGAGAAGATTGAGACGGGAAAGAATGCGGCAGTGCGGCTTAGAGCGAGGTGATACCTTCGGCCAGAATTAATGCGTTTCTCACCAAGAAAATCGATAAGATGGGCCATTGGCTGAGGCTTCTGAAACCGTAGCGGATATGGAGGCTCAGAGCATGCCTAGCAGCTACAAGACGTGGTGGAACGATGTTTACAGTTACGACGATGACAATATGTGTAAGTGGCTATATTCTTTACCTTTTCCTCCGCAATTCAATGTAAGGTCGATAGGCCAGTTCCTATGCCCTCTTCATCCTATAATTAACTGACCCACTACATATTGCATATAGGTGCTCAAGCTAGTGAAGCACCATCTATTGTTGACTCTATGCAAATCTCAATCTGCACCTCGAATACGGACAGGGGATTTTCAATATACTCCGTAATGGTGGATACTGCATCAGGAAATAGCAGTACCAAGGACGACGCACTTTCCGAGGCCGAGCTGGTATGGGCCGAGACCGGCCTGGATATCCTCGGCTTTAAGACGCGGGACGGCGCCCCAGCAGCACAGGTAGTTCTTCATTTTGACCCACAGATAACGTTTAATCGGTTCACACAGCGTGAGGCACTTGTTCTTGACCAGAACAGCCTACTATATACGTTTCAGAGATGCTAACTCTGGACTCGTTCATCTGCCATTCTCGGAATAAGTTTATCGAGTTTCTACAGTTCAACGAAGGTCCGTGTCATCTCTACAGGAGGGAAATTGACATTAACGATTGTCTAGGGGTGTATGGGCTATCGATGTCGGAAATGGAGAGCCTTACCAAAGGAGCAGTGTACAAGTAATGGTATCGACTGGGAAACCAGTAGCTACGGCCTACGTTACCTTGTTTCAGATATCAGTCAACAAATAGGCGCCACGAAATGGACCATTATTGTATCGCATGGTGCAAAAGAAAACCCGATGTGTGGCATCACTGGTTAGCAAAACTGGAATCTGAGGCCAGCGCCGATCATGTGTTCGCGTGCAGCCACGATCTGATTACTCTACAACTGGATGGTCCACTATTTTTACTGTTACCTGCATAGTATTTGTTGGCGGAAGGGCGGTTGTCAGTGGAGCAGAATCAAACAGTATGATTCTCCTTCACCTACAAATCAGCACCTTGAAATATGCGGCGAAGAAGAGACCGTACATATGCATTGGAGTCGCACTTTGCCGCTAATATTAGAGGGCGATTATAGGCAAGTCACTCTTTTTGCTCCCGGCGAGAACATGGACCAGGGCAGGTCCGTGGGTTGTATTGGTGACTAGAATATTTACGATATACGAAATTAAGGCTCGATATCATTTAGAGTCAGGGTTAATCACCATCCCTACAGAGCACAGTTTGAACGAAAGTTTTTGATTATTCTATACATGAGCAGAAGCGTCTTTCATCCCCAAAACCCCCTAAGCCTAAGACAGTGTACATTACTTTAAAAAATAGGAACAGAAAAAAAAATAAAAAATTAAAAAACATTGACCTACTTGTCCTATTAGTGCAACCACAATCTTTGCGTTTTTTTTATTGCCTAATAAGTCTTAACACTGCGTGGTGCACAGACTTTTTCCCCTTTTAGCTTAACTTTAATCTCCCGTAACATATTTTCGTAGGTAGCCACTCCTGAGACCCATTTGAACTTCTTTCATGTCGTACTGTAGTGGACGCCGACCGTTTATGGCCGTTGAGTCATGTGTCTCAACCAGATCGAGCGACGCATCTCCGAAGCTTCGCGATATCCAGATTACAGCCTTGACCCTGACCTTCCGGGCTTTCAGACTCTTCGGACTCTCCTGAGGAGCTGGAGTCCTCCGAATCGAGATCTCCAAGTTCTGCCTCAGAGTCGCGTTCGCATTGCAAACTAGAGGAAATTGAGCACCACGAACGCACGCGCGCGTCTAAGGGCATCTCATCCTGGTGATCGTCCCCAGCCAGGGTTGAAGTACTGCTGCGGCTATTCTCGCCATTATTCTCCGTAATTTTAGTGTAACCAGAAGCAGCTGGCTCGACAAAGACGTTCTGTTTGCCCTTCGAGGGCTCTGTCAGCCCTGAGATCGGTTTCGGGGATGGAGACGGCCGCGGCGCAGGCGTCCACGTTTCATCGTCTAAGACTGTGCACCGGAAAAACCGGGATATCTGGATCTTTTCTTGATCCAGCTGGTTATCATAGGTGACGTCTTAGCTCTGCCCAAGATATTAGTTAGAGGCATAATTTGGAAGGATATGGCACGCAAGCAAAATGCTGCAGTTTATTTATTCTGATATATTAGTTCTGAAATGGTTGCTGCTGGTCGTGCTTCAATTTCTTCGCACTTTTCGGAATACAATAGATGTGGTAAACCAGATAGCTGCTATAGACGGCATTTGTCGATTTATATATTTGCGGTACCGATGAAACGAACGAAAAACAAGCATGCAACTTTCTTCAGAGCCCTGTTAAAAGCGTCATTAAAACCGGTGGGTTCGAAAAGAGTTGCAAGACGTATACCAAGCTTACACTTACATTACACCTGTAAATGGAGTATAAACGTGCGAATATGTTCATTGGAGGCTCTCACGGCAGTTCTGCTTGATAAATTCGACATCTCAGAAGCTCGATAAATTACTCGTATCCGGAGCTCCTAGGAGTGCAACATACCGTACTTTAGACAAAGAAACGAAGGAACCATGTCATCCCGCCCAGGGCTTGAAGGCACGTCTACTGATGAACGGATTAGAAACTCTTCAACCACATCGCGTGTTTAGTGGCGGCGGGGAACATGGTATCCATGGAAATAGGTCCGTGATGGTAAATTCGCGCTCAACCCCCTCCATAAAATCCTGCACCAAGACGAAGATTGCTTTCTTAGCTTTCCAACTGCAGGAGACTTTTCTTAAAATGAGATAAATAGCAACTTTGTACATTGTATTTCCCCAGAAACTAACCTTGAATTTATGCAACCCTAATCCGTTCAGATTACGATTCTTATTTTCAAAGCTATCTACGTTCTTCATTGCTAGAGATCAATCCACCCAAAACTCAGCAATTGGCTATTATCGAAAGGCCAGATAGTCGAGATCGTGTTCAACTCGTTGATTATCTTACTCGCATCTAAAGGCTTGCTGCCCCGGACAGCCCTGAAACTGCGCTGTCTATCCCGGCGAGTGAGGATGCTCATCAGGATAATTCGACAAACACGAAGTCAACATACAACCTTTCGGTTTTGTAAGCGGTTCGACAGTGGCGCGACCCGCTATTTTACGACGCCGTTCTGCACCAGCTCTGATTCACGTTTCTAGTGGGCAGTCTGATACGCTGCGAAGATTTCATGACCTCCACCTAGATAGTTGAAAGAAGCTTCCACTGGAGTTAAAGCTGAATGCTAGGCATTATCGAATGAGACTGGTAAGCATTCCAGCCCCTTTCCGTTTCTATCCACCGTATCAGCGATGGGAAATGTAACCAATATTACCCGTATATAATATCGATAGCTAGAGCCGCGATGGTTATTACTTTTGCACAATCACAGTACACGGTAGAAAGAGAAAGCGCCGTATGCTCATCATCCTGTAAACCTGACCTCATTGTAAGTAAAAAAAAAAAAAATTTCCAAGGCTTTTTCTTCTCCAGCATAAATCCCTATCTATATATGCGTTCTTTTAGCTAGGCGCTTTATATCATTTGCCACGGCGGTTTCCCGTACCTAAGATCGGCTTCCCGTATATTGGATCTTTATACGAGCCAATTGGTTTTACTTGCGATATCGATATCGCAATTTCGACGTATTCATTTCTCCTTTGTCAGGTTCGTGTCTCACGATACCGTGCAACACTGCTTAAGCGTCAGATATTTCATCGAGGCTCAGAATCGCCGATATTAAAGTGAATAATACGTCGACTACCATTTGAGCGATATTCACGGCTGCATGCATGCTCGTATTCCAGGAATTCGCTCATCGCTTCACATCGTGGGGTATACTCGCCGGGGTTTTCTCGGCGTGAAAATGATCATATTTGCGAACCCGCTTGATGCCACCGCCAAAGACTCACGAGTCCGTCTAGTCCGATAGACGGTTTAACCATCTCTCGGGCTATGTGCAGAACCCAATCGTCGCTCCTCTTCCCAGTTAAAGCCTCATGTTTTTTTTTTTTTTTCAATATAAAAGGCATCAGTTAGACGTCGTCTTGATCGCGAACTACATTTGTTCTACTAGCTCATTTGCTCCGTTAACCAAAGTCCTTTCAAAAGTATAATACTAACCTTTTTTTTTTTTGGCCTCGTCCTAATCAAGCAAACGGAGCCATGAGACTCGAAATGCGCAAAGCGAAACCAGACGATGCTGCGAAAATCGTAAAGGTGTGGGCGCGAGCTTTCGACAAAAATGCCCTTAACCTGAACTTCTATCCAAGGAATACCACCGCTAACCCCTCAAGGGATGCGTTGCTTCGAGACTCGCCAGTGTCCTCCGATTCAGGAGACGAGGATATTAACAGCTCGGACGGCTACGTCGAACTTCGCAGCCCTGCAGCCATCGCTGGCGCGAACAAGGCATACGAGACTCAATCTGTAGCGGCGACCAACGGCGTGAACATATCATGATGGTAGACTGCGACGCGAAGGACTCCAAGGGGGTTGAAAGAGTCGTTGGGTACGTTGTTTGGATAATGCCTAGCCTCCAAACCTCTGCCCCCGTCGAAGAAAAGAGCAGGCCAGTACGCAAACAGAGCGCACAGGACGACAGGGTGAACTACGACCTCCTAGCAAAACATCGGCAGGCGGTGAACGACAGCAGGGAAAAACTAATGGGAAAGGAAAGGGATTATTGGGGTAAATAATCCATCTAATTTGATCAATCCATGAAAAACTGACAGATCTTTCCTGTTATGAAATAGAGTTAAACCTACTGTGCGTGGATCCCGCTTACCAACGCAGAGGTATCGCCATGGCGCTAATTGAGGAGCAATTGAAGCTCGCCGAAGAACACGGCAAAGATGTCTACGTTGAAGCGACGCCCGCGGGTCTATTACTCTATCTCTCCGTCGGTTTCCAAGAGGCCAGCCAAGACGTCTTCCGCAACTTGGACATAGGGGGGGAATATACGGTAACCCACTGTATCAAAAGCATAAAAAGATCGTATAAGATGTTATTTAGTGGTTCCATAGCCAACTTTAGATGTATAGGAGCTCTAGCTAAGCTGATTGTCTTGTTGTAATAATATAATGAACTGTGTGGGATGGTGTGGGGGTACTTCCTCCAATCATAAGAATTAGTTTCGCCACCCGTCTTACAATGAACATCACGAAATCTCTTTAAAGTTACCTCTGTATGCTTTTTCCAATTTAGCCATATTTTGACGCAAGAGCCCCTCTGTAGTGTTCGGACTAGTGATTCTAAACGCTTCGAGTTACCACAGTTTAGTGAAGACCATTCCCCAGCTTATTGTATTCCAAGAGGATGATGATATTGGATCGAAACCAAGCTGCCCTAAACCGCTTTCGCCGGGGTTCGAGGACTCAAGCAAAACCTCCTCCTTCAAATCGAATGTCCAAAATTTTCCTTCATTCAAACATCTCTAGTCCAAGGAATACAGCGTTTTTACATTCGAATTCCATCCTTTATTGTATTCACACGAACGCAAAAGTCATGCGACTCGAAATACGGACAGCAACGGCGGCAGATGTCCCCAACATCGTAAAGATGTGGGCTCGTTCCTTCAACGAGGACGTGCTCGATCTTAATTTCTTCCCGCGAACTTCGGACGTTGCGCAACATCTCCGCAGCGCGGCGATATCTATACCTCCGACGGGTACGGAGAACTACGCCATCGGGCCGCCATGCTATGGCGCGAAGAACGCATGATGAATCAAATCACCAATGATGATTCGCGCCGATTACACAGGATGATGGTCGATTGCGATGTTAAAAGCTCCGACGGAAAAGAAAGGGTCGGGTTATGTCCACTGGATACTACCCAATCAATCCAGTACACAGCTTTGGAAGAGAAGACGGACCAAAAAGGGAAAAAAAGGGCGAGGAGAATACGCAGGTTGAAGGACTAAACTACGATCTCTTACAAAAGTACTCGTCTGCGGTGGAGACGAGGGAGAAATTTATGGGTGAAGAAGGGGACTATTGGGGTAAGTATACTTCCTTTATCTTCCTTTCTTGTGGCAGAGTTAACAGACCATATGATAGAGGCATTCCTTATGTGCGTGGGTCCCGCCTACTTCCGTAGAGGAGTCGACAGGGCATTGCTTAATCAGGGTTGAAACTTGCTGAAGAGCAAGGTAAAGATTTCTATGTTGATTCCACGCCGGCGGGCTTGTCTCTTACTTGGCTTTGGGGTTTAAAGACGTCGGTGAAGTTGTGTTTGATGATTTGAAGATAGGAGGACAATATAAGGTTGTTCATTGTGTAAAGAGATACCAAGAGGACGAGTAGCATAGTGTACTGATCTGTATACTATGTTTTCGCGATCTGAAGTGAATGATATGCCATATTACATGTAGTAGGAGAACCCGTAGGACGATAGTTGACTCTATTCCCATTACAGTGCAGTATCTAAAGGAAGATCTACCTCAAAACCCATAAACTATAAGAATTACTTTTATCTACCGAGGTCATAGAGTCTCAAATATCCTCCTGCTATAAAACCTTTTCTATCCGTGTATAACATCCAAAATTTCGAAGCAAAATGCGCAAAAAAAGGTCACCATGAAAAAGAAGTCCAACGTAACGCCATAAATTATGCAATTCCACGCTCTTACCTCCACCACTAACGTCGTCCGGAGCTCCCATTCTTCGACGTGCACATGTCTCCCACTGTCACTGATGTAGCTTCTCCTTCAAATCGGAATGGCGCCATGCTCATCATGTTCCTCCATCGCTCACGTTCTACGTCCTCTCTGTAGCAACATCTGATACCACATCCACTGTTCTTGTAGTGTGAATTGCCAGCGGGACGTTGACCGTGCTGGCGTTAGCGCCGCCGCGATTAGAGCCAAGGAGCTCTGCGCTGCCTAGACTGTGCCTTAGGCTACGCAAATGCCGACTTCCTCGCCGAGGGATGGTCGTCGGAACGGATGTCCGCTGTGTGAATGAGCGCGCGAGTGGCGGTGCTTACCGGTGGTATTACTGTTATCATATCTCCATTGCTGATCGTAGTGGTATGCGATGGCGTTGTTGAATTAAGAGAGTCATTTTGAAGATACTGATACGAATTGCGGATATGTGCTGACCGCGTGACGACGGCATGCTTCGGACTTTCTCCTTGCCGAGTATTTTATCCTTTTCCTCCAAACCAGGACTTAGACTACTAAATGATGCTAGGAGCATAGGTACGGGTGTGGGTGCTCTGGACCTCACATCTCGACTTTCTCCCCGGATCTCCTCCATCTCTGAGTCTTCCCCGATGCTGATTTGTGTTAAAGTCTGACTCTGACTAGGACTATGCCTTGTAGTCATGGTACTACCTAGCGGCGTCTTGCTCCCTCCAGAAATGTACCTTTTCAACTAACGGAAAGGGTGGATGCCGTTGATTGCTGTCCCTTCCGATCATTGTGTCGGTGATGGTTTCGTCTGAGCCCGATTTCGGGATCATGGTCCGAATCGGACTCCGGTAGCGCATCGCTCGCGTGGTGGCAAAACCACGTTTTCCCAGAAAATAATGGTTTAATGCACGGTGCGTTGACGACTACGATGGCGATGAACTGTTCCCTGTTCGCCCATGCTATACTCAACCCAAGCGTTTTCGTGCTCGCCCCTTGGTGCCAATTAGTCTCCACCAGGCAGCTCACGTTTCGGATAACCGCAACGATCACGATCAGGAACCCGGAGCAAAGCAGAAACCCGAATATAAGCTTTCGCTGTAGCGGCACGCGAGCTCGCCACAGTAATGGTAGAGGGATAGAGACGAGTAGCAGGTCGGTTACGATGTTCAATATTCCTACGAGGAAGAAATTTATCCTCCGCGCGATAGTGTTGCACTTCGGGCCCGGGTTTGGTCGTACTTGCCAGTTACGCTGTACGGGTGTGCAGTGGAGACCGAGATAAAGGACCATGACGATGTAGGAGATACACAAACCAGGCCGTGAATATTACCAGTCGCCGGGCGCTCAGGCCTGTTCTATTATTGACGAATGTTGAGTCAATACGATTCAAACAAACTTCGGAATCACAGCATATCGAACGATTTAGGAGGACTTACGTTAATCGCCAGTAGAGGAACAACATGCAGGCTTTCAGACTCCAGAGGAAATGGACGTAAGCGTACCATAGTACGAAGTTGTCTCGTAATGTCCGGCTCAAAAGTTGGATATCTTGCTCCGTCGGAACGGGCGAGCAGACAACCCGATCTGGACTCCTTTGCCTAGAACGGAGAAATATCATGAGTTTCAATCTAAATATTTAATTAATTGCAAAGATCTTATACGTATGCTTACACAAATCATGAACTAGCAGTAAATCCGCAACACAAAACACTATCGTAGTCCATATTATGTAGTCGTCACCCTTCCATCCCCTTATCCGACCGTTTTCGTTCTCGCTATTATCCTCAGTACGATCAGGAAGAACCCTATCGATGCGTAACCCAGTCTCTCGCTCCCACCACAACATCGTATCGTCGTATTCCGAATATCCCGCGATCCGTACCGGTACCAGTATCTTGTTCTCCAACTATTGAATTCGACGACGAGGACCGTGTTTCCATTACATTTAGGTCCGCCGAGATTCCATTACGTTGGAAAGGACCCGAGGAAGTGGAATTATATCTTGGAAACAAAGGAATATTTAATCGCTAAGAGATGTGCGTGACGCGTGGAAGTGGAGCTCTTTTAAAAGGAATCCATATATATTTCGATACCGCAAGACTCATAAGGCGAGGGAGTAAGAGGATTCAGGTAGAGTTGCAACTACTTCCTTTTTCCAGAAAATCTCGCAAATATCCTTAGCCCTGAGCCGCAAAAGTACGCGAATAAGCAATTCTCACGATGAATTTTCTTGAATTTTATTCTTCACGGATGCGTCTTACATGCTCCCTCGGTCGGATAATATCCACCTGGCACGTTGTGGACATTCCTTATTCGATGCATATTCTTCTTTTAAGTTTGAATTCTATTCATCAAATAAGAAGAGAGCACAGTGTAGCTGAGGATTGAGGGGACCATGCATATGTGCAGAATTGTAAAAAGTGAATAGATGTAGAACCATATCCTATCCATACCCATGTTACGTGGCTATTCTCGGGGGATGACCCACGTTCCTTGCCGCCAGAGGTCCTAACCGACTGGGAAGGTACAAACAGCGGGACTCGGATTCCGTCCAAGAGGAACCCCCCAAAACCACGAGCTTGAAAAGCCAGCGATCATCATCACGAAACCCCCAAAATTTTCGACCTGCCAACGAGCGTAGAAAGAGGCGATATGATAGTCAAGATTAGGGCAAAGTGATGGTTTGATCCTGAAGTTGGATGAATGATGAAAGGAAGGTTCTACGGGAGCCCTGGGGCAGGATGAACGAAAAATAAATCCCTGCTGGAGCATCCGGGGGCGCACATGAAAAGCCTCGTGGGTATCCACAAAATACGCCGCACGCCACGGTGCTTATTTGCTTCCTTTGCACACTAACGCTCGCAATCCTCTGCTGTCACATTTGGGGCCAGGATAAAACGGCCTTCTAGAAAGAAGGATAGATAGAGAAATTGCGAATCCGATGTCGACTGATTCGTGAGAATGATTCCGATTCGGCGTCTCTTCTTACCAATGATTGCACTTTACTCGTTGAGCTATTGTTTATAGAGGCCACTGGTGGCTCAACGATTGGTGCTCACTTCGCGAACCCAGCTTCAGCTCGCGATTTGCAGTCAGTCGGTTTGCGGGCACTCCGCGATTGTTCCGCATAGAATTACGTCAGTTTATAAATATTCGATAACAGCCTATAGTTTTGGTATATCAAAATGGTACCGGAGACTAATACATCAGAAATGACTTATATTCCTCATTCGCAGATATTTACCAAATTATACTGTCACGATAGTAATAGCCAAGCGCCTATTCGACAGTCAGACTTGATTTTAGACTGGCGAACTCTCATCTTTGTATCACGCAGGAAATACCCTGAATAGTCCAGACAATGCACTAGGTGATCGGCATGACAGTAGATAAGATGTCGCCACGGAATATGGCGAGCCTGCCTCTAGGCATATCTTTTTCTTTTTTTTTTGAAGGGTTCTCCGGTATCTATTGCAACGTGGCGTGATAATTTGCGAGATAAATAGCCTTCGCACTGTTCTTTCATTACAAGTTCTCGTTAATCTCCCTATCCGCTCTTGAGCAATAAAGAGGATTAAAATATTTCAGGCTCCCACGTGGTATTCAATAGAGAGTATTCGATTCACAATTAATATTGAACAGCATTAACTCTTCAAAGGCATTTGTTTTATTCGATATTATCTATAAGAATTATAGCTCCAAGATATTTATATGATATTCCTTGTCCAAGAACTAGCCATTCTCAGTGAAGATAACCGAATTTTCTTGATCCGGGAGTTTTTCTCCACAACAATCTGCGAAAGAGTCAACTTGGGATATTCAAGTTCGCGTATCCTCCGAAGGCTTTTTCACCCAAGTTTTATCTTTAGACATAGCGATAACTTTTGGCTTTCAGTTCCGCCCGTAGTCGTGATATATCTGCGAACTTGGACTCCCGATTAACCATCAATCCTTTTCTTCTGTCTTCTAATGGGTGTTTCAGTACATAGAAACCAAACAACGATTGCAGGGTATTTATGTAGATGCGTATAATGAATAAAATATTTGCTAATTACACTTGCGGTGGATAAATGTGTAAATCTCAGACTTTGTCCACTGGATTATATTTTCGCCACCGTGTAAAAGAAAAGAAAAAAAGGTGAAAAAAACTGATGCGCAAATTAGCAATCCATATAACGCTTTGACGCTTAAATCATCCAGTCTACAGCCCGTAATACCGTATAGCCGACTGTGCGAGCCATGAGCTTTACCCAGATTTTGGGGGATGGGCGCAGTGATAAAGCCCGCAAATAACAATATTGTAGTAATAGATACCCACGGACTTCTAGAGACAATTTATTGTTGTCAAATGTTCATTGTTTGAAAACCCGTATTTCGTGGGCCACGGGAGACAAAGGGTAATTATCTAAGTCTTCCCCATGAAGCTATATTTTTATAGTGTAAAATTTAACAGTCAGGGCTTCAATGCCAGGACCTACAAGTGGATCGTTCATTCGTCTCTTGGTTCGAGGTCACATGTTATTCGCAAGGCAAAACCTGGATTGGAGTCAAAATGAACCTGAATCGTGATAGGTTGAATAACAAAGATTTTATTATGTTACAGGGCTCTTTCATCCTCTTGTCTCATCCACACCGATGAGGCTGTGGGTTTCAATCTCCGGATTTGCGAGGTATTTTGTTTGCTCCTTGAGATCCCCCTTCTTGGACGTATTTTGTGCAGTATCTTTGATTTCAGCGCGAATAAGAACATCTATATCTTTAATTTTTCTATCAGGCTCGACCAAAGAATCACCGACAAAAGAAAGGCCCCCTTTTCTCTGACCTTGAGCTTGGAAATACCTCACAAAGTTTCTTGAGTATGGGACGTCATAGCAGACGTGACATAGGATATATAAACGTATGGAATCTTCTGAGCCTAAGAGAAAAAACAACACTCGAGCTCAAGTTATACTAGGAGATTAATATAAATGTTACTCTAAATTGATCGTACGCTTGCGAATATTATTCTTATTTATATCGTACCAACCCGAATAGCTCTCAGCTCAGATTTATTGAGATAACTAGACATTCCACATATCGGAAGCTCTGTATTACTCCAAGTTGACATTTTCCGTTTCCTACAAAATTAAGCCCGATTATCCCTTAATAATTTAAGAGTTACCGAATATATACCTCTAATCGCAATGCCTGACCACAAAAGGTCGGAGAAGTCTAGGAGCTCGGAAAAATCCAAAGCCCTCGAAAGTCACAGAACAGCGGCCAACATAGAGACTCTAGAACATCGTCGAGAAGCTCCGGAAAGGACGCCGCTCCGGAAAGCAGCACTGGCATGAAAATCGCGCTTCGTCTGGCGACACTGGAGGATGTGGCGGCGATTGTCGAGATAGACCGCTTCGTGTACAAGAAAGACCCCGTGATCAATGCCATGTACCCCGACGTTGATGGCAAGCGGAGTCCGATGTTCAAGAAAGCTATAGAGGATCATTGGAATTTCGCCGTCAGGTCGTCAGACAGAGACGAGAAAGTAGGCTACGCAAGGCCGTCATGGTTGCCGCTGACCAACGTGCCAACAAAGGGCGAGGGCAGGTCGTCGCGTCCATTTGTTGGAGCTTACCCGGTGATCCTACGCGGCCTTACATCCCGGTCGCTGAAGGGAAGAGATTTCCGAAATAGGTGTGATCCATGAAGAGAGGGAACCCATTCAGCCCGAAACAATCGCAATAGACCCTAACGCAACACTTGATGACATAGACAGGCTGGCACACTCCGTCCAAGATATAGACATGGGAGATGCAGGCGGAGATATTCCCGCCGGATTCGACCCATATTTCGCTGAGTATTACACCAACGTAATTACCGCCGCGCGGTACGGAGTCTTTGGCGTTTCTGAACAGAATTGGAGTAAGTTATGAATGCCCCTGTGTGGATTGAATAGTATTTAAAGAAATACTACCCTTACTGACGGATTTTTCTTCCTAAATAGTGCTCGAGAGTGTCGCCACAGCCCCTGAATACCAGAGGATGGGATCGCCAGCTCGCTGGTGATATCCGGCTTAGAACTCGCGCGAAGCCACGGAATGGATGTTTTCATCCCCGTCTTCACAGACACGGGTGAACTTTTGATGAAAAGCCTCAAGCTGGAAATTGCTGGCGAGGCTCCATTCAACATGCCTGATGACGACCAGACGGAAAACCACTTGACCATCTTCCTCGCAAGGCCTCCACGTCGTCTGAGAATAAGAAAAGGCCCTCACATCATGACGAGAAACGGTCCTCAGGCTCACATCACGACGAAAAACGTCCTCGCATTACGATGATAAGCGTCCTCGCATGATGACGAAAAACGCTCTTCAAGCACGAAGGAATCCGATAAGAAAAAGTCATCCTCGGATCAAAGTAGGGGGCACGGGATAAGTCAGAGCATCACAGGTCATCGAGAGAAGACTCCAGGACGTCCTCGAAGGATAGCAGGAAGCAGCCGGATAAAGGCTCGTCGTCTTCGTCGAAGAAATAAGCTAGTCAAACCTTCTACTAGTAACTCATAAACACAGTCAATATAACATGTAAATTTTAAATTTTAGTATAGTGCGATGTATAATTAATATGAGTAATGTCATACAGCGCCACGAAAAGAGATAAAATGAGGTTTGCCTTCTTTGTTACTGGATAATCACCCCTCGGCCACCACGTCATAGTTTATTTTTCCTACTATAATTCATAACCGTAATCGTTTCATTGATGCCCTGACACCTAGCCTGAGTGCAGGAGGTAAAGCGTAGCAACATTCGCCATTCACGAAGATAGAGGGCATTGCACTGGAAGTACTTGGAGATACGCCTTATTCATCTAAGATAATTCCTGCATTCAGGGGCCCTACTCCACGCAATGTACCACAGACCTAACAGTGAAGTATGGTCACAGCGTTCACGTAACTTTCCGTGATGCAATACGATACATAGAAACATTTTGTAACTCGCAAGTTTGAGCTCAGCTTTCAGCAGAATTGAGACAATGCGAAAGTGAAATATGCATCAGTTTCTTTCCGCTCATCAAAAATAGGCATGGGTTCAAGATATCAATTTCATCGGAATGAAATCATGCTTGGATCTTCTAAATCTTGAAGCATCAACACTATTTCTTCCGCTGCGTTTTAATCTGATATTACGTACCTCGAAAACTAAGAATTTTGAATACAATCCGTCCGCAAACAAGGCAAATTGCTTATTAAAGTGTTTCATGCCCAACCCAAAAGCCCAGTCACCATCGTAACAGCTGAAAGCGATTCAATCACCCACCACCCTAAGAATTAGGGCTAGCGTTGTTATCTCTTAGCCGGGGTGGCGCCAGGAATGGAGCCAGACTGTCTGAAACTGTCGGAAGATTGGTACTACGGTCTACCTTCCAGCGACTTGAAAATAAAATAAAAATTCGGAAAGCTCGACAACTTCAGCGCAGGATCTCAGATAGATACGCCCAACAACCGCCATAGCCGCGCATCCGATATTTGTCAACATTCCCTATCACATCGCTTTCCCTATTAGGCTGCGATAGAATACCGCCGTTTCACCGCAAATCAACAACTTTCCATACAACCAAATGCGTTCATGGGCCCTTATCAGATTAACGTGATTATTCGAGTTTTAGATACACGCATGCCAGCGGGATTTCATAGCAGCCCACTTTCTACTTACAAGTGTTTGAGAATTCATATAGGACGAGTAGCTTAAGAATTGAAACTAAAACCTAACCCGGGCAAGATTATTAACCATTGAACGGTCCAATCTTGAAATATTCTGAGCCAAAATCTCGAAACAGGAAACATCTTCGACCTGTAATTCGTTAATCGATAGAATAAGTAGGGGATCTCAGTATATCAATCACGAAAAAAAAAAAAAAAAAAAAAAGGAAGAAAAGAGTTTCAAGTCTTATATTGTTTGGTCATCAGCGCGGATGTACTAGTCAGTCGTGGTGCGCAATTTCAGAAAACTTCTCGTGTTTACATTCGAACAGGAGAATGAAACACGAAACATTTTATCGCGATTGAATATGACAAGAGTTTATTAGTCTTTCTGGAGTCAGCCGTATAAACGATGGATCGTTATTTTTTCTTCTTCTTTCTATTGATGAAAGGTAGTACTAGCCTTAGATATTCTAGACCTCGTCAAACTAAGACTCCGACGTATTACGACCGGTCATGACTCGAAAGCGCAGCGGAATTAAGCGTCCCAACCCCGATCCAATCGATGGCAAAAACCCAGCAAAAAGCAAAAGTTAGACAATGAGAAGAAAGCCCCAAAGATAATCCGCATCCACTACGGGAAACCGAGAATCGATCCTACTAGGAATAATACGACTCTTCAACACTATATAGACGAGTTTTACCGCGTTGATTCGCGGGCCTTCAGCAATGACGGTACCATCCGCAGTGTCTACCCGATATATTGACGCCGCACGAGAATGGATATAAAGGATGCGCAGTCGGCTTTACCGCATTGAAGCGAAGACCATGTTCAATCGTCATCTCCGCAGACAACACGACAAGCCTCTGCCAGGAGCAAGTCTCAATATCGTACATAAAGGCAAACCCCGCGATAGCCATATTGGCATTGCTACTTCCAGGGAGCTCAACTCAAAGGGGTATTGTGATGTTATAGGTTTCGCGATTGGAACATGGAAGACGTAGAAGACTCTGACGACGATCCGGATATCTACGAAGATGGGCTCTACAAATACCAGAACGAGAATAAGCAGGGCTTTAATCCCGAAGTGAGCCTGCAAGTCACTGGAAACCCAAGGTGGTTTGCGAAAACTGTTAAAGCAGTGGAGCAAAGTGGTGCGGTATGTGACTTCGATTCGTCACCAACTGATTCCCTTCTGCTATTGCCTCACTACTAGCCCGTCCACGTTCAACTAGTGCATTATTTCGCTAATGAGACTGACATCCGCCAAATCCTTTCCACATCACCAAATCAGAACTTGAGAGGATCGCCACGCATCCCGATTGGCGGGGTAAACGTATCGGAAGAAACCTGCTACATTTCGGCATCCAAGAAGCTCGTGCCCGTGGCAAAGACGCGGTCTACATAGAAGCAACTAAGGCAGCAAAGGGATTTTACGCCAAGTTGGGCTGTCAACAGCTGCACGAGTGGACTTTCGACAATCCTCGGGGCGAGGGCGATGAGAGAAAAAAGGGCTGGGGACCAAAAACCGTAACTATAACGGCTTTCGTGTATTGGCTATCCTCCAAAAAAGACGAACTCCGTCGAGCAATCAGGAAAGATCCTCAAGTTAAACTGTACAGGACGTAGCTCTCGATGTATTTTCAATAGATATCTTCATTTGATTCTCAATTTAGAATATCTCAAGTAATTCAAGCGTATCAAATGTTGTCCTTGTTTCCCTTGTATGTGCTGCTTGACTTTGACCCCTGTGTAACTACAAAAACCCCAAGTTAAGTTAAGGGTCCGTTTGTAACTAGTATCATCTTAGGGCCTCAGCTAGCGGCAAAGATGAACCACCAGCCACATGCTGTATAGTAAGTCTTCGCTCGCTTCAGAAAGAAACGAGTGTAACTCAATGATTACTGATTGACGTACCGGCTAAGCTCTTTTTTTCTACAATGCCCATATACATTCGTACTCTACCACGCAATGAGCTATATGAGGTATATTCTGCTGTTATGGAATTCCGGCTGGAGTAGTTATCGTCGCTTTGAGATGTTTATCGCTCCAGTCGGCAACGGGATTCTACAAAGAATGAGGCGATTTCCAAGGTTGCGCTTTGAAACTTGATATGCAGGTATGGGAGGCGATATGTTGATATGGGTCGCATTTTCAGTCAAGAACTTGAGCATTTTTCAGGAATCAGAATATCCCATTTTGTTTAGTTTCAGAAACACAGGAATATAGAAAGCTTGAAAGACCAAGAAGCTTCGCAGCGAAGACAATCTGCTACTGCGTACACCCTTGGAATCTCGTGGATTCTAGTTTGCGGCCCCGTTTCTTCAAATGCCTAGACCTACGATGCAAATTCTCGAGCGAGCAGTACAAAAAGGATCTTATCGAAAGTTTCAGAACCCAGAATACCTTCCCCTCTCCTACTATACCCAAGATGTTAATAGCACAGCATTATGCAAAGGAAAAACCAAAGATGACCGTTTGGCCTCCTACGCCGGCTCTTCACAAATTTCTGAGATGAGAAGCAGGAGGCGGAAGATGAGGCGCCTTCGCGTCCCAGCGCTCTCCGGGTGCATGTCCTGAATTCCCCACAGGCAGGAGCTCGAAACCCGACAGATATCGAAATAAGGTGCCCGTATTTGACTCCATACCCAGGCTTTTCGAGCTCGTGAACGATCTTATGGAGGTCGACCGCGCCGCTTTCGCCACTAACCCTCTCCTCTGTGCGGTTTTCCCGGACATGTCAACACGCGCCGGGGGTGGCAGAATGTACGAAGCATGGCAAAAAGCAGAATTCGAGACGGCTCTGCGAGCGTTCTTCGATAAGGCTTTACCTGGCTGTAAAAACGGTGGGTTTTATATTTGGATCGCTGTGGACCCAGAAAGCCGAGGACGGCTTTCGAACTAAGAGGGAGAAGGTGGTCGGCTTTGCAATATGGCACACGCTAGACGCGTTTATACCCCAGGCGATAATAGCACTACCAAAACTCGAAGACGATTCAGCAGTTAACTTTGGATACAAGATACTGGAATAGCGAGTTTCAAGCAGATACGCCGCGAATACAGACCAGAT
Source organism: Pezizomycotina sp. ARF18 (assembly GCA_002224055.1). NCBI lineage: Eukaryota > Fungi > Ascomycota > Pezizomycotina sp. ARF18. The sequence continues at coordinate 54,243 of AZLU01000001.1, read as the reverse complement.
CAAGGACATGATTAAGACTACGGGGAAATGGATGGGTACGTAATACTACCATTCAAAAAACTACACACCTTTCATTGCTAGCGACCGTCACGGGGAATGTCAAGTTCTAACAAAAAATGCAGACCTTGATAGGCTAGCTGTGCATCCCGATTACCACAGACGAGGTATAGGAAGAAGACTCCTTGACGAGGGACTTGCAGAAGCGATAGGCAGCGTAGTCACGTTTACATAGAGTCGTCAGACAGCGGCGCAAGTCTTTACAGTTCCAAATGTGAGAGTTGAAAATGGTGACCTTCAGGAAAGATCAAGTGTCAAGGGAGCGGATTCCCGTCTCATTTTTCGTAAGGTACACAACTTGAAAACGAGGGGCGCAAAGCAGCTTCGAAATAGGGCATTGAAGAACATCAGACCTTTGCCTTCCAAAAATTAAAGCGTCGGCGTCGACCATGAGCTAGTTCTAAATAAGCAATTGCATATACTATATGTTTTAGAGCAAGTAGCCCTAATTAGCACACTTCACTTTATACTAGCATTTATTAATCTTTCTCCAACTTAGAATGTACTATATCCGTATACTCAATTCCGCTGCCTCTTGTGTGTTATTTTCTATATAAGCTCGTGGTATTAGGTTGTTATTTACTTTTGATTAATATTATTAAATGTACAGAACTTGAATCGTCAAAGCTGTTTTTTACGCCAAGTTGTGATAAAGAACCCCATAAAACAAACACGATACTAGATTTCAATACAGTGACAAGGAAATTATGAGAAGCGAAGAAATGAAACGCCTTACACGATGCTGGCGACTTGAAGGAAGAACCTATTATTTACATTAAATCTGATAACCGGTTTTGAACAAGCCGCCTCTTGTATCATCTCGGGGACGTTTTCGGGGACCTCGACTATGTTTTCCCGGCTGCTGAAATTTATGATCTCCTTCTGGTTACTCTGTATTATCGACCACCGTCGCGAGTCCCTACTCACGCCTCCTCGGCGGCTAGAAATGTTGTCGGACAGCAAAGCTCTTCTCGAATTTTCCCCTCGCTCGACCCTCGACGCCCGCCTCCCGTCCTGGTGGTCGGTTGCCTCCACGATCCCTCGACCAGGTCCTCAAAACCTACCGACATCTTCCGCTGCCGCTCGGATATCGACATGTTACGCGTAGCCGCAGGCTGCGGCGGCGTCAGCCACTCGTTCTTATCTTCGACTCTGACTTTCCCTTCCAGCGCCATAAGCGATTTCAGGCGGCGTCCTCCACCCGTCCCTGTCTACAACCCGGATCTTTTCGTTCGGGAATGCTTCGACAAACTCTCTAACACCAACACCGCCGGCTCCGTTGATGCCAATATCGCTCATGACAGTTCCGGTATCTTCTATAACCTTCCGTTTGCCCCATCGGACGTGACTACCCCCACTGCCCACAATTCCTCTGCCTTCGCTATCACCGCTAACCTGACTTGTGTTCCCAGATCGATTAAACCATTTATTCGACGTAAATAGAGCTTATGCAGGGTGCGTTGACGACGATTATTGCGACGAAATTTTCTCGGCAAGCCCAGCCCAACACCGTTCCGTACGCTTTATCGTATTCGGTTTTTTCCATGATGATAACGGAAATGACTGTACGCAATATTGTACAGACCATAGCGAAGACTCCGAGCAGAGGAATAACGCAATGATAAGTTTTCGGCGCCAAGGTAAACGTATACGCCATAGTAAAGTATAGGACGGCAAGGATAAGCGCATCGGTCCTAGTATAATTAACAAGTCAGATAACAAGGCGAATTCCTCATTAAGGAATAAAATAAAATGTGAGCTGCCATACAAGAAGTTCGTTATGCCGACAACGTAAAAATTTTCTAGGTCGAGTGTACAGCCTATCAATCCAGCCTTAGCATCATTTCCAAAATGAATAGTTTTTCCACGGTACAACGGCCTGATAAGTCGAAAATACGGCTGGGAACATACGCGCAGGATGATCGGTCTTCGCCCAGAATTTATTGAGCGGCAGACAGTGGCAAGTGACCGTGATTACAACAGAGACATATGTGAGTACACACGCTATAGCAGCGGCACGTATCACTTTCTCCTGCCATAATCCAAAGCTTGATACAAAATTATTCGTCAGTAATCCTATCCTCTGTTTTGGTGATCTCTTATTTGCAAAGATAGATTTCTTGCAGTAATGGATGCGGCCTCTTCGCCATCGCTCGGAACCGCCTGAAACCCCCCGACAAACTTCACCAATTATCAAATGTCGAGAATGAGATAGAAAAAGTACGAGAGCCGATTATAGATAAACAGCATGCAACCCTTGCAACTCCAGATGACTGTCGCGTACATGATCCATCCACCGATATCCCATAGTGCGACTTGCTTTATTGCTACCTGTTGTGCGTCCGTGACACGAGAGTAATCCCCTTCCTTGACCTGAGAGAGGCCGTTTTCGACTTGTTCGTTGACCGTTAACGGAAGAATGCGATTTCGAGCGTGAAGCAAATCTGTCTCAAACCCGTGAATTTTTAGTATCTTGTTGTAAAAAGAAGTAAAGTAATGGGGTTTCAGATACTAACAATAACGAGGAGGATAAGCCAATCATCCCCTTGCCATCCCGAAACCCCACGAGCCTCGTCCGGACGAAAATCCGTATTATGACGCTGAAAACAGCTATTGCGAACTCGACTATTATCTCTATCATGAAGGGCTTAAGAATCATGATGATCGAAGGGAAAGATCACACCCTCATAGGGTCGTAATCACGTTAAATTGATTCTCGTAAAGCTCGTAATGCGTAAAATTGATGATGGAATAGGAGAAACGAGGACTAACCTCCCCTTCCATTAAAGAGAGTTTAAACATCCACTTCTTCAATTAGCATATTTTATTGCGGACACGTTTTCGGCGTAGTGAGATTTCTCAATATTATGAGTATAGAGCCCACTGCGCACAACACGTACTAATAATAATCACTATATTACTGTAAAAAAACGTGTGGAAATTGCACAGCGGAAGTACGGGACGTGGAAAGACCATCCTCCCTTGACGGTTCACGGGGCGAAAAACCCATGCTGCAGCGCTAAGCGACGCCACCGTGATAAGTGGCTTGGTGTTCTTGTCGTTTCCTTTCATTTCGCTCAGAGTGCCATAAAAATTCGACACCAATGGCTTGAGAGACTTTTAAAAAACATTTCGCCCTACTCCTATAATTGTTATTGATACAAGGGAAAGTCATCATTCCACTTCTGTCCTCTTTAGACTACATCACGACTATTAATCATCGATCACTACTTTTCCTCAGAAACAATCATCAAGTCGCATTTCCATCCTTCTCTGATCGTAGGCGAATTCAAAACCTGCAAAAAACGTCTCTGCACCGGTGGACTTCACCGCTTCGGCAGTGGGTTCCAGCCGGGTCGAGCCACGGGTCGTTTTTATATTGCCCGCCAGGCTATACGGATTCGCTTCTCAACACGCCACCAATCCTTTTCCTCAGCTTTTTCGCTGCAAAGTCGCTCAACGAATACCCTAATAGGAAACAACGCCTGAAGATCTGGGTCCAATGAATTGGGCCCTTTTTCTAAATGATTTTCGAAGGTGTATATATGCAGTGAGAAGTCACGAATTTACCTTAATTTCGTTTAAATTGCGCGGTTTCGTTGATGAAGCTCTCCTGAGTCCTAGCTATCAACATTGCGATTGCCGATAATTTAAGTCGGTATCAAAGACTGGAGCACCTACGAAGCCGGCCCAGGACTTTGAATAGGATTAGGAGGGTTGTTGGATATTTAGTGAAAATATACCGGTTTTGCTGATCGTTGGATTCGAAATAAGTAAAACTTGATACGTGATCGTGCCTGCATGTATGAAGTAACTAAAAATATAAATATACCTATATAAATAATAGATAGAGATCAATATTCCGCAGCGCTCATTTTGATTTCAAGATGAACGCGGACATGATTATAGAGGATTACGTTGTATTCTGTATATTTTTTACACAGCAAACCTCGGCAGATTTATCATTAGCTCGAGATTATACCCGCATACGGCTTGACTGACTTGCGTTTCGGCCTCCAGGGCTTTTTAGGATACTGTTCATGGGTAGTTTTCGGTTCATGTACAACGGAACGGAGTTACAAGAGGACCCTTGAACCAAATGTGGGCTTATAATCCGGTTATAACACCTCCTAGAAAACGCTCATACTTAACGATTATAGCTATAGTAAACTTGACTTCGAGATTACAATGTTATATCTGATCCTATGTGCACTAGTATTGTAGTCGAACTCTTTAAATATGTATTCATGTCTTTATGATAGCAAAAAATATTTAAAGCCCCGCATTCCACGCGATTCAGAGAACGTTAACGGGCTTCTGTAGCATCGCCGAAAGCTAGGTAATAAGCTGGACTATTTCCTTTACGTCTCTTACCATTTATACAAGATATATCACAGAGCTAGTCCTATTAAAGGATGTTCTATTTCTATACCTGCTATTAGCTCCGTCTGCTTTGCTTGAGCTCTTGCTCAATTCGGTATACGATAGTATAGACCTCTCTATTCTACGGTTCTTCATTTAGTCTCAGGAAGTTTGAGGCTCAAGTTTTGTCAGTTTCGATTTCACATGCCACTGCCGAGGCTTAAACCCAGTGGCTATTTCCAAGTTCACCGGCCCCCTAACATCAACATCGATTCTTCCTTGTCTTAAAACTACTCCCCTCAACCGTGCAGTCACCAAGCGTCTAGGATATTCTCCACACTCCACGCTCTCGTTTAGATCCTCATACGTCCTTTCATCCTCAGTATTATCAATCCTGCATCGCTAACCTGAAGCCTGTCTTTACCGTTTGGACATTATCTTCCTCTCTAGATATCACAGGAATGGAGACCACATCGGTCCTCGCGAAGCTGTCGTGCCAAGGTTCCGCTTCTGACGAAGACCGCCGTCCTACACACACTGCATCTTGGCGATACACCGCGAACATGGATCTTCAGACCGCGCTAACAGTAACATTCATTCGATCTTTCTTCGACAACCTAAGAACCCTTTGCCACTGTCCAAGCTCCAGCGGGCATCGTTGAAGGATTTCGGTATCCGTCCGAAACAGATTATCTCAAGGCGTGAACTCTCCCCGACCCACGAAGACTCCGTTCGGCAGGTATTATTCCGCGCTATAGATGCGATGAAAGATGAAGGCGAGATCTATGAAGGGAAGATATACGAGTCCGAGCCGACCTCTTAGGTCTCACGGCTGAATGGACAGGGTACCGCAGAACCCAAGCATAACGTGCACACGCACCACAACCCGGAAACCGGCGACTCTTACGACGATAAGTCGAAAGGGCACGCTATGACGAAATGATGGCACGCTTAAAAACAAAATAACGGGTTTATACATCCATGGCGGTGCGATGTACCTTATGGACCCATGTACGCATCGCATAACGACGGCGAAACTGGCGAAGTTGACCGGTGGACGCGTTCTTTTATTCGCTATAGACTGGCGCCTCAAGGGCATTTCCCAGCAGCGCTCCTGGACTGCCTAGTGGCATACATGAACCTTCTGTACCGCTACCAGGCGCGTATCACGAACCGGTTGATCCTGGCACATTGTTATTTCCGGCGACTCCGCCGGCGGAACCTTGCCGCGAGCTTGTTACAGCTTAACTACAGATCCGACGTATGGATGCTAAAATCACGTGAACGGAGAAGAAAGGGAGGTTCCGTCCCCGCCGGAGTCGCGTGTAACTCCGGCTGGTTTGACATCACGCACAGCTCCATCCACAGACAAGAATGTTAAGTTTGATTACCTACCGCCCGTCCAGCGCGCTGGCGTGCCGTACCCAGACTGCCCAATTTGGCCGACTAAACCAGCGAGGAAGCATATATACGCCGAAACCGCCGCGCTTTGTCACCCTCTCGTCTCCCCGTGCTGCGAAATCATGGAAGGGCGCCGCCGATGTGGGTTGAAGTAGGCGAGGAATTGCTGACGATGAAGGGAAGTTTATGGCGGAGAGCTGGCGAAACAGGGCGTAAAGGTCGTGTTTGAGAGTATATGTCTATGCCTCACTGCTTTGCGATGCTGGGGCCCGGTATCCAAGAGGCAGGAAATGCTACGACAGCTGGTCGAAGTTTATCAAGGCTTGCGTGGAAGATCCGGCCAGTATAGTCACAAAAGCAACGAGGATAGAGGCCAAGACTTTGGAAGAGGTCAAACTTGATCCGACGATGCTTAGCAAGTTTAATGAGGCAGATGTCAGGAGATGATGAGGGGGTCTGTCGATACCTTCGTTAGAGGTGGAGACGTTCAGAATATCATGTCGAAGCTATGAAAGCAGAAAGGTTGGTTTCGTTTACGTAATTCTTCATCTCATCTTCTCCATGTACTTTCTGTTTATAGCATAGCGATATTCATTATCAAACGTCTCACAAAGCACAAAGCGTTAAGTGAACTTAAACGTATTCTCGAGTGTTGCGGTGAATGAAAGCGAAATCAAATTAGTCCGTTGAGTCTATCGAGTGTACTGAAACAAAACAAAGATGATAATAACAACTTTCCCTATCTAGTTTTTCTAAATGACTTTTCTGCTTCGGATACTCTATTATGTTTTGCCGGGTGCCTGGCGCTGAAACAGCGTATTATTTCCGATTATTGTCTCGGCATCACCGCGCAGCCGGAGGACTTCCGCCAATAGCATCGGGGCAGCCTTAGTTGGGCCGGGGACTTTGACGGTCTTAAGGGTAACGCTAGTGCAACCAGGCCTGTCTGGTCGTCTCCATCCTGCACACGTTCAAAGCCTCGTAGTATCCTCGGCCACCACCACGGGGTTCTGGCAGATATACAGTAATCGCCAGTTCCGGACTCGCGAACCTGGTTCCTGATGATGTCGAGGCTGACGTACGTGCTCAACTTTCCCGTCTTCATGTGCTCCAGATCCGGGCTCTCGTAGGCGAAGTAGATCACCTGCATGTCCCCAGCCTTCGGTGAGACCTGCGTGAGGGAGTCGGGGTTGTTGTGCACGGCCTCGTAGGACCAGGAGTAGAAGTCGTTGTCGTCGAACTTGTCTGCAGCTGGAGGAGCAGGCTCGGAGGTGGCTGTGACATCTGGCCGGTACGTTCGAGGTAGTAGAACACCGCGTGAGGTTGATCGTCGACTCCGGCGACGGAACCTGCGGATACACCGGCGGCGTCCTTGGCCTCGGTTGCGGAGATGAGCGTCGTGGGGCTAAGGTACTTGCCGTCGTAACTGGTGTCATTGGATGCCAGCTTGATGGCGAAGGGTCCCGATACCCAACCGGCGCGCGGATGGATGGCTGCTGCTGACGCGCCAGCGATAAGGGAGAGGAGGGTGAAGGAATGCATGTTTTACTATTACTAAAGTTTGTAAAAGGTGTGGAACAGGATATGGATAATCAAGTAATAAATCTCAAAGTGACGACTGAAAAAAGAGCGTAGTAATAGCTGATATCGTCATGAATCAAGATGGTCATAGGAGGGCGAAGGCGTTCTAATATATATTCTTTACAGCAATCCAGGAGCCAAGCAATATATAAGCCGGGGAGATTAAACTTGACTGATTTTGGAGAGTGATGTTGCTGAATTATTTTGTCACCTTAGCCTTGAGATCTAGCGGAACGCGTAGAAATTACCATCAATTCGCTTGCAATGCTAGTTTCCTACCGTAGCGGTTTCCTTCCAATCCAGCGGGAAACCTGTGCGACGTTGCCAAGCCTGGGTCCTTTCCGACGGAACATACCTCATTGTCCGTCAATACCGGTAGCTACATACCCCAATCGCCGATGAATATTGAATGCCTTCACTATGACGCTGGGTGTAAACATCGAGTAAGCGGAAACATTTTGGTTTTTATCTACCTGAGAGAAGCCCGCTGTTTTTACTCAACTTCCTTTAAGATCAGAGTTGCATCAACGATAATGCACTAGGCTAAGGGTTAATATCAAAGTATCGACGAAAGGCGCCGCCCGGAAAGGGGATTTTAGGAGAACACTCATTCCTCTAACACTCTAGTACGCATCACCACAGCACTAATCGGCACTACCTCGGTATATCGTAGTATTAATCGGAAAGACCAGACTCTTCCTCATCTAGGCGTTGCATTACTTCGATTACTCGATAGTAGCGGGATATTGTTAAGTCCATAGGAATAGCGTTTCTTCAAAATTCTAGAAGATAGTGGGTCCTAAGGCGTTGAAAAATTGCTTAATTCCTATCTAGTTGCTAGATTGGGTCCCAGATTCCGATGTACAATTTTGCATGAATTCCCTCAGGCGGCGCGATAGCCGTTCTAGTGGGTGGGTCCGACCGCTTGATAAGCAATAACAAGCTTTTCTCAATCTTCGCATAAATGCTCATATTCTGGAAATTCTCCGACAGGCGATGTTTGGCTCCGATCGCGATATTTCTGCCTTTTCCTGATAAACAAGCCTTCCTAAGGGCGAACGTCGTTAGAGGTCCATATGAATAGTAATGATTACAAGTCCAGAACTTATGATACCGAGTTATAACTGATTTCGCCGATAGCTATTCCAATTCAAGGCCTTTATTTTATGATATAATCCTTCAGATGAACAAATGACGGCGGTGAACATCAACACACGCTAGATAATTGACTGTATTTTATCAAAATATGACCTCCTGTTTCTGAATTTCATAAATAATCGTCTCGATACATTTTCGTACATTACTCGACTTCTTGTAAAATAGTTTCGGCTGCGTAAGCGTCATAGCCTAAGCAATACCTTATCCAGTCCAACGCGAAGCATTTCAGTGTGAATAAATCCTAGTTCATTTGCCCATGTGCTAAGGTAGATATCTTTTTGAAAGTTTGTCCTAATTTCCGATCTGAGCACTCTCAATAGATATACACCGTTTTCTTTCTCTATTCACACACTCGATACTCTAGCACAATCCTCTCAGCCTAGGGTGATAACTTGCGGAGGGAACGCGGCGGGATACAACGGATTCTGCCGCTGCCCTGAGAGATCAGTCCATATCTGATCCTCATCCAGCTCAAGCTCGCCTCGACTGCGTCGCGGTCGAAAAACGGAAACTCCCCCCCCTTCAAGCTGCGCTTGATTGCTAAGCGGATGCCCAAGACGGTGAAGCTCCGCTAAAAACGCCTTGACTATGTTCGAGTACCAGAGATCGCTCAAGCGGCGATGACCGTTGCTGCCGGAGGCATCGGCGCCGGGTTGTGCTGCGCGTCGTACCAAGGGTCGTAGTACCTAATCGCACCGCCAGGATCGATACGCAAAGCCATGGCATGCGGCTGCAGATTGTTCGTCCCGTGTAAGTGGTCGATGATCCCATCTCTACAGCGCTGTAGCCGTGGTTGATGTTCACGCCGGGCGGGTTGTTGTGGAGAACGTAGTAAACCGAGCTCTGTAGGTAGTTTCGGTTGTGAGGTCCGTAGAAGAAAAACAGGTTGATCTCTCCCGGGCGGTAGTTCGCTGCCGCTTCGGCGATCGTGTTAAAGCAACTTTCCATCGCCTGCAGACTCTGGTACTGCCACATGGCCACCTAGTAGTACAGTATCGGGTTCTCGTCTGGGACTTATGAAGAATATCGGTAAGACGTTTACGTTATACTGCGCGGAGGCGGAGGGATCATGCCATCGAGCTGAGGCATAAGTCGTTGAGCAACTCCGGTATTGACGAGGTGGGTGGCATTGCGAATTGTCATCAGGTAATCGTCAATAGCTTGTTGCTCGTTCGGATATTCTCCCAGGCTGGCGGGAGAGCTGATGCTCCGGCCGGGTCGAGATCGGCGACGGTGGTGTTGTAGCCGTTGAGGATTGCCTGGAATATGTTTGGCGGTGGTTGCGGTGGTTGAACCATTGTGCAGATATAGTTCTGGATCTGCGGTTTTACACTGGTTTGTTGAGCGTTCTTCCCAGCTTGCAAGAATTTGCTTTGCTTTGACTATGTAGGTAGTATAAACTGAGTTAACTTGACGAATAGCTCAAGATAAACCAATTCTGATAGCCTAGGGAAAGTACGAAATCATTTAATGCGATGTTTCATCCATATCTGAATAGATCTTGTTTTGCGTTTCATAGAAAATCATGTTTCCTTCAATACACGGATTCTGAGGATCAAGGACTTTCGCGCAAACATTCTGGCAAATATGTTTCGTATATTTGGTGATACATAGGTACACGATGTCACAGCAGGATAGATGAATGAAGCTAACGCGCGTTAGTTGCTGAATTAGTTTATCCAATGAATCCTTGGAGCAACTCGCGATATTGGAAAATTGGATATGTTACATCGATTGATCAACGGTATACTGTATCTGTATCATACATACTTCGCCTGTCATTCTCCCTTTTTAGCCATTAGCTAGTCCAGGAACTCACTGAATGTCATTAGCAGCACTATATACGTGCTTTCACGTACAATAATATAACCCTTTGTTTATCTATATCGACACTAATGTAAAAAGGCAATCGATGAAATTGTATTACTGCAGTGGAAATAGATAACCAACTGGTTAAAAACAGTCTAATTATTTACTTATTTACTTATTTATTTCTTTATTTATTTATTTATTTATTTATTATTTATTTATTTATTTATTTATTTATTTACTTATTTATTTACTTATTTATTTATTTATTTATTTATTTATTTATTTATTTATTTATCGCGCAAGAAATTATCATTTTACGATTTTATCAGAAGGTCAGCTTTTAGCAAACATCAATAAATCACGAATCGTATAAATCATCGCCATTCATTCAGCAATGAACGACAAATCATATATCCACTTAAAGCCTTCTATCATCGGAGTCTTTTAAGTATCTACTTTATCCTTATAACAAGCGTCGAGCCTCCGTAACCAGTAATAATGTAAGTCCTCATCTCCATTTAGCGAGGGAATTTAAAAGCTCAAATCACCAAACACCTCCTGTAGTAACGATGAAGACACCAAGGGCCCCAATCAAAAGCCTTAAGCTGCCGCCCGCGGCTCTCGACAGCCGATCCGATGCATCCGATACTCACGGCGATTCTACCCACGCGCTTCGATGCATCAACCGCCGTACTACTTCGCAAGCGCCACGGTGACGATGAGGAGCCACCGTCAGCTCCTCGTGGACATCATCCTGGAGAACAAGCTTTCGTGCTCCTTCGAAGGGCTCATCCCGACGGCCGTAACCCGTTTTGCCTGTTCGAGCTCCCTCCGGTGTGCTCGACCGAGATGTGGCCTTTATCAGGCTCGAGTTGGAACGGAGCATCATGCTGCAGTGCTACGTCGAGTTGGAGATTGACAGATATATGGAGGTTGGTTTTTTTTTTTTTTCTTTTCTTTTCTTTTTTTTTTTTTTGTTTACTACTTTGGGAACGCCTGTTTGAGATGTGTTTCCTTTGATCCACAAGGGGCTGACGTATAGATTCTACAGAGAACGTTGGAAGGGATCTTTATGCTCACGCACGCAATTTTCTGTTGCAGCTTGTAGAGGGTTATGATGAGATCAGGCCGTCTGGAGAAAGGAGCCTGCGCGAGTACCGTATGTTGTTTTCCTTTTACCCGCTACCTTGCCTTCAAACTGTTAACAAGATTATCACAGCAACTCTCGTGGACGCGCGCAAGGCTCTCATGGGCATGCACGGCGTGAAGCCCAGTCCGACACTTTCACCCCCGAACAAGTCCCACGCTCAGCCCATAGTAACGAACCGCAGCCCCTTCCTGCGCGCTCAGTCCCCGGGACAAAGCTCCAGGGCATCGCAGGTCTCCACAGATAATAGGGGCGTCGTCAGCGGCAAGTCAAACTTCCTGCAGGTTCCGCCGGCCGTGCTTCGAGTTCTGCATCATTACGCCCTCAAAGCAGTTACGGTTACGATAGCCTTGGAGACAGCACGTACGACGAAGGTTCTAGCGTCGGGTACTCAGACTCGACTGTCGATCCGGAGACGCGCGGACGCCAACTTAGGCGTGAGGACATCCAGAACAACGCCAAGCAAGGATACTCCACTCAGCAAGGCCACCAATCACCGCCGTCAAATCAACGCATCCCGGATATTAACCTTCAACCGCCCACGCCCCGCACGGGACCGCAGAAGCCAACAAAGCCAGGCGCGCCACGCACATCGACGGTAGATCCACCGTACGGGCGACCTAGATCTCGACCCGCGCACCAACCCGGAAGCTTAATCCTCGAAAGACCTCTCCGCCCGTCATCCCAGCGACCCGTGCGAAAGACGTGCCGACCGTAGCAGAATTGGTCGCGCAAAATCCGTCATGGTACCGAGGGCCGAACACCGCCCCGTCCGTCCAGAATCGTCCATATCGCAAAGGAGTCGCCCGCGCCCCTCTCCCCACGTACCGACGGCCGCCACAGGAATCCCCTCCCGTCAGCTATCAACGTCGAAGGGAGCACTGCTACAACTGCTGCGAGGAGGAAGACGCTGTCCCCGCCTCATCATTCTATTGTGTTTTCTCCTAATCCCGCTGTGCCTGGGTTCATTTCACCCCCGGGTTCACGCATCCCGCGTCCGGCGAAAGTGGTCAGTCCGCGACAGAGCGCTCTGCCTACGATTGAGGAGAGTCTGAATGAAGTTTCGCCGACCGCTGATAAGAGGGATAAGAGGGCGGTGTCGATGATCGTCGAGGGGTCTAATAAAGGACATTTGGTGAGGAACAACAGGTACGTTAGGTACGTTAGCCAGCAGAGGGCTGTTTCTGGACTGCGACAACGATCAGTAATCAGGTTAAGGAGAGGAAGGAGAATAAGGAGGCTACTGTGACTAAGGATAAGGCAAAGAAGGGAAAGAGGTACTCGCTGCCATCGCTGCCTTGGAAGTGAATTTGCTTACTACATACTACGACTTTATACGAATGGGAGAGAGGGGAAAATGGTCATATACTAAAAATTTACCAGAACAAAAAGGGAGAAGAAAAAAAAAGGAGCAATGTTAAAAGAGCATCACGGGTTTCCTCCATGTATCACGGGAAAGTGGAGATCGATAATCAAATATAAAGCAAGCCTGGAAAGGGGATTATAATGAAAGTTCAAAGGAAATACAAAAACCCAAGGATCATTACTAAAAATCATGCTGGCTATATCTTGAAGGAATACTTTGACGAAGGCAAGGCTACGGTATATTTTACAAAAACTATGGCTCACGACTCCGAAGAAAAAGGTTCATTAGCGAACAAGAAAGTAGTAATCATACATACATTAGGACCTAGATTAGGGCGAAAGATCGAAATTGTCTCCCATTTCATTCCGGGAAAGGTGTTATGGATGTTCGCGGTGGCTTCATGTGTTATGCAAGTGGTTGCATTCTTCGGCCCACTGGGCTTCTCTCTAACTTCAAAACTACTACCTCTTCGTAAGGGGACAGGCCGCCTGCGTTTTTGAGGGAGCTGACTGTTAGACGCCAACATCGCCTTGCAATATCACGTCACGTTTGTTTGTATAGCGTGTGTTGGTGGTAATTTAACGAACTCACAAGCCAGTCTGGAACTAAGGGTGCCGCTGGGTGCGGAAAATTGTCCCGGATTATATCGATTCGAGCGTAACAATAAGAATCGTAATAGCATGATCTCCCTAAACTTGTATTCTGAGTTTATTGGACGACTTCAGGACCTCCTGCTATTGATTTGCTTCATTCTTTGAATCAGATCTTATATCAAGCCTCAAGATAACAAGTAAAGCTTTTTCCCAGATATAGTTGTAGCTCATAACGCAAGTAAATAGAGCAGCAACAAAGAAAGACCACTGGCAGCGATATCCCTCGGTTCCCAGGTCAGACCAGGCCGGAGAAATCCGTCCTCCGTTTGCAGACATGCCGCTCTAAAAGGGCTTAAACGAAATTACATGGATAATCTCTAGCTTTTGTCTCTCTTGATCATGCGTATATCGGCCGCAAGGAGCGTCCATGGAATTACTGAACAATATGGGTAAAAGCTGCAGAACGCCATCGTGCGATATTGCAATTACACCGCTTCAGAGACATCTATAACATCTGAATTTACAGAAACATTCCAGACACCTGGGAAGTACCGTAACACAAAAATCAACCCCCAACGGATCCACTTAGTCCTGTTGTGAACAAATCATTTAGCTTCTTAAGCTCTTCGTTTAAAGGTCAGTGGCTGCAGGTCATTGGCCAGCCCGGCTCGAAGCTCCCTTATCGCTCAGTGGCAAACCCACCGCCAAGCGCGCCAAGGGAGAAATGTGGATCCCCGTGGATTGCCCCAACTTCGCCTGCTCGCGAAGAGCGTTCTCGATATTGGCAATTGGGTCTTGGGAGACTGTTAAGCTTTTGACAAGAATTGAGCGAGGGACGCCGAGACAAAGGACACCTGCAGCGAGAAAAAGCAACGGGCCGATTGGAGCGACGGCCAATGGGACGAAGACGGAATAGAAGCCCCTGCATGGCGAATAATAGAAGAAAAATAGGGAAATTTGTTAGGCGAACTCTGGTGAGATACGGTACGTGTTGTTGGGATGGGTCTATAAAAAAGACGGCATCTTCCCAGTTTCTTTGCAACTGGAGTTTCTCACTCTTCTTTCTCTAGCGATTCCACCGTAGAGAGAGTCAGTCAGCTGCTACCGATCGTTTAGCAAGAAGCACAGGAAGAGAAGAATCCTTTTAATCTTCATACATTCGTTCTATATCCTTTATCCTTCTTCTACACTCGCTACCATGAAGTTTTCCATCATCGCAGCGGCCCTCCTGCCGGCCCTATCCTTCGCCTCCCCGAAGCCGAAGCACTGCTGCCTTACAGATGCGGACGCAAAGCACATCCTGCTCAAGTGGTCCAACATCCAGCGCGACAACCCAAAGCCGCAGGTTTTAAGACCATCGGCGAGCTCGTTAACGCGACCGTCAGCGAGAACTTCAAGTCCTACGAGGAAACCTTCAACAACGGCGCCCAGGCAATCTCATTCCAAGGACGTGCGAATTTACTCAAAGGAGTGACTACGAAGAACGGACCCGACGCGATCACGAACGTATCTTTCGAGACCGTTTACAGCTTCCACGACTGCAAGAACATCGCGTACAGGTGGCAGTACAGCGCGGTGACAACAGGCCAGAACAAAATCATTTTCGGACCGGGACCTAACGATTTCAAGTACGTATTGCTTTTTGTCTATGATAGTGTTTATTATTGAAGATTTTCGTCTAACATCTTACGCCTAATGGCCAGCCCGCTTAACACCACAGCGGTCCCGAAGGTACCAAGTTCCACTACAAGGGCATCGACCTCCTTGTGGTCGACCCCTGCACTAAACTCGTCACGTCAGAGTACACGTCGCAAGACTGGCTCAACTTCCTCAAGGACATCGGATGGGTTTTCTGCCCGGCTAAATGAAGTTGGAAACACCCTATCGAGTCACGATTTTTGCAGAGTTTAGCGGAGCTGAGAGGTTCAAAACTGTGATTTTTAATATTAGTTCATGAAAAGTAATGTTCATATGACTGTGGAGAACTGGATGATGTTTCATCTTACTTGAAAACTACTTATGGCGCATGATTCGATCATTTTTAATCTTAATATAAGTGTACGCTCGCGATCACATATTTATCATCGAAATGATCTATGATATGAATATCAAAATAGATCCGTATGCACAAAACCAATAGTATAATGGCACCGCCATCAAGAAAGCTCAACGAATTAGCCTAGCAGTATCGTCACGGTCTTAACGTGTGCACAGTGTAAGCGGCTGATAGAAAAACAAACGCGTCCTCCTCTTCTAGGTTTTCTGAGTTCTACTTCAGGATAGGGTTCGATTAATTTTTGGAAATTCTGATTCGAAATCGTTGTTAAAGAGTCTGGAACAACATCTTGACAGAAAGCCTAACTAGAACAACGTAGTGCACAAATAGCCTTTCAACCTCGAAACCTTGAAACCTGTCACAAGGTGATCTAGATTGAGAACGACATTTTTGGAACTTAAAATTCTGTCAACGATGTCGTTTAAGAACATCGTAATCCATAACCTAATAAAAAAAATGTAAAATGTTGCCTGTCTAACGAAAGAGGCATGATATAATACACGGGATACGTGAAGCAATTTACATCATCGTCATTTTACGGTTCTCAATCCTTTGATGCTAGTAAGAGTTATATAAGACGCACAAGTACGCGAAAAGATAAAAAACTTCATTATGTCGATGGAGCAAAAGCTTAAGCAATCGCCAGCTTCAGTCGAGGCGATAGCCTCATTGGCCGGTGAGCGCCAGACGACCGACCAGAAATTGGAGCACTCGCCGGCATCCGCCCAACTACAACAGCAAGGATTAGAACACTCATCTGCCTCTCTTCAAGCCTCGGAGCAGAAGTTGGAACAATCACCCGCTTCGGTTCAAGCTCAGCAAAAGCTCGAGGAACCGCAATCCTCTATACAAGCTCAAGTAGCCGCTTTAGCAGAACATCGTCATTCAAAGGAAATTGACCACCCGACAACCAACCTCTCTGCCGAAGCAAAAGTTTTCCATCCCCAGCACCGCTTCAGCATCAAGAAAGCGTTCGAAGCCGCGAAGAACGAAAAGAATGCTGCAGCTGGTAAGCACGCATCCATCTCGAGCGCTCGCTCGCAGCAACAATCAGAGTGCAAGTGCCTGCCCATCTTGGAGCGGGACGTAAGTATATCCGACTTCGGCGGTTCCAGATCCACTAGTGCGGGAACAGCTGGCAAGATACAAATACCTGCGTACGATACCGCTATCGCCGCCCCTCCTGACGGTAGGGATAGTAGCGAGAACCTCGGGCCGGAAGTGACTTTTAACGGAAGGAAAATGGTCAAGGACGATTACAAGTTCGACGCGGCAGAGAATAGGCATAGCGGTGGAAGTTACCCTTCGCCGAAGACGGATCCTAACAAAGCAAAAGCTGAAGCGCCTAGCCTGGCACGACCACTCCTGTTCAAAGCAATACTGAGCTCCCAGAGGTTGGCGCTAGCATACCGAGTCAGAAGGAAGTTCGCGATCCGGACGCTATTACCTCTGCCCCGAATAGGGGAAACGCAGCGGCTTTATCGCCGGCACCGGCGAGCGGCTCACGTCCAGATATAACCGCCTCCGGGACGACAACTACGCCCGCAGACAGGGCTTTACTGGAATTATTTGCTCCGCTATACAACAAAAGGGCGAAGATAGTCACGTACAACGAACGTGCTCAGAACATCAAGCGGAACCAAGACATGCCGCCCGCGACAGTCAAAATTGACCCCTGCAAAGCTAAATTCAGGCCTTCGCTATCGTCTGCTTCCCTCAAGGAGCTAGTTTCCGGGGAACGCTCGTCTCCGAAGATTGCGGAGCCGAAATCTAAGGGCTCTGCGAAGGATTTACTTTCTAATGACGACGTTGAGACTCGGGCAATAGTGCTCTCACCTCGGAGACCATCTAAACTTGCGCGGGATGTTGACGGCAATGATGAGGCCGAGACTAAAGTAAATGGAAATGACGGCCAACCGGCGCTCTCCGAACGCCGCCTCTCGGAACAAATAGCCAAAGATCTCAAAGGCAACGACGACCTCCGCAAGGAGCTTTTGATCCCTATAGTTTTACCGAATCCACATTCGCGTGTGAGTACAGCCTCATGATTGATCGGTGGACGCACGACAACCGTCAGTCTCCAAAACAAGCCGAAAAACAGTGGAGGAAGCACGTCAGGGATAACGCCCAGGAAGCGGTCGAGACGCTTGAGAACGCGATCGACACGATGACGTTCAAGCGCCGGCGGAGGGTATCGGCAGCGCGGAAGACGAGATTATGGTGCAGATGGCGAGGGACGAGGTTTCCTGCGCGAAGGGGAGGCAGACTTGGTATGAGAAGTACAGGAAGGAGACGAGACGTGAGAAGAGGAACGCCCTTTTAGGGAAAATTGGCAATGTGTTGACATGTAGGGTTGGGAAGGAAAAGGAAGGGCCGCTGGTCAAGGTTTTGCGGAAGATGTCTGATGAGAATGTTGGCAGTGAGAATAAGAATCAACCAAGCCCCGGGAGAGTCGCTGAGGAAGCTCGCGCGGAAAATGCAGCTTCTGCATAACGCTCAACAGACCTTGAACATCCAGGCTTTTGAGACTATGGTTATTCTATGAACCGTTTAGTGCGTATATCTTCGCAGAAATAGCAATCTGCCAATCTCGTTTCAGCCATCAGCTGTAAGTAGTCTTGACAATCTTTAGTTAGAGATCCCATAGTTCCACTATAAACTTCAAGTTCAAGTATGTGGGATTGTGCTGCCTTTACCAAATTGAACTCCTGGTTGATGACTGGAGTAAGAAATATTTCCATGCTTTTTTCTCACTTCCGTTCCATCTTCAAGGATGGTATAGAAAAAAGGTGTTTCTTGAAATTCTCTTCTGGCAAAATGATCAAATTTCTTTCGTTGTAACTATATATGGTTGCGGAATTTGAAAGGAAGCCTTTCAATATCCGTTGATATCTCTTGATACTGTAAGCTTGAATCATTAACCAGAGGATAAGGCAACATCAAAGGCTCTCGAATGATATGGCTGGGGTAGTCCTAAGATCCTGAATTTATAAGTCTCTTATAAATCCTTCCGGATCGAGTGATCTCCACTCGTGATAGCTATATACCATTCCTACATTGGAAGCATTTTAACCACCAACAGTTCTCTAGAAATAAAGACATACTCAAATATGTGTAAGGCATTTTGTATTTACATGGCATGCAATAAGCCTCCGGGACAAATGGGGTTCCGCTCTGCCGAGCGTACAGAGGCGTGCATGCGAGTCTAGCCCCCTGTACGTGTCCGAATGTTGTTCACTACTTTGCCGAGGCCATCGGTGCATTATTCGACGAGGACAAGGAGACCCTGCACTACGCGAAATGCGGATGCCCCGTTTGCCAATACTGGGTGAAGTTGCGACCGAATTCAATAAGTCGGGCGAGGGTATAAGCGAAAGAGTGATAGTTCTGGAGGCAAGGCTACGCAGAAAGTTAAGCGACATTTCAGAGATGGAGACGGAGCCCAGGAGGCATCCCACGGAAGGGTTCTGGATACTACCGAAGCCAAAGGCGGCGAATAGTTAAAGGAGGCTTTAGAGATTGGTATGAGATTTTGTAACTGTTGATCATCCAATCGGTACATGTAATGCTGAAAGCTTTATTTTGGATAGAAAGACAAAAACGGTTTAAGGAGAGTAAACCACAGGCACAGCGAACTCGACATCTACATTAACATTTTAAAGAGATCCCCGTTGTGTTATTGGTACATCTGAATTGTATTATAAAGAATAGTTTAAATAAAACTTCGATTTAATAAAAATTTAAGTATTAATTTTTTTTTTTTAATATCTTTAAATTATTTACTATTAAGGACTCGGTCTCGAATAGTAGAAACGATGGGACGGGGATGAGCGCGGGCTCCTGACGATGTATGAAGTTCGCTCTCGACGATCGAACTCGAATTTCAGATATAATTCTTAAATTATTTTTTATCTCAAAATATCGCCTTATCAAAATTGTGTTTCTGGTCCAAATCTGAAAGCTTTAGAATATATCCATTGTTCGATCATTACTCTAGTCACAGAATTCGGATATGGGGTTTCGAATTGTAAAGTTTACCGGGTATTCCAAGCTTGAATTGGACTTGATATAGTCAATATCAATGATCTCGAGCGGTGATGTATTTGGACTTAATCTGAACTTTCGACCTGGCTTGATGTCTATAAATTTACTCTTATTCCAGGTCCACGTAATCTCCCGCCATAATCTTGACCATCACTTCCATTTTCAACCCTTCCAACTAGGAAAGCCATCACTAAGATTTCCATAGAACCAAGGATAAATTCACTGCTCAAAGACCTTTTCTACAAAATTCAACATGCGCCTATCATATGAACTTTACGTTGCCTGCGACAAGCCCGAAGGCCAAACCGGAGTGCCTAAACACCGAATGTATCTCAACACGAACCCTAAACGTTTCTGCAGAGGGCCGAATTGTTCCCTACAGGTGATATCTCTTACGTCCGTGGGGCATACTTTGACGAAGACGACGAAACCATGCACTATGCGAGATGCGCATGCGGTTATTGCGAGCTCTGGCGTCGCTTAGAGGTGGAAGCCCGTCGACCGAGCATCTTTACTGGGGTGAGAATCGCAAGTCTGATGGGAATAAGGCTAATCGAGGTGCCAAGGATGAGTAGCCGGCCCAGAAGACATCCGACGGAAAACTTCTGGATGTTACCTAAGCCAGACGCTTCTTCCAATAGTTAGAGAAGATGGCCAGCGCTTCTTTTATGCTTTCTGGATTTAAGGTCCAAGCTGGAGGGCGTCAGTGGTACTAAGAGCGATAAACGACGGTACAGCGACGTGTTAAATGTAAACATACGAAGAACGTGTTAATATAAACCGATCAAGCTTTTTTCAATACCATTGGTATAGATTTGGAGAGATAGTAGAATGGTGCTTGCGTTAGACTTATCAGTAGGAATAGTCTTACCTATGTAGAGGGTCAAAAAGTACACGTTACGACAGTACCTGGATTTGCAGGATAACTTATCTCTTATGCATCCGCTCCAACGCTAAAATCTCCGTTATCACTCACCAAACTCGGCCAATATTGATACTCCTACCTGGAATACTCGTGCGCGCCTCCTTAAGATTGAGGGCCCCAGGCAAAACTTAGTAAACCAGATTGCTCATTTCCAGGAGCCAAGTTGCAAAGTCTACTCAAAATGGACTGTGGACAATATGCTTCGGTCTTGAAAATTCGTATGAGAAAACTGAAGAGAAGAGCTCAGGCCAACAACCAAAGCCTGTCAATGGGATGACACGAACTTTTGGCGATATACCACAACCTCAACTAGTATTAACCGAAATCTGAAATGTTGATGCTGCAAACTTGAGCTCATGAGAAAACGATAAGCAGAAAATGTGAGATTAAGAACCCGGAGTATTCATACTCGGACTTCGTCCAAGTTCAAGCTTAGCACTTCTGGCTCTCTTAATTCCAAGTCTATAAAAGAAGCCCGTTGGGATTCCAAGTGATCTCCGACCATTGAATCTCTCACTCCCTCTTCATTTCGTAAAAAAAAAAAAAAAAATCCGACTTCGCTAGAAGTAAAGATCAACTGAATACTGAAATAACAACCTGACCCTTCCCCGCAACATCAGCATGTGTGGAACATATACAATTTACCTGGCTTGCAAGGCGCCTGAAGGACAAGGCAGAGTGCCTAACGCCGATGGTTCTTTGTCAAACCCCGAAACCACTGTATATGCAAGGAGAATCTTAGACTCGTCATCTTGCCGGTCGGTGCATACTTCGACGAGGACGAGGAGTTTATGCACTATACGAAGTGCTCGTGTCCTGGATGTGAATACTGGGGCGAACTAGCAGAGGAAATTCACCGGTTGGACCTTGGTTTCTCCGATAAATTGAAAACTCTGCGGAGGACGTTGGAGGATCATGATAACATTATAATCCTGGAAAAGATGTATAGAAAGCCTCTGAGGCATCCGGGTGAGGGTTTTTGGATGCTCCCTAAACAGTTAATGGCTGTTGGTCAAAGAAGAGATTGAATTTGAACTTTGTTTGTTTCTCTCATCTGAGATTTTTGCGACATCCATGAGTATCAATATATCAGAGGGTTCAATGGTTTCAAGAAAAAGTTTTCATAGAAGAAGTAATAAATAAAATACTAGAATGTCCAAATATCACGATGGGACGAAAGGAGACATTTTTGAAATAATTTGTTTGAATTAAAATATAAGTGTCATCATCTAACTACCATCCGAAGAGATAGATTAAAGCTACCAAAAATGATCGTTTTGCCTCCGCCTGTTATCCAAATTAATATTATACATTGAAGGTTTTTGTGTTTAATAAAAACAAAACTAAATATCCACTTTTATCGACCTCTTAATCAAGCTAACTATACAATTGTGTAACTAATTATACAGTGCCACCGATAAAACCCTCAGGAAATATTTAGTGGCGTGTAGCGTCGAGACCGCGATCGGAAGGCGGGGGAGGGGCGGCACCAGCCTCAGGGGTGGCGGACTCACCAGCATCCTGGACGAAGAATGGGCCGAAGTTGAACTGGGGCTTGACGGTGGTCGGGATGCAGTACTGAACCTGGTTGTTGTCGGTGTTGGCGCAATTGCTCGGGTTGCAAGCAGCACCGTTCTGGGTTGGGGAGTCGTTGTTGTTGGTCGGGTTGGCGACCTCACGGCGCCGGATGGGGAATCCTGGGAAGACCTGGGGCTGGGAGATCTTGTAGACAGAGGTGATGTCGTTGATCATCTCCTCGAAGGAGTTGAACGACTTGGTGTTGGTAGTCGTGGTGGTAGAGGTGGTCGGCTTGTTGTCGATGTTGGTGTTGGAGTTACCATTCTGCTGGCAGCAGAAAGCCTGGCCAACCTTCTGGTTGGAGCCGTTCAAGGTGCACTTGGTGTTGTCATCGCCACCAGTGTTGGAGTCACCACCCTGGGAACCTTTCTGGGAAGAAGCCTGAGCGGCCTTGGCGGTGTTCTTTGTAACGGTGTTGACAATTTCACCGGGAGAGAGACCGAACTGGGGAGCGGCAGCGACACCAGAGACTGTGAGAGCGAGGAGAGCGACAAGAGAGTACTGCATTTTGATTATTGTATTAGGAGGTTCGTTAAAAACGTTTCGTTAAAAGAGAGAATGTGTGGGTATTGAAGTTGGTTATTAAGGAGTGTAGTTGTTTTGTTTTTATTAGTGTATTAATTGGAAGCGAAGGCTGATGATGATGATGAGAGAGAAAGTTGACTCAGGAGGAGGATTGAGGGCATTATATAGACATTTCATAGAGGTTGGAACATCGCGATGACATGTTCAGGAGTGCTCTATATTCTACCATGTTTACATTATTACACTGCGTGATCTTGGACAGCTAGCTACTTAGACTCCAGGATATTGTTGATATTCATTAGCAGGAGAACAATTCGCCTTGCATCGACGATCGGAGAAAACTGCCCACAGTTTGAATTGGTCTCTCGAAGCTCAAAGCTCTGTTGTTCATCAGGGCAAAGCTCAACGACGGGATACATCGATGCCTAGCTCAATTGATTAATTTACCAGCATTAATCCTCCAGTGGTTCAAATGCAGCCGCTTACCGGTCATTGGGATCGTTTATTCTGCTGTCTGTGCGTCCCATTTCAATTTGGTTTAGGGGAATTTTCCCGCGGTTCTCTTATGATCGTCGTTTAGCTATTAAACCTCGATGCTTAGCTGCAGCGACAATCATCTTAGCGTGCTACACACACTCAGGGACAAGGGAACTGCAAAAAATCCCTCTCAATAACCGACGAGAAATATATCCTATTCGAGGAACAAAGAGCTTACTAAGGGCTGTAATTGTCGATTCAGTGCTTCTGATCAGGACAAAGAAGGACATGCCAGGGCTACTTCCCTGCGGGGCTGAGTTGGGAACGTGTTTCTCTAACTGGGAATAATATCGCGACTCTATACTATTTGTGAAAACGTGTTGAAACACGGAGGGTTTGACAAACAAGCATGGTCACGCTTCCAGTAATAGATAGCCTATGAGCAACCGAGCTTTCAGCAGCTTCTTTACTGGGTTCCTGGTGTATATATCGTATTCACAAACTTCGGGAAATTACTAGATCATAGGCAACGTTCCCTACCGGGGAAACGTCTCTTCACCACGTTAGAGGCTTGTCGTTATCTCTTCATGATATATCGATAGCACAGAACAGTCGCGAAACATCCTAAAGATTCCTTCCACGGCTTATAGCCCGAAGCAAATTTGGTAGGGGATGGATCCTTGGCTCAAGCGAGAACCGAGGACGGGAAGGGCGTAAACGGCGAAAGCCACCAATATCTAATTCTGAAGCCTTCTGCAATATACATGCACTGACGTTGTTTAATTTCCTCAAAGACAAAGGAAAAGGAACTCCGCCTCTGAGCGAATCGAGGAAGTTAGTAAAATCCAGTAAAACTGCTTTCAGGGCAGAATAGGCGACGGAAATAGCCGAGCACGCTTTTTTCGAGGAAGATCCTGGAGATCCTCAATTTAAGACCATAAGCTCTCAGAAGAGACCAGCTTCCCTCGCTCACCAGTAAAGGAGAGAAATTCAGGAGTCAGACCTAAGGCAGGACTCGGGAGAGTGTATAAGTTAAGTTTTCAACAAGTGTTGTGTTTCCACTAGCTTGCCAGTCACGGAAGCCGTAATGATTGGTTACTAAGTGGACTCCACCAGTAGGTTAATGGCAATCTCTCTCTTGGCCCCCGATTTACTTAGTAGTCCACTGGATGAGGGCCACACAGTTTTTGTTGTTCCGCGGGGGATCAGTGGCTCGTGATCTGCGCACTTTTCATTTCCCACCGATAAAACCTCCTTTTCACAACGTCCTCTGTGCGCTTAACCGTTGGCTACACCCAGTCTTTCTTTTTAGTGCTATATTATCTATGACGTAACGTAACTGCTTAGAAATGGGAAATCCCCCTTTCCGATCAACTTCTCTCGTGTTTTGTATTAATCGAATTAATTCGCGTTCACTGTTTATCGTCTTCTTTTAATTTAATCGCTGGCTATCGGGTTTTGTTTAAAGTTCTTCTTTCACAGTTTAACTTCTCTTTTTGCACTCAGCCTATCGCGAATAGTTAATGAATAGCTGGAGAGTTTCTTTCGCGATAGGTGTCGCGATAAATATAAACGAAACTGTTCTTCGGTGTCTAAAAGTTTCTTTCCAATTTCCAACGCTAAAATAGCGAGAACACGATTTTGCGCAACCACGTCTTTCTTTGCTAAGCACTTTCAGTAGCTGATCGGCTTCCCCAGCGGCCAATAACCCGGAGCCAGAGTGACTGGATCCGACCTCCAACCTCCCTCGCACTTTGCCAACTATTTCGTGGTAAAAGATCGCTCTCTGTTTAGTCGAGAGCAGAAAAATAGTAATCCTTTGAACGCTTGGGGGGCCGTTCATGTTACTCGGCATTGGGTAGCGGTCGCAGGAGCCGGAACTGAAAGGGCAGCAAATAGAAGTCCTTAGTCGCAGAAAAATGTAATAACGCGCCGTCAAATTTACCGGTCGCACAGCCGGAACTGAAAGGGCAGCAAATAGAAGCCTTAGGTTCATTAGCGGAGAAATAAGAGTGCATTGATCATTCCGATCTAAAATATAAGATTGCTTTCAAGTGACGGGCAACGCGAGTGTCACTTCGAAGCTTAAGGCTTACGATATTATTGCTCTATAGGTTTCATTATCGAGAAATAAGATGCATTGATCATTAAGCCTTACGGTCCCATGGAGATCAGCCTGATAACGACTGTAGGATAACTTAGACCCGGATGGTGTTTCTATACCGAGATTAAGTCTGGCTATATTGGACGGTTAATAAATCTAGAGGCTGGAGGAGATTGAACACTAGGCAAATGGTTTAAGGGCTCTGTGTAAATATAGTCGCGATGGCTATTCTGACTGTTTCTATATGATTTTAAGCGATATCACTTCGTTTGACCACTTCATCCACACGAAGTACAGTTGCCACCCGCACAACTGAATCCGTACCTAGTTACTCCCGTTGTGTTTGCGCTTAGTGCCTCTTTCGAACATTCAACAGCAGAAGATATTGTGAAGAACGATGGTAATTATCTATTATCCACCTCCACGACTTTCCCACAGGAGAAAGATTATCGCAACGTACTGATAAGGGCAATCTAATAACGCCTTCTAACGGGTAGAGAACAAAGGACGTAAAAGTGGACATAAGTAAATCTGGATTCCCCGGCAAAAACATCCGCACTTCCGAAATTCGCCGGACTATAACCTACAAAAGTCTCCTTGAGCGCTAAAAAGCATATACAACAAGGAGCTAACACGTTGACACGTCTCCATACATGAGAATTAATCCTCTAGATATCTCAACCCGTGTGATGACCAACCAACCACCATAACACTTTGATTCCTGGTCTCGACTCTCGACCTGCGTCCAACATGCAGCAAATGTTGGTCAACGACGAGAAATGATCGCTTTACTGTCGCTGGGACGCGTTGGAAGAACTAAGGCATTTCTACATCCTCAGTTATCCTCCGATGCTAGAGTTTGTATTTCGTTTTGATAGGTAGGTCGAAGTGATCGGTCGAGTCAGGCAATAGCATCGGAAAAACTTGCTCAAAACGTGCTTGGTCACGTATAGCTCACATCATAATAAATCTTTTGCTCTCTTCTGGTTAGTTCAGTCGAGGAGTCGGTCCATGCGTTCAGATCATAATGTTAGTTGAGAAGCGCTCTCCGACGTTCGTTGAGTCATGGCAAAATATCCGCCTCCGAGGATCAGGAATTTGTTTCGTCAAGTGACTATCGGTTTTTTTTGTGAGCGTCGCTGCTTTTTTTATGACTATTAACTATTCTTCCTTGTCTTTATGAACCGAGTTCCGAGTCTGTCCGTGCTTCATCGGGTAAATGAGACAAGCCATTGCAGCCAGGTTACCGGCATAATATGAAGATTATGATCTATATTTAATAAACTTGAATGATACTCTCTAGCGCCGCTATACGTCGTCACCTATAAACGCTATAAAAGTTCGTCAATGGTTCATTTTTTTCTTCTTGCCTTTCTTCCCTCCTGGATCAAAGATCATCCTGAGATACTTCATCAGAGAACCAGCGCTCTTTACCTCCTCCGGTAGACTCTCCAGTTCTTCCCCCTTATACATCTCCACAAGCCTATCAAACTCCTCCGCTTTCCTCCTCTTCTCGCTATTGAACGTATCCACTACCTCCTTCACCTCAGTGTAGACCTCATCCGGCAGCGCAGCCAGCTTGCTCTCCGCCTCCTCCGCGCTATTCCGCGCGAGTAAATCGATTATGTGATTCGTGCTATTTTCACCCTTTGCTTTGATAATAAAAGGTAATTATCTAGCTTCACTTTGTACCTCTCTCCTGTATTATCGTATCTAATAACGAACCCTTCTTCGTTTTGAATGTCTAGCCGCGCCATCTCCTCCGGCGTCATCCCGTCGAAAGTATAACTCTTAACGACGCTAACGCCGAGTTTTTCCGCGACGGCAGGGAGATCGCGATTCGGTGCATCGAACCCTGTCGCCGTATCCACCACAGCAAGGAGGACCAGATCCCTACGGTCACCGTAATCTACCCGTATCTTATTCTCCGGGTGTATGACCTCGAAGCAGTATGTCTTGCTTTTATCACATTTTGCCTGCAGGTTCTTCTCCGTAGCGATTTCTAGACCGAACTTGCTCTGGGGGAGATGAAGCTGCCGCGCGTCGCCATGTGCCATTCCCCTCGTAGTGGAAGAAGATACACAGGCTGCCGTCTGCTTTCTCCAGTATGCTGAAGGTCCCGCTTTCTTCCTTAATGACGGCTTGCGGGTAGTCGAAGAATTTAACCATCGGACGCGCGACGATGGTACCCTCCGGAGTAGATGTGTCGAGGACTAGTCCGCGGCAAGACAGGGTTATGCTATCCCACTGCTTGCGGTACTGGACTTTGTCTGTGTAATTGTATATTTTTAGGTGCTTGAAAATAGGGTGCGGGGCACATCTGAGGCGACCGCAGAGGGCGTAGGATTCAAGGTTCATGGTCGTGATGGCGAGGCCGGCGGCCTTTTCATTAGGGATAGTAGTGGACGACTCCATTGTGGTAGCACTCCAGCAGTGACAAAATCACAATATAAGATAATGATTCTCGATGGAGGATCGTGAGGAATTCAACAATCAACAGAAGGAAATGAAAGCGATATTTATTTAAGTCCAATTCGTGACGGATAGGGCTGGCTAGCCGACTTCCATTGCGGTCCATGACATGGTGTATCGATGAGTCAAGATGCCAAACTGATCGGGGAGAAGCTTTGGATCAATTGGATTCTTTCGCGGGCGCTCTGAGTCAGAGGGCTATATCTCAACTACAAAAATAATAACACTAAACCCAAAATCGCTACGAACCCAGTATAGTTCATCATATCGATAGGAAAAAAAAAAAAAAAAAAAAAAGAGTTATATTCAAAGATTACCTATTTGCGATTACGGCCGGGGCCCTCAGATAGGTTCAAAGGGAGAAGCTTTGGATCAATTGGATCTTTCGCGGCGCTCTGAGTCAGAGGGCTATATCTCAAACTACAAAATAATAACACTAACCAAAATCGCTACGAACCCAGTATAGTTCATCATATCGATAGGAAAAAAAAAAAAAAAAAAAAGAGTTATATCAAAGATTACCTATTTGCGATTACGGCCGGGCCCTCAGATAGGTTCAAACCGATACTAGCAAGCGTATCAATGAGTCTAAAATATCGAAATACTGATAACTCAAAGCGCAGAGAGACTAAGCACATACACCGCTGCCCAGGAAACGCTGGGATACTGTAGAGTTTAGTAAGATCCAAGAGGCACTTCAGAGAATTCTGGTTTGCGTATGATATCGACCTCATCCTGCTTACTGTAATACCCGTCTTAAATAGCTTTTGCAGCTGGATGGAGCGTTTCCTTGCAAAGCTAACGCCGGGTATGCCTGGTGTCTTTCATCACAACATTAATATGTCCAGTCACGCGCGTTTATTGGTACCTGTTGGTAGAGCTATCCCGGCCAGTTTTAAATCGGCCCGTCATCGCAGATAGCTAGACGCGAAACGGACCGTCCGCGGGCATGGTCTCCCGGCGGCTGTCCAAGCAGGAGACGGTGACGACCTTTGGCCGTCGCAGTGATACCGAGACGTCGGAGCTGATCTCGCGGCAAGAATCTCAATCGACGGGGCCGGTTGCAAATCCCCCAGGATCGCTGAGTCCTCCGGCCTCCCATCCCGCGCCGGCTCGCATACGAGACTGCCGCCGTCGAACCCTTCCCCGCGTCTGCAGCGCCGGGCACGGAAAACGACTCGGATTCCGACGACGACCAGGCCTTCCTCCTCTCTTACTACAAATCCAACGGCTCAAGGCCTTCGACAGCAACGACTTCGAGCGCGCAGAGACACTACTCACGAAGGCACTCTTTGTAGCCTCTGGTGATACGAAGAAGCTCGATGCAGCGACAAATTTATCATGCATGAACATTGCATATCGCTGCATCGTACAAAGCGACATCTGAACAAGCATGACGAAGCCGGGATAATACTAGCGCAGGCGTGTCGGTTTATAAAGAAGGAAGACACGAGGTTGCGGGGGTTTATAGATTTGGAGAGCGTGAGTTTTTACTTGGAGCAAGGGAAGATAAGCGAGGCGGAGGAGTGTTGCGGCAAAGGGTTGAGGAGCGTCAAGAGGAGGTTAAAGTCGAAGGGGAAAGGTGCCGGTGAAGATGCGGAGGATGAAGAGCAGTACGCCGGATTTCTGGCTGCTAAAGCCGCGATAGCTGATGCTAAGGGCGAAGCAGACGAAGCAGAGGCGTACAGAGCGTTATTGAAGGAAAGGTGGAAAGGCGAAAATCTGCCTACTTCGATATCACGGGTAAAGATTAGCGACTTAGGTCCTCCGACCACCACCGCTGAAAGCGGTAGCGACGCTCGAACGGACACCCGAACCGACGCCCGAACCGACGCCCGAACCGAAGGAAAGCAGCAGCTCACGGAAGAAGTACGGCAATTTATCATGGAACTCATCGACGCAGACGACCTGATCGGCCTGAAAGAGATATTCTCCGGCGCCGCCGCCGCCGACATCAACGACGGAAGAGACTCCGAGTATACTTTCCTGCACTACGCCGTAAAATTCGCGACAAAAAGCATACTAGCAAATCTGCCGCCGAAATGGACGTGGTACACTACCTCGTCCACCTCGGCGCCGACGTGAAGGCGCTCAACAAGGCAGGCATGACGCCGCGGATATTTTATTTGATTGGAAGCACCGGATGAGCAAGTGCACATCCCTCCATATGAGATGGCGCCGAAGGATTCAAAATTCCGCCGCGCATTCCACGCGTTATACTGCTACGGCGGCGTCGACGTCCGCAGGCATGTACCGCTGGAACTCTCGGGGACGAAGAAAAAAGTTGCCGCTCCGCTTCTGCATGCAGCGCTACACCTTCGCCTTCCAAGCTCGCGTGTACCATCATGACCGTCGGCGCGGACTTCAGAGAAGTATACGCCGGCCGGACGCCGATGGACCTCGCCGTCGCCTTCGGCTTCACCGTCGTCATAATCGCGCTCACAAAAAAGGGGTGGAATTCACGCAGGCCGACTACGAACGCGACGGCTCCTTGATGTGCCAAGCCGCGGAGAAGAAGCAGTATAAGTTCTTAAAATGGCTACTGGACAACAACAAGGGGGGCGTTACGAATGGCGATCACAGAGGCTGGACCCCGCTTCACTATGCTACCTACAACAGAGATGTGGACATGATGGAGCTGCTGATGACGCACGGCGCCGACCCGTACGCTACCGCAGGGAGACACTCCGATATAACGCCCTGCAAGATTGTGAAGAATAGCTGGGGGCGGTACCCGGAGGATAAGAGTAAGCTGCGAGCGACCAGGGCCGGGGCTTTGTTCTTCAAATGAGAGACCGCCACAATGGGTGTTAAATATATATTCTTTTCTAATAGATCATCTCAGAACTATTCGTTTGTGTATATACGTCCATTTGCTAGAAAATGTTTCCAAGTCTGTGTTACGCAAGCTGTGGACTTGGAGGCAATATTCTGAGAGTAGCTACTTAGTTAACTAAGTAGGGGGCTAAAAGCACTGGTGCGTACCTCGGTTCATAATCGCATACTAGTACCTAAGTTCGCTGCAGGTGCTTCATTGCCCATATTTAGGTTGACCTGCGAACCCATGATCGAGGGGTGAAAAACCGTAGAATATGGATCACGGTACTGTGAATGGGCATCTCAAGTCTCAAAGATTTAATACAATGCAGGGACTTCGGGCACACGCGCATTACGGGAAATCATGTTATTAATAGCCAATATTGAGTACTAGTACGTTATACATAAATATTTAATATACATTACATAAGAAATAATGTTGCGTGCGGCATTCAACGTCTCGAAAAAACCAAGATTCAGACAAAGCTATTTTCTTATGAGCTAATGGCAGGGCTAGGGTTGAAAGTTCCTCCCAAGTTTTCCCAGCGGTTGTTATTTGGGTCCACGCTCTTCCGTTCCACGCCTTGTGGAAGAGGGCGTTGTTAGAGCCGAGGCCGAAGATATCAATCCGGTTGCGGCCCAAGAGACGGCCTTAGGAGCGCTGTTGAACGTTCCTCCGAGAGCTTCCCAGCCAGTCTGCGACGGCGTCCACTTGCTGCCGTCCCATGCCTTGTGGTACATAGCATTATTCGTTCCAGTTCCGAAGATGTCCAGGCGGTTGCTGCCCCACGAGACAACCGAGGGCTGGCTGGTGAAGGTTCCACCGAGCGCTTCCCAGTTTGGTTGCCACGAGGATCCGGTCCACGCCTTATGGTACATCTGGTTGTCCGTGCCGAGACCGAAGATATCGATGCGGTTGTTACCCCAGCTGACAGCAACAGGAGGAGAGTTGAACACGCCACCGAGGTTTTCCCAGTTAGCCTGCCACGACGAACCGGTCCAAGCCTTGTGGTAGCAAGCATTATCAGTGCCGAGACCGAAGATATCCAGGCGGTTTGAACCCCAGGAGGTTACTGAAGGTGGGGAATTGAAGACGCCGCCGAGGTTCTCCCAGTTCCCTTGCCAGGAGGAGCCAGTCCATGCCTTGTGGTACATGGCACTATCAGTACCGAGACCGAAGATGTCGAGACGGTTCGAACCCCAGCTGACCGCGGTAGGGGACTGGTGAATACACCGCCGAGGTTTTCCCAGTTGGCCTGCCAGGACGATCCCGTCCACGCTTTGTGGTAGCAAGCGTTGTCGGTACCCAGGCCGAAAACGTCGAGACGGTTGTTACCCCAGGCGGTGACGGATGGAGGGCTGTTGAAGATGCCGCCGAGGGCTTCGTAGTCGGTTTGGGACGGCGACCATTGTCCGTTCCAGGCTTTGTGGTACATGCCGTTATCGGTACCAAGACCGAATATATCGATCCGGTTGGTGGCCCAGCAGACGGCGCCGAGGGCAAGATGGTGGAGATTGACCATTTGGTATATGAAGCAACTCTCTTGATCAACAAAGGTATGGAAAGAAACAAGGAAAGTACTAGGTCCTGAGCCGTATAGCGACGAGGTGTAAAGACTGTACTGAGTTCCTTAAAACAAAACTCCGCTTATCACGGGGAATAGGCCAATATATACATGCCGCCAACACGCCGCTCCATGACCCAACGAAAAAAAAGGGCCTCAAAGGATTCAAACAAAACCTAGATCTTAGAGATGCCATTAATAAGGGAAATTACGCAAGCATTTCGCAGGTAGCTGAATTATCGTACGGAAGCGACGGAGAAGGGTCTTCATTGGACATGGGAACTTTGACGATATTCGTGGGCTGATATTTACTGTTACATCAATCTAGTCGAAATGGCCGCCGGTCACATCCGAGCCATTCAACCCAACTCCAATTTTTTGTGGGTGGGACGAGTGGTAACCCGGCCATCCGGCGACATGCATGGAATTAGGAAGGAAGCTATTTCGTTCATTTTTGGACTCTTTGGACAATGTTTAAAATTGCGCTCCCAAAAGGCGATTAGCGAATGAGAACATGCAAACGACCGCAAATAGCTCTGCGTGCCGTACTCGCCGGACAAATTAGCCGCTCGTAAACTCATTGGTCATTCTCAGCTGATGATTGGATTTCCCGCGAAAATCATCGTGAATCATCGTGAAATGAGCTTATGAAGCTAAAAGATCGTGGAGGTCTAGATCATCCTTTGTTTACAACCTGAGGATTACTTTTTCTCTCCTATTCACCATGTTTCTCGGCAGAGTAAATTATGCAAGATAGTGAAGTCGGATGTGTGCCGAGGACGTCGTACCTGCCATCCATATGAGGGAAAATGTCAAAGATCCTAAATCCCGGTTTTCAGGGATGGTTATCCGTCCTACAGTCTTGATGTCTCAATATTAGCGGCCGTTGCAGGCCAAGGAAGGAACGTCCACCGTGCGTTCCGCCATTTTTATAATTTCATAGAGGTTGGCTTCAAAGTCTAGGCTTGAAATTTGAAGAAGACTAGAAGAGCCACGGAAATCGGAATGACCCTAGCACTTTGAGAAGAGCGGAACAACAATGTGCCAACAACGCCTTCAACGTTGAAAGAATTGCGAACCCCGACAAGGGCCATGGTATCACTACATGTGATAAGCAATTTATATTCCCCCCCCGGCCATCTAGGCGACAAGTTGCCGCTCTGGCGACAGATTCGTCAGCGACTCTTACCTTGAAAAGGTGAATAAAGCCCCAGGCCATTTCTGCCAAGGTAAATCAGTCGAGATCGAGGCGAGCGAAGCTAGATTCTCCACATGGCAAATTCAATATGTGCTACTTCCTCTTTCGAAGATCTCGTCAGGAAGGTCTGAATGGTAGAGCTTCTGCTTTAGGATTAAAGTTAACCGAACTCACCATAGCGGTACTACCATGATTTCCGAGACCGCCTGCCAATGTTTTCAACTGTGGCCCCGCAGAGAGTTGGGAGCCTTGGTGTAGAATACACTGAGAACTTGCCGTTGCGATGGCAGAGCTGTTTCTGGAGCGAAGACGACAGGCCCCATTGGCACACCCCACTTCCCGGTATTCCATTGCTGTTGTGAGACATGGGCTCTGCAATATTATATTTACAAGTGTCTTTAGAACGATCCAAGAAAACGCTACGAACGCATCCTTCAATTCCGCTATGATACCTGTACGCTTCTAGGGTTGGGTGGTTTTCTGGTAAATAGCAAATTGCCACATCGTCGCCTCTTCAGGACTTCCATATATAGCTCGCCAGCACGCTCGCGAATTTCGGATACCAAGAGCTATTTATAGCAGATTTTGGCCAGTTATATTCTGTAATGAACCTTAAAAGTTGCCCTAAGAGCTACGGAATTTTAGGCGTATTTGCGCACTGGCAGACCCGTGGCTTCCAAACCGCGGATGGCAGTAACCCTAGCCTTTGCGATGAATTCAACCGGTCCAGGCTGTATACCAATCAAAAGCATGACTTCGTAGAGTGCAAGGGTAACGCCGTTTCGCAACAGATCGTATCCTCGATAGGCCTTGCCGGTGGCGTCGTCGGTGTGGGGGGCAAAATATCCTGAGCGCCAGACCTTATATATCCAGTATTTGCAGTGCTCGGAGTCGTTCGATTATAATTCGACATTAGAGATCCTCAACTCCGGTGACATATCTAGCGCCATGAACCTGAAGACCTCGTTCAGATAGACCGTCAGATAAGTAGATTCCTTTCGTCTAGGTATGTCAGCGAAAACGAGTTGCGCAAAGGTCGATGATATTTCTATCCGCTTCGATATTCAAGATTTGACTTAGGCGCTTTCAAACAAGAGGCAGAGTAAGCTTGAAATCGATACCAGCAATGTGCTGCTTGATATCGAAGAGCGTTTTGTTATGCAAGATGTCCAAGATGGTTTTCTTTGTAGGCTCCATGACGTACCGCTGCTCGTTCAGCTAGCCGGTATTGATTTGATTGTTTATCCTTTCGGCGTTTATTTTGTGGAAAGGGGTCTTAAACGTGAAGTTTATAGTTCTTGTTTGCATACTAGCACTTTAACCTTCCTTCTGGCAGCCGTAGGTAGAACGTCTGCACTAGACCGAGTGCGAAGACTGTTTAATACTAGCATGTCTGACAGCTTCTTCCTTTTTTCTTCGGTATGCAGATTTCGTTCGTCTCATTTTTCAAACGGCCTTGGCGCTTATGGACCCCTATGAATCTAAGTATGGCCATAAACATGCAGTTCGATAAAGATATTGAAAGCGTTTACTTCATATATTAGTGCTAATACGCGATGGCGGTCGAAACTAGCGGATAAGGTTATGGTACTCATCGTAATAACACACGTTCATACCATATAGTACATTATGATGGCTATTACGTGGAAAGCATGCGTGTTTAACAAAGGTAACAGGGGAGCCCTCAAATTTATAATATGGAGGCCTTCTAAGAAGACCGATAACTTTACTTGTCTATCGTTGATATACTCGGAACCTTTAAAGACTTTTGAGCCTGTACCAGACGAAACAAGGAGTATGACTATCAAACATAGCAATTTTCGATTTGAAGTTATAGAAGCAGTTTTTCCAAACTTCCCGCTTCTTCCGGCTTCCGATGACCACTGCAAATGTTCCAGATTCTTTATGTGCCATTTTTCGAGGTTCTACGTCGCTTTGGAGGAAATGGACTCTTAAAGTCCTTCTGAGAGCGCAAATGATGTAACTGGGATCACATTAATACGACTCGGTAAGGGGGAGGTATTGGAAGCAAGTTTAGTAGAACATGGAGCTAGATAGAGATTGGATATTATATGATCCGGGCCACGTTGCATTGAACCTTTTGTAATAGAGTTGATACATTTAGTAAGGCATTAGCAAAGTCGTATTAATTGAAATAGTATTACCGAATACTTAGAGACACCCTCGGATTAACAACAGCTTCGGTGCTCTACAAGAAAAAATGCGGATATAACTAACGCTATAACTCGTCCACTTATAATGAATGATAAGGATAAAAATATATCTAACATATTAGCTGGACACGGATGTCTTTAAAAACTTTCCTTTCTAATAGTACTAGCAGCCCCCTTAGAACGAACAACCAAGTCCCTTCCTGCCAACCTCCGAAATGCTCTCCGCTTGGGTAAACATGTGCCCAAGTCCCCAAGTCCTCCTCACCGACGGCCTGAAGAAGTAGAGCTCCAAAACACCGTTCCTGAGCCCCGCGTCCATGCAGGTCCTCTTGTTGGCCTTGACCTCGCGGTTGAAGAAGTCCATCATGTGCTTGGACGGCCCCAGGGACTCGAGGTCGTTGGTCTCCTCGTCGCTGAGGCAGAGAGCGCGGCGTTTCCTATTGACGGGAGCCATCAGCTCCGCCACCTTCGTCATTACATCTTGCACCGTAATCGGGCGGTTATTGGTAGCTCTGAGCGTGACGATGACCGCTCCGGCTTCGATCCCGACGACCATCGTTAGTTCTTGTTGTTGGAACACCGTGAAGAGGGATTGATCCTTGGGTTGATTGATGGAGATGATGGGGGGAAAGCTCCCCTATTTATGTACAATAAGGCATATACATGATGTATGGTAATGGTGTTCCTACACTTGTAGAGCCGGTGAAACCGCATTCTTAAGGCGGGCAGGGGTATCCATCAGCTTCAACGGCTTCTTCATGTCGGCGTGGTAGCAGAGGTTCTTCTCCTTGCCCCAGTAGTTGCAATGTTCGCAGACTTGCAGCTCCAGATCGTCGAAGGAAGCGCCACGGATGTCGATATTGATCTTCTTGAAGATCGGGTGGACGCGGAGGCTGATGGTCTCGGTGTAGTAGCCAACAGGGCGTGGAATGTCGAAGAAGAGCTTAATGGCGAGTTGGAGTAGTTTTGCTGGGCGTCGTGCGCGAGAAGGGTTCGGAAGCGGCGGCAGACGAGCGTGACGCGGAACTTGAGGTCGCGGTAGGTTAGACACTCGAAGACCTTTAGGAGGATTTCGTTGGGAATCGCGTCCATGATTATGCCTTCCATGACCTAGGTCGTAATGTATTTGTCTTTGGAGATGAAGGATACACGTATACGAATAGAAGAGTAGATTTTCTGGATTGATATTTCAAGATTTGTTTGTCCGTAGTAGTTGTTGATTGCGCCGACAGCGGGATGCATTATTTTTGGATTTTCGGCGCCGCTAATAATTCATTTTATACTCGCGAAATTTCTAAGCCAAGTCTTTTCAATAATTTTTTTCAAGGGAAATAAGCACTTGGACGCTAAAGGCTTGAACTGGTCCAAGATGTGACAGTATTAGCATATAGCCCTAGTTGCCTTAGGTCACTTGTTGTAAAGCGAAAGTACGAACTGATGATCGGCCGCGATTATACCTACTTGGACTTATCTAGTAAGGTTACTTGTGCGCTGACTTTCCAGAGCCAACCTATGATAAGTCGGATGAATATCCATCGTTCGTAGTATTTCCCTTTTACAAAGTAGGCTCATGCTCATGACAGTATAGTTGCAGTTTGGAGAAGGTGCTTGATTTAATGATGAATGTCATATCCTACATTAGTGATTGCGAGGACAACGATATCCTGGTATACGCATAAGCCCAATCGCATCTTACAGGTTTATTGCTGAAGATCCCAAAATCAAAAACTACCGGAATTATAATCAATCGTGGATGCTAACAGCGACGGCAAGCATGAGAGGGTCAGGGAATGGACTTTAGTAAATGAACCTCAAGGTTATCTCGATGTCCGCTTCCCATTTACAAGACTTCTCATCAGTTGCACTCGAGATTTCATGAATTGTCTTTCGGTTCCGATAAACATTAAACAATATTTTCAGCTATGTAGACCTATATATCCCAGATGAGGAACCTAGCTCAATATGTCACCTACAACTTCGACTCCTTCGCCGCAAACTCCTCCGTATCGACCGGGAAAGCCGGCGGACTCTCATCCAGCGGCTTTTGCAACCACCTAACCATCCTCTCTGCCGCCTTTACCGGATTCATCGCATCCGCGTACCCTATAAACGGCGGGTGCGTCCTGTACGCCATCATATCAACAATCTTCTCAGGGATATCCTTGAGCCTCCGCGGATCCACCGCGAGTATCTGATTTTCTATCGGTCGAATATATGGCTGGCAGTACTGCACCGTCGCGCTCATTCGCGGTTTATCCGAGTTGTTGGCGCCGCCGCCGTGCCAGAGTGTTCCGATGAAGTACACTGCCGATCCGGATGGACAAACAGCAGGGATTGTTTGGGATTCTTTCGGGCGCTTATCGGAGCTCCACAGGTGCGAACCGGGTATAACCCTCGTCGCGCCGTTTGTCTCCGTAAACGGATCGAACGCGAGCATTATAGCAGTCCCAGCGGCTGCCGGGGGCGCGGTAAATGGCAGTAACCGTCGTCGAAGTGTAACGCCTGCGGTTTTTCTCCAGGGTTAATCTGGATAGTATGGAACGCACTGATCATATACCCTTTCTCCAAAAAGTAGTCGTTCAGCGCGAGCACGCGGGGGAGCATTGCGAACTTGTCGAACACGCGGGTTTTGTTTAGGAGGGAGTATACGCGGTTGGTGTCGAGGCCTTCGAAGGCGTTGCGGCCGACGAGGGGATTTTGACCGTGGAGGCGGGTCATTTCTGCTTTGGCTTCGGCGGCTTCGGCGGGGTGAAGACGTTTTCGAGGATCACGTAGCCGTGCTGCAGGACGTGCTCGACGTCGGACCGGGCGGTCGGGTGGGTGGGGAGCGGCCGGTTGTGGTAGTTGAACAGCCCGAGGGTGTCGGCGTATTTCTTCTCTGCCGAGGAGGCCATGTTGATCCTTACACTCGCTGGTTTACTATAGGCTTATGGTTGAAGAATTGTATATACAAGGATGTCAAACTGTGGTGATGCTAGACGAAGCAGGTTTTGAGGACGTTTGAGAGACTGGGGGCATGCCGGTGCTTATATGATCGCCACCGAGCCTGAGCAACTCCAAAGGTTTTAAACCGTGGGACAACTTCAGGGCCAAATTGTGGGGTCTCCTGTTCAACCCAGTAAACGCGCCATGAACCCAGTCAATGTTACCCAGAATTGTTAGTTCACCTGTCACGGTTCCTGCCTCGGTAGCACCGCCGGTAGGGAAGTAGTACAAATATATATTGATTCATAGATTCTTCAGCTAAATACTGAGGACAAAGATTACTACTAATATTGATCGTAAAAACCCAAATACCGAGAAGAGAAGGCCAGTGCTGCTGACCGCGGCTCGTAATATCTCTTCGAAGAAAGGGTCGTAAGATACTTACTGTAACTAGCGACGATAATAAAACCGCAAGTGCTTTTCAAAGCTATATAGGATCCTCAAGGGTAAGCGAGCCCTATATCTAGACATCTATCATACATTTCCGTATCCAGCTATATATCCTGTATCCTTCCTGCCTCCTCGGATCGTGAACATCATTCGCTGGATTTGAAGGGCCGATAATGCCAATTAATCATCTAGGCACGTGATGGCAAATTTGCGGGAGTCTCGCGTCTTTGGCTGGATTTGGCAGTGGTGTATCCACAATGACCTTTTTGTATTGGTTTTTTTTTTTTTTTTCAAGCCAGAAAATGAATCAACACTATATCCCCGCCTTGTTTATCATCAACAAGCATATCAGCCAGAACCTGAAACCTCCTGACTCCTGCGGAATATCCAAGGGCCTTTATCGCCTGAATCTATCTTCTACCATCTTGTCACGATAGTCGCGAACTCTACGATGAGTTCCAACGCTCAAAGCGATAACAACCGGGACGACGCGGACGTGCAGAACACGCAGTCGATTCGTCGGAGATGGACAGCCTCATCAGCAGCGCTGAGCGCGGCGTCAAGAAGGCAAAGTTCTACTGGAGTGACTTCCTCGGTATGTTTACTATACCTCCTCCCTCTGAAAAAATTCCGAATGTCCTTTTCGTTACCCTGTTTATTGACCTTTGATATACAGACTTCATCCTCAGCGACAACGTCCTGCAAGTCGCCATAGGTCTCATGTAAGTCTTAACTTCGCTTCTCCACCAACCTCTATCCTTCCATTCAGTCTCCACCCTGCTAACTAGACAATAGCATCGCGAAGGCCTTCTCCGACCTCGTCCAGACCTTCATCTCCAACATCCTCCTCCCGCCCATCGGCTGCATCCCCGTCATCCACCGCAACTTCGAAGAGAAGTTCGTTACCTGAAGCACGGGCCGAACTACAACAATTCCATCGCGAACGGGTACAACACCATCGCGCAGGCGGCCGCCGACGGCGCCGTCACGCTGGGTTACGGCGCGTTCATACAGCAGTGCATAAATTTCGTCAGTTTGGGGTTGAGTCTGTACGTTATTGGGTTGGTTTATACACGCGTCACGCACGACGAGGTTATCAAGAGGACGGTGAAGTGCAAGTATTGCAGGAAGTATATTAGCGAGAAGGTATGTTTCTTCACACTAGTTTCCTTCGGGGGGAACACAGTGTCTTACCGTGATATAAGCAGAAAACTAATCGGACTTGTCTCTCTCAATAGGCTAAACGCTGCTTTAATTGCACGAGCTGGGTGGACGGAAGGGAGGAGAGGCAGTGATACGCAATAAAGTGGACCTTACTTATGATACGTATCTTTCAAGGATCCCCACGCGTTTGGAGATTGTTCACGTTGTTAGTAATATGTATCGGAGCTAATGGGGGAGATTGTTCCGAAACTACCCACAAACTTAACGGAAGTAAAGCAAAAGCAAGCACGCGTTGTCCTCTTATTGTTGCTTATGTTTCGGGGCATGCCAAGCTGGGGAGGAGCAAGGGCATTGGATTACCCAAACGAAGAAATACCCTTTTCGTAAAATACAATCGAAGAAATGCAAAGCAATTGTCTACTTTTTCAAGCTAGGTAGAAATAAATTGTCTATTTAACTTTTGCTAGAACATCCCCAAATGATGGTAACTCAGGTGATTCAGCATACAGGCGTATAAGGCTATCCACTGGCAGTCTCGTGCCCCAGCTCACGCTGCTACTCCTTCAAATTTAAAGAAGTGATCGGCATAATCTGATTCCAGAAGTTTCTGGAGTGCCTCCGGTCCGTCTCGCCAGAGACCAGCCACTATTTTCCTTGCTATCACGCTCGACCTTTCAGCCGGCTTATCAGCGTCCGCGCCGTATCTCACAAGTAGCAGTACCATGTCCACGTCTATGTTTTGTGCGGCGTAGTGCAACGGTGTCCAACCCCGGTTGTCAGTTTGGTCAACGTCGCACTGCTTCGTCTCCAGGATCCACTGCGACAAGCGGTGTTGCTTTCCTCTGACGGCGTTACACAATCGCAAATGCCTTGCATCCACATGCAGCCTAGAGCAGTTTTTGAGCGCCTCTACAACGAAATGGAGACCACACTTTATCGCTAATTCTATCGGCGTTTTGCCGTCGACCTCTGCCGTAACATCAGCACCAAGATCGATGACAATACATGCAAGCTTGGAGAGACGTAGCTGGATGACTTCATGAAGGGGAGAATGGGAATGCGAGAATTTTCGAGCTCGAGGGAAGACCGAGTCCGAAGCTCCAGCACGTGGATACCACCGTGACAGTAAAACACCTGAAACAAGCGGGAGTACAAGTCGTCCACGGCTTCGATATCGCGCCAAACTGGGCGTGTCTTCGGGTCCTCATCAAGGTCCCCATTAACGCTAGGGCAAAGCAGGTCCCCCGGCATATGATCCAAATCGTTGCGGGCTTTGACGTCGGCGCCTAGATGTATGAGATATTGGACAACATCTAGATGTCCATTGACCCGGTTGTTGGAGCGGTTCAAGTTCTCAAGCATATGCCTGATGGCGCGATGCAGAAAAGTATCGCCGTTCCGGGTCGTATCTCTAAAATTTATATCAACGGCGTCTGGACCGGTGAATTTCTTCTTTATACCTATGAGATCTTGTGTTCGATCTGGTAGTAAATTTCTGTAATTTTCCAAGAGTCGATGCGGTAGGAAATTACAGATGTTTGCTCTCTTAGGTTTTCGTCTGCAACGTGAATATATTCCTCCGGTGATTCAAGTTGAACGCCAACGCTCGAAATAGCCCTTTGAGAAAGTCTACTCCTCCTGTTTGTTTGTTCCCCGGTGATCGACAAATTTGCCAACTTTACCAGCTGCGTTACCGTAGGATGATCGCTGCTTTGCCATTTCTCTTCCAACTTCTTCAATGATGAATGATGTTAATTGCTGACAGTGGGACGGTGGGCTTTATGCTCAGTTTGTGATGTACTCAGCCTTTTCGAAGTTACTGCGGCCTCGTCGCCTTTTCGACTTGAACCTAGATCGGCTTAGAGAGCGGGAAAGGGTGGGGAAAGGTTTAGGAACAACTAACGTTTCGTACGCAGAGAAACGGAGGTTTGTTGTTCTATTCTAAGAGTTGTACATAAATCATATCATGGCTTTCCTCAAGTGCTGAGGAAGTATACATCCTGACCGTCGACTACACGAAGGGTAGTCGGGCGCAGGAAGTTAGCGCCGTTGAATTAATGTTTCCGTATGTTTTGGTGTCTTTTGCGAGTCTCTTTCTCCTTTCTGCCTCCTCTGTAAATCATTCTTTATGCAAGTGGTCTAGGTTACCCTTAAGAGCGATAACACTGGGACACTTAGTCACGAGGCTAGCCTTCGTGGCCCGGGAGCAAACTGAGTATATATATGCAGATTTGTTACGCGCGACGTCTCAGCCGGCGGTAGTTAACGGGCGACAAGAAACTTGATTTAAATCACGTAACCCAAACTTCTAAAAACTTTCTAATATTTAGATTTTAGTTTAAATGCCTGAGAATAGCTCTCTAACCTCTTTCGACGGCTCTTGGCTACTGATGCTAGTTGTGCCTGTCAGGTGCTAGGTGCCCTAGACTTTCCCTTGAACATCATGATTTGGTGCGCGATCGATTACAAGCCGCCAAAACTGCCCTCGAAATAGATGAGATCGTGGACCAACAAGCCGAAGGCTCAACTGTACATTGACATATCAGCAATCATGTTATATAGCACGCTGAGTTCTACGATCCTCAGCGAACCAAATAAGATAGCTCGATCTGGCTTCCCATCATAGCATGGCTTTCGCAAGAAATGGATGCTATTATTGATAGTTAAGTGCAGGAGGGCGCTGAGAACTGACTTCTAGACTCCGAAAATCCTATTCTTCATGAAGCGTTTCTCGAAGGATCCGGAACTGATTTCCGAGCATGTTAATCCATGGGCTTATAACGGTGGAACACCGTTTATTCAAAAAAAAAACTATAAAAACGGGTTCCGCATCGGTATACGATGGACTATCATGAAGGATCGGTGAAAACATTTCATTCATAATACAATCTGTATTCTGATGTTACTAAAGAAGGCATATAGGGACGTGGGCAGAAAAGATATAAAACGGGACTTTCGAGTATTCGGGGATTCTTCGCCAAAAGCAATTTGGCACCGGCGATTGCTAACTACCGAGGGTACTCGATTCAGCCCTACACATCCCTCGATACAGAACTTGTTCAATCTGAACTCGAACCCCCATGGTAAGATACATGCAAGGCACAGTCTAAAAGCCAATTAAGTGTTCTACTTGGATAAGTGATGATGTATGGCTGTTAGGCAGTTCTTAACCAGAAGATTTTGCAAGCCTTTCTATACGCGCTTCTAAGAAAACGGCGAGGAATCCCACCCTA
This sequence comes from Pezizomycotina sp. ARF18, assembly GCA_002224055.1. Classification (NCBI taxonomy): domain Eukaryota; kingdom Fungi; phylum Ascomycota; species Pezizomycotina sp. ARF18. Next base: position 11,059 of record AZLU01000001.1, on the reverse strand, counting down.
CGACAAGACTGCGGATTGGTCGTGATTCCAAAGTCACAGCCTCGAAGAGCCAAACAATCGGTCAATCTAGAGTCCGAGCACTCGCTTAACCACGCAAGGCTGCGTGCCGTAAACATTCGGCGAAGCATTTTTGTGCATCGGTAGTCTTGTTCCATCTTGACCAGCATGGAGAATTCCCTTGCATCTCGCGAAGACCAGTTATATAGCACGTGATGTTGCGAGCAAGCTTGGACGCTACTTCACTACGATGGATTGACTTCTTCACGAACAAATATTTCGAGTTCTCAAAATGGTGATTTTTCGAGCTGCAAAATATTTCAATTCAAGGCAGATTATATTGGCAACTTATGTTCTACAGCTCATCAACGATGTTGAAGCATTGTTCGTTCGCGAGCTCATTTTCAACGAACCTGACTTGCGATTTAGAACAATCGATGGTATAAATACAACTCGATGATCCCAAGAGACGAAGCCATTCTTCTCATCATCGGCATTGTCTTCATTCTCAGCTTGACGTTCTAAAAATCATCTTAACATCAATCCAACACCTAACTCTTGCAAAACATTTCACCTCAACTTCTTTATTTCTCTCCCCGGCACTTTAGCTTCAAAGCAACTATCCCCACAATGTCTCCTCCGCTCAAACCGTTTCCATCGTGCTCACCGCCATCGCCGCCTTATTTGGCGCTGCTCACGCGAACCCGATCCTGTCCGCCCGCGCGACAACCCCTCGCCCACTGCTGGGCTTCCGGCAACTCCGGAACCGACGGCAACAAGCCTATAACTTCCACCTGCAATGCCGCCGACGACACAACCTTCCCACCTATGTCGACCCGGACAGTCCATGGCTTCTTTCGGTCATCAGACCACAACCGTGTCTGCCTACACTAGCGTCGGGCCGCTGCATTGCTGTTCCATATGCGATAGCGACAGCACCCGTGTTGGATGGCAGATGTAAGTTCCCCAAATCGCGCTTCCTCAAGATAACGTCTATTTTGCATTAAATTGGTTTGCTGACGTTTTTATTTCTTCCTCGCTGAATGATTACAGCGCCGATGGCTGTACCTGCACCATCTTGAAGAACGCCGCCTGCCCCGCGGTGCGGGCGTTTACGTCAAATCTGGCACCACTGGTGGTAACCAACGAGCACTTTCCACCCGAGCTACTGCTTCTAGTCGCAGAAGAGGTAGTGATTACGTCCTCTGGCTATTATATACCAGCAGGGGCTCTCCTCGGTAAACCTGCTTTTGCTATTTATTTAGAGATAGTAGATTACTTTTTGGTTATCTAGACGTTTGTTGCTTCGTAGATTGCAAGTTGTTCGAAACCAGATGCCTCGGTATTTAGAAATTCCTATCCGCTTAGTCTTGATTTAGTCTTTTCCAAATTTCCGTTTTCATCTCATTCCTCATTGATATCACGTTTAGTTAATGTTATAGTAGTTCTAATCCCTCAAGTCATCCTTTGTGCAATCTTTAACTTATAAATGAGTAGATTACCATTATTCGCGCACTCGTTGTTGTAACGTCCACATGGTTTCTTGAGTACTTTGTGCACTGATTTATAAGTCCTGGTTAAATCATTATGACAGATGGGCTGCAAAGACTATATGAGATTTTAGCTGAGCGTATCATCGCCTGTTTGTTACACTACGATTTATTTTCGAAGCGGAAATGAAAAAAAAAAAGCCCAAATTGTCTTGGACACATTTTATGAGCATGTCACTACTTTAACAGGACTCTCCTATATCTAGAGACCGGGCTATGGAAAGCTGGAAAGCTATCATTTCTGATATATCGTGGTTTACTTCCTTGCTGCTGCAGGTTTCTCTGTCAGCAAACGTCGTTTGTTTCGATCATGAAATTTCCGAGGTGAATGTGAAACCCACCCTTAGCGGTATCCAGAGCGCCGGGTCGGAGAGGTCTGATCGCGGCGCCACCATCTATTTTGATTAAAAACGCTTTGCTCCGATTAATAAACCGTTTGCCGTTGCTGCTTAATCCAACCTTCCTAGGTCGATATAGCGAATATACGTTAAGCTCCATTTTCCTGCCCTTTTGACCATTGCGTCCGCAATGAAATGAGCCATTTACCGTGCAAAAAATTTGAAGGTGAAAGTGGAGAAAAGAATTTCCGCCCCTTAAAGCATTGGTGTCACTGTCACCGATGAAAGCCCCTGCCGCCACGGGGCTGGCATTAGCGTGTTTCCTATTAATAAAATTAGCGGTTCGGTCTGACCGGCCTTCTTTAGGGTTAAGTGTTTCGAAGGAGCGCGATGAGCCAATAACAATCCCGGCAAGTCATGGAGTCCCAAGGGATTTAGCGAGACTCGAGGGCACCTATTGGTGCGTTGATGGCTCGTTTGATTGGGAAGGAGCGATATCGCGAGGTTTGTTTTGCAGAGTATGTGCAACCGTAAATCCCTCGAGCTTAACCCTCGTTGATCTGACTTATAAATTAACATAAATTGCAAATAATGTCAGCATTGTGTACAGGGATTGGACTTATATCGTGAAGTATAAAGGCTCTGGAGAAGTGGAGCACGTTGCTAGATGTTGCTTATAACTTGCCATACGCAAAAATAGGGGGGAACCGAGAGATATATCTTTCTGGAGATCGCCATCTCCCCCTTCGGACTTCCTGTTTTCCGGTGCTTTCTATCTTTCATTTATTTTCTTCCCTTCTGTTCAATTCGTTCCTTTCGAAGACTGGTTCTACATACACCTTTATTGAGAGGTGTTCGATATCCTTTGTTTTGGGTCCCTCACCTCCATCATTAGCGGGAATATTGAAAATAAACAAAGATGCTTTATTCGAAGATAACGGCATTGCTGCTTTTACCCGTGTACGCATCCGCCGCCCCCGTGGCATTAATTGCTCGTGGAAGTTCGGACATCGCGGCTGGCTGCGAGTGTACGACAAATCGTGGTGAACACAATCATGTTCTAGGAGGTATTGGTAAATATGGTCACGCCGATGATAACTTCCCATCTTACCACGACAGGGAGTAGCGCATGAGGCTACGAGTGGCTCTCAGGATTCCTCGGAGACCTCGGGTGGCAGCCCACATGGTACACCAAGTGACGGATCTGGCTCCAAAAATGCTTCCAGCCAGGGACGCGATAGTGCTGAGCAATCCGGCACCAACGGAGAAACTTCTGGCGCCGGCGCCGATGCTCCTAGTGTAGAAGTCGACACATCTACGAGTGGAGGCGGTGAAAAAACATCTGGAAATGGAAGTAATGCGTCTGATAACGGCGGCGATTCGTCGACTAGCGGAGAGAATTCTTCAGATGCCCTGGGAGATAATAGCGTAACGGCAGCCCATCCTCAGGACCTCAGGATACTCCTACAAACATTTCCACAAATACTGCGGATGGTGGTGATAACGGTACCCAGGCGCGAGTGACGGTTCGGCTACACAGCGTGGCTCAAGTGACGACCGAACAAAGATAAGAGCCAGAACACTGGAGACGGTTCGGGTACAGCAGGAGACGATGCAAATAAGGACAATGGAACTACTCCTACCAATGTGGGGGATGACCCTAATAAGGATAAAGGTCAAGAGAGCGGTGCAGGAGTCTTAACTGATGATCCAAACAAAGATAAGGGAAACGCGCCGGAGACGCTACCGCTGGAGGAGGAACCGACGACCCTAACAAGGGAAAGGGACAAGATAGCGGCGCTGGAACAACTACCACTGATGACCCGAATAAGGGTAAAGGAAACACGCCAACTGATAGCGGGGATAAGGGCCAAGACGGAAGCGATGGTTCGGCTGCCGCGGACGCTGGCGATTCGAATAAAGATAAAGGCCAAGACGGCGGTGCGGAATCCAACCGACGATCCAACAAGGACAAGGGACAAAATGTAGGGGACGGATCCGCTTCCGCTGGAGCGATGACCCGAATAAGGAAAGGGCCAAGACGGGTGGCGCCGGAACAGCAACAGATGATCGTAATAAAGATAAGGCACAGGAATGGCGGTGCCGGCGCTGGAGCTACGACTGACGATCCTAATAAAGACAAAGACCAGAACGTCGGGGCGGGCGGAGCGGCAGGTGCAGGTTCTCAAAGATCCTAAACGGGACCAAGGCTGCAGGAAAGCGATGGGAGCCAAGCTGGTGGCTCTCAAGGAAGCCCGGCTTCGGGGGTCGCGGATGGTACAAAGCGGGTGGAACGACTGGGAACGATCCCGCTGCGGATGCAGTTAAGCAGGCTCAAATCTCTGCTGCCCAAGCCAAGCCGTCGCTGCTGCCCTAGCACTCGCTCAACAGGTACAGTGATTCTCTATTAGATATATATCGACTTTGTTCTACTCTCTTGCCTTATTTTGTTTATACCGCTGGATCATGTTATAAGTCATCCTGAAATTATTTGTCACGTAGTATGTATCGCCTTTACTCTAAATTGTTCACTAACGTAACATTTCCATAGGCACAAGCGAGCATTGCCGTCCAGATGGCTATTCAGGTAAATCTCCCGACTTCTGCTATATCATTGCTTCGAATATTAGACTGACGTTCTCCTAGGCCGCGGCGCAAGCCAGCGCTTTTGCAGCGGCAACATTAGCATCCGGCAGGTGCTCTTGCCGAAGCAATTCAGGTTCGTTCCATTTTGATTCATCGTTCCTTCTCATATAATGTCATTGTATACTTAAGAGAAGTAAATTTCTTCTGCTAGGCTGCCGCTACTGCTGCTGCCATCGCAAGCGCTCAAGCAGGCACTTCAGCAGCCTTAAATGGTGGTTCCGGTCAAGTACCGGCTCCCCAGGCGGCACCGCCAATCCAAGTACACCAGGATCGCCCGCCGGTGGTACGACAGAGATGGATCTGTCCCCGGATCGTCAGCGGGTGGCACGACAGGGGACGGGTCCGTACCTGGGTCTCCTGCGGGAAGCACGACAAACGATGGTTCCGTAACTGGGATCACCAGCAGGCTCCACCACGGGAGGCGATGGATCCGTGCCGGGCTCGCAAAGGCGGTAGTGTAGATCCGAACGTTTCAGGCTCGCCTGCCGGAGGGACTACCGGGGTGATGCATCCGTTCCCGGTTCGCTGCTGAGGCACGAATGGTGATGGATCGGGTGGCAAATCCGGTACTGGAACCACCAATGATTCTGGCGTTGGGAAGGACCCTAATAGTGCACAGGTCCCCGGCAATCAAGCGGCTCTGCTAATCCGGAGCAACCAGTTAGCCAGGGTGGTAGCGCAAGCGCGCAATCCCTGGAAGTAAGGCCGGCGGCGTTAATGGACAAGACGGTGGAGCCGCTGTCGGTGGGGACCGCTGCCGGAGGAGCGGTCTCCCCCGTGGCACCCTCAGCACCGTCTGCACCCGGCGGCGCAGTCAGCCCGGTCGCACCTTCTGCGCCTGGTGCGCTGCTGGCGGCCCTGGCCCCTGAATGCTCTTCTAGCTATAAGAAGTCATTTTCGAATGTTTCTCTTTTCGGGCATCATCATAGCGAGTCAGAGCATTCACCTGGCAGTTTCACCGCAAGAGGGCAACTATAGATAAAGCGTTCGTCGCCTATATTTCCGCATTGGTTGAGCTCGACGCCATAGAGATCCACTTTGATCAATAACTTGGTTATTTTCTCGTTCTTTGTAAATAATTCCATGCAAGAAACAAAATAGAGTTGAGGTTACCAAGCTACACGACTGTGCAGTAGTCCCTTCCCTTTTGCTTCCGCAATAAAACAAAATACAACAAGACCGGATACTACACAATTGGCGCGCGTAGTGTCTTTGTTAGCAAGTCTCGGATTGGAAGTCGCGAATCTAACAGCTGGATTCAATTCATTGCTAAATTTAAAGTAATGACCATACTCTTATAACTATTTCTATGGACCTTTTGAGTTACAGCCATGTGGGCAAGTAGCGCGGTTGAGATTTCAGATGCTTGAACTTTCCAAAATTGTAACCTGCAGCTGATCATTTAGCAATCTTGAGTTGCTAACTTTGAAAAGTTATTAATGCAATATAAAAGGTAAGCTAGGTTCAAACTTGCGTATATACTAACTATATTCTCATCCAGGCCTTAACGCTTACATTCGATAAGGATTTATAAGTATTGCATATGCAACGAACCCTACAAACTATTCAGCCACATATTCTCCGCAGGGTTTGGAAGCCTTGTCTCGGGCTTTGCGGTCGTATTCCTAAAGAGCATCAGGATGGATCCGCAGCTTCCCGTCGAAAGTTTTCTAGAAGTACAGTATTATCCGATCAAGCCCCGGTTATAGCCTCCAATGCGAAAAAAATACTACGCTTGGTAAATATTATATGTACTACTGATTCTCGTATTCATAGGTTTCCGGGTATGTAGAGGACTTCAGAACACTCGAGAAGATTCGTTCGACTTGTCGTTTCGGCTCCGAAGCCGTCGAGAGATCTCTGTTCTTCGGCGTTTTATTCCTGAATAAAAATCCTAAGCATGCCGAAGATACTATAGCGACTGCAAAATGTGCGGCACCATACGCTACATCAAAAGAGTTGTTATTTGCTCTCGCTTCGGCTTAGAGGGAACTCCCGGATTGGAGAATTATGAATCCTCGACCATGCTGGAAAATTGGAACGGTTGGTCAAAGATACCGTGGCTTATATCGTTCAATATTCTCAGCATTCGACTTGGTTATTGTCGTAGAACCTAAATGCATTCGTGGAAGATCTTCTCAGATTCGGTATCGCCATGAACGAGAACAAACAATTGATGAAAGTCCCTATAAGATCGTTCAGTCATAATTTCTTTTACCACGCTAAAAGAGCCGCCGTATCCGTCATTGCGCCGCATCGCTAGCATCTAAATCGCGTCGTCACTTTGTACCCTGAGTCCTTCAAGTTACACGCAAAATGGATTCTGTTCCTGATCAGGCCCCTTTGAACAGTACTTGGAGTCGGAGCCGGTTGTCTGCGGCTAGGTGACGGAATGCAGAGGAGAATTTATAGCATAAGGCCTGAGAGCAGAATTGAGCTACTACGAGCTTTATTTCTTGACATGCAAGTTCCTTCTAGATTTTGTAATACGATATAGAACCTGCAGTTTACATTAGCTAGATTACCGACCAGCGTGATTAGTAAGCTATGTAAAGCCCCATATTGCTGGATTTGACAAAATAGACTTTAGCTTCGAGTCATTTATGTACAACGATGATCTGAAAGGTTGCCCTTAAATAGAAAGATCATTCAATTTATTACTATATGTATCGTCACATTTTTCTGCTACTTGAAAATCGACTTGGGACAATAGAGCTTCACATCTCAAGTCTCTCTCATATCTTGTCCGACACCTACGCCAAGTTCAGGATGTTCCTAAAGTACACCTTTCGGCAGCTAGAGAGAAACAGTAAACCTATCGGTTCACATCCTTTCGGACTGGGATAACGACACAATATTCGATCTTGTCGTCCGCTCTAGCATCTACGTGGGGCACCGCACAGTGCTACTGCAACCCTGAATTTTGCGCGATGAGGTATCTCAAGCCATTCGTCGGTAACGTTAACGACGTCCTCGATAGGATTTTAAGCAAGGACCCGGGCGCAGTATCGAGCATCAATTGATATTGCGGAAATCACCTATTCTATCCAAGGTTTATCATCTCTCGAGGCATGGTACCGATAGGATATCCACTGCTTGTGAACAAAATTCTCTTGCACGGCGATTTGAACTTGCCTCTAATGAGACACCGGATCGGAAAGGGCACAATACCTCGACCAAGGAGTTTAGAAAGGTTAATCTTGTGGGACCTAATGCTGAAAGCCTAAAATTGTTGTCACTGCGAAAAGCGAAAGCCTTGCCCTTGATAATTTTTTGATTAAAACAGAATCCAGTAATACGGATAAAAGAAGAGCGCGAGATGCAGAAAATAAATCTTGAATATTGCAAAGATATTCTATATGTTGGAACGAGCAAATGCCTCCGTTGTAAGAACTGTTAACTAGTCGAAGGGAAAGTCACCGAAATCATTTCATCAAATGGCGATCGAGCAGGTCGAATATCGCACCGATGAAGCTGCAGTAATTAGTCAAGATGTCAAATCTTAAATTGTATAGTATTCGCATACATTTTCTCGAGATCCATTGAGGTCCTTCGTCTTGTCACCACTGACTTGAGCCTCAAGAAAGTCTTGGCCAATGACGTCCTTTATCCTCACAAAATGCATCCCCGCTTTCAGCCTTATAAACACTCAACTGAAAGATCCTCAAATCACGCTTGCTTATAGAAAGTTCCTGATACCCTAGCACGGGGGCAAAGCCGTAGAAGCCATGGTATCTCCGGTCCTACCAGTAGAGATCGTTATTATGGTATGTGAAATTCCCGATCAGATGTTTTATTGGAGAGATTCAACGGTTATCCGCTTTTGTATTAACGCGGCTCTTTACCGCAGATTTTCAAGCACGTCGACGATAAACAGACGATGAAAAATATTAGGCTGGCAGTATCCTGGGCCGAGAGTACATCGACGAGTCAATACTCTACGATACATTGAGGCTGGATCGCAATAGGAGACACGCGTGGAACCGCGTCACGGGCATGGTGGAGTCGGACTTGTTACAGGCATGTGCGCACGCTGATTTGTGCACATCCAGCTACGCGTTACGAAAAGGGTGGACAGTTGGAACGTGTACATGCCGTACCTTGACGACCTATACCCGGAAAAGAGAGCAGCAGACTTTACCTTGCTAACGCCATATCAGGTAATGCAAAGGTCGTTTGAACCCTCAGAGCCCGACCGACGATTTGATAATATCGAAGGTACGCATTGGCAAAAAATATCCCTAAACTCCAGATTAATGAGTTTATGCCAAGTGATTTATTTTTCCAACAGATGCGCACAATTTCGCCGCTGAGGCGAAAGAGAACACATCATGAATCCCTCAAGTCAGCACTACGTTTTCCACAAGTATATGCCTTTACGGTATACCAGTTAGCCTCTTGGTAAAGCACAATGGGAACCGGAAGTTGCTCCTGGAAAATCCAATCTGACATGGACGACCAAACTCTGATAGACTGCATGAGGCTAGAAACGCCCAGTGATTCACTCCATGCGCCGGCGGGCTTGAGGGATTTCAAGGCGAAGGAATTAGGAATCACTGGCTCAAAATGTTCAAGGACACTTTAGGAAGGCTATTCGTGGGGATGCTATATTCTAACTGACCTTGAAAAATTGATCTCTGATGTAAAAGCTTCAGAAAATTTCGACATGGCTTAGATGATTGGCTGCCAGTGGTTTCAGGGCGTAAGGGAGACATGGGCAGCGTACATATACTCTAGACGCTTGGGGCTTTTCGTCGCGTCAGGATTTGCTTAGAATAACGTTAGGCAATTAGGCTTGCATACCTCTTATAGATGGACATTTCCAATAAAGTTTCGTAATGGGAAAGGGGTCTTTTGGTTTCTGAAGAAACCCTAAGTATTAGAAAGTATTGATAGAAGTATTTGTATTATAAGGTTCATAAAAAGTTAAAGGTTCCCGTGCTTACAATTTGACACGTGCTGATATAAATTCAGATTTAGTTTACGGTTTCAATCTCAAGAGGAGAATCTAACAACTGAGATTGTATCTCGAATTAGATTGAGGCCAGGTAAGGGTGACTACTACCACGAAGTGTATGAGAAGGACTTCGTCACACTTGTGGAGTTCGCGAATCCGGCTTACTGCCCTAGAGATACATAAGCATATAACTCTCGAGTCCGTAGTGACATGACTGACGCGGAAATATCCCAATGCCTTAATCGGCGAACATTCACCTTGGCGATGGTAGCTTCTCTCACGGTTACAAACCCGGCGACAATGGTCCCACCAGATGCGGAGGCATAAGAAAGTTTCTCAAACAGTTCAGCGAAGCCGCCACGAAGGGCATCAGCTCAGCTTTGCTAGCTATTGGGCATGCCAAAGAGGCATAACAAATCTATAGGCATCGAGGTGATACTTGTATAGCTAAGGAATAAGGAACTTTAGCTAGAGATATTAAGATCTTAGCTAGGGATATTAAGAGATTACGACGATAAGGCTCTACGAGCCGTCGAGGTAGATTATATATATTATATTAAGATTATAGTATCGTTTAGTGTTCGATATCGGGCCCGGGTATCCTACCCGGCCCGTTCAGGTTTTAGCTCCGGGTCGGGTTCGGGCGGGTTTTTAAGATTTTTTAAATAGGCGGGTAGCCTATACCTCAACCTAGCCAAAATCGGGTTACCCGCCAAGACCGCTAAAACCCTAAAAAATAACATCATACGTATATATTTATTTATAATTTTATATACTTTTATATTTTTATATCAATTTAAAAATTTTTATATATATATAATTTATTATCTTATTATATTATATCTACTAGTTAATATCTACATACTATAGCTTAATACCAGAGTATCTTCCTACCGACGTCTTTATATAGAGTACCGATATCCCTATACTATAGTTTAATACTAAATATCCTCCTACTAAGGTCTATAAGTATAATATATAAAGAAATAAAAAATAAAGTATTATATATATATATAATTTTAATAAATTTTATATTAAGAAACTTATTTTAAGATATAATAAAGAAAACTAAAATAAATAAAATAATATAATTTAATATACTTAAGACTTCTTTTAATTCCTCCTTAGCCTATATAAGCTCTAATACTTAGCCATCTCCTACTACTTCGCCCTTTTTATATTAAGACCCTAATACGTAATTTACGACTAAAAATTAGTCTATATATTATATTCTTTCTTTTTCTCTTTTAATTATTTATTAAGCTACTAATAAATTATCTTATTAATATCTTTAAAAAAAAGTACTATTACTTTTAGCTTAGGCTACGGCGATAAAATATTACTAATTATTAATACTCTTATTAATAAAATTAAAGTTATTATTATTTTTCTACTCTAAATTCTTATTATTATTATTAATATAAATTATTCTTTTAGTAATATTAATATTATTCTTAAATTAATTACCTTTATCTATTGATTTTTACGTTTACCTTTAGTATTAACGTTTTTTACATAATCTTTCCTTTAACTAGTTTTTTATAATTATAATATCGCGTATCATATTAGCT